>JAPZEB010000002.1:13455114-13477801 GCA_029783705.1 Chaetodon striatus
TTACAAAAAAAAAAAAAAAAAAAAAAAAAAAAGTATTTAAATTTCCTTTTCTTGTGCAACAAACTATTTTGGATGTTCTTTTTCCAAGTTATGAAAAATAATTTCACAGTAAAGCTACTTTGAAAACTGGAGAGACATAGCTGCTGCTTTCAGACGCGTTTCGAAAGTATTTAAACCTTTGCACACTGAGCAGATTAGTGCAATTTCTTTTAAAAACATAGGGGGAAAGGCCCTGAGAAACTTGGTAAGAAATGTTCCACAAATTGCCAAAAATTAATAGATTTTAAAAAATATATTTAAAAAAATCCTAGGGCAAAACTACATTTGTAATTATAATTATTATACATTTAAAATTATGTTATATAAATATGTAAGTTTTTTTCCAGGTCATATCGTTGGTTGTTTGTTTGTACTTAACTTTCTTTTCTTTCTTTTTTTTTTTTAAACTAAACTATTAAAACTTTTTTTTTTTTTTTCAATTATTTTATTTTTACTAATTTTCTTGTTTTTAATTTTATTTTATTTTTTATTTTTTTTTAAACTAATTTCTTGCTAATTTTTTGGGTCATTTCTTTTTTCATTGCTCATTGCCTACTTCCCATGTTTTTGACAGAAACCAAGCCACTTTGCTCAGGTTTCAAGTGGTTAAACGTGCTTAACCACATTATATTATCCACAATATTTTTTTGTTGCAATATCAGGTGGCATCTAATGTTTTTTTAAATGTAATGCCATTGCTTTATCTCTGCAGGGAAATTACTGCTGTTTTATGGATAAGCCCCTATTTAACATGTTTTTCAGAACACATTTATCAACAATACAAAGAACAAATCTGTAAGAAAACCCCATCCTACTGTCCTTCCTCTCTAATGAAGAGGAAGGACAAATACACAGTTTATTATTATGTGTTTTTAGGCCATTATTAAGCACGGATGCTCCCACTTTGCGCACAGTTAACCAGTGTTTAGTCACAAATGAGTGAACGTGAATGTTCTGCACAGTATTTCACCTCAGACCCCCCTAATTAGTTTAACATTAGCAACCACAATCAAACATATGCTGTTCTCCAGTACGGGAAGTCGTAAACCTCAGTATTTACTTTGTGCGCCCCTGTTTGCACCATTAAAACAGCTAATAGGTAATAATGCCTTTCCCCCAATTGATAACAAGTGTATTTAGTGCTTTGAAAGTGTGTGTGGGTAGCAATTTGTCTGAATGCAACCTTTGAGAAAGTGAAGTAATGGTGCTTTATGAGGGTAGATTTTTAAGCAAAGCGTTCTATTAGGACAGAAGTTGTCGCCATATTTACGCTAAATGAGCTGTGCCACTAATATTATAACTTGAAGGCTGACAGAGGCACATTAATGATCAAGTTAATAACTTCAAGTCACCTCTGCATGATCTGACATTTTCACCATGATCAGCATATCTGTCATTTCTGAGACACAAGCCTACCTCCTGGCCTCGTCCAATCTTACACCCTGACACCTACTGAAATCTCATCCAGTATCACCAGCTAATAGCTCAAGAGTGACTTACCCCCTTGGCTGTTTTATGACTGGCATTTTTTATGAGACCACAGTGGGCCTTCCAGACCTAAGAGGTCAGACGGCTCGACAGCAGCGGTCAGAATGTATGGCTCATTTCCTAGCCGTGGCACGATGGAGAGGATACAGTTCCTCTAGCCTTTCCTCCAGGCTGTCAGTGACGAGACACACAGACAGAGCAAATCTCAAAGAGTGTGTCAAACCACTGTCTGCTAGCCCTGCTTCATGTACCGAACACCACACGGGTCATTATGGGCTGTTTCAGTGCGACAAATCTCTGCAGAAGACACAGTCACACATCAATCAAAGGGATCTGTTCCAGTGTAACTGGAAAAGGTAGCTAGTATTTAGCCACCCCCGAAAGATGTGGCTGATTTCATTTTATATGGAGTGAAACAATGAGTCAGGACGGGCTACTGCTGAGCTCTCAATGTAAAAGGCAGCCGTCCCATCTGGAGGTGACGGAGTGGGATTTGTATCAGCCCGCACTGGATATCCTTGCTGTCGTCTTTTATACGTTCATAAGGAGAAAGAGGCGAAGGGGGAGGAGTGCAAAGGGGGCCGGTGTGGCTCCAAAAAGGAAAAGGAATTCTGGCTTTTGCCTTGTGCGTTTTATGAGAACTCGGAGCAAACGTCATTGGACAGCCCACTCGCAGATCAGGCCCCCACGGCTATAGGATATCTCTGGTTTCCATCACGAGGAAGGGCGCGTGCATGAACATGCAGGAGCATGTATAAAAAGACAATTACACACACGTGCCAACAAATCCTTTTAAACACACACTTGCTTATATGAATCAGCCTCAAACACAGGTACAAGGGAAATCTTACCTGTACCCACAACATACATCTCATATCAAACACACAGTCCTTTTTCTCACTGCCTCATACACACACACACATACACACACGCACACAGCAGTGAGGGTCTGGGAGCAATCAAATAGCTGCACTACACAGCCCGTCTGAATCCTGTTTTCCTGTGCGTCTGCACCCATGTACCAGCGGTTCCTCCCCAGTGCTCCAATAAAACCTCACTAATGATCCCCCTCACCCCCCTCGCCCACACCCTGGCTCTGGCACCCGGCCTTGTAGATGCACACATCGAGGGGCACTTTACGAGCTAAGCGGCCGTCCTTACCCGTGATGTCATCCGCAGCTCTCACTTAATCCCGCCAATCCCCCGAGAGCTGCCAGCCAGACACACCAGAAGAATACAGCTGCTATTTCTACCTCCTTTCTTCGCCGCTCTCCATCTCCTTTCTATTTGTTTGTTTGTTTGTTTTTCAGGCTGTAAAGAGCGCTGCCTGTGCACCACACACACTCTGAGTCTGTGGGTGGATATTTTTATAAAGGGCTTTTCCCAAAATATACTGCTTGTCCAATTACTGACACATTAACTGCTTCTCATCTGACGCACCAAGCGGCGAGCGGACACTGACTCACTGTTTTCAGAATGACTCTATTCAAGCAGCATAGAGGGATTATAGGTTTCTTTCTGCCCTCTACATGGCTGCCTCAATCCAAATAGGAAGTACTCTGACATGCACTCACACTCTGTAAATCCACCACCTCATGTTTTTTCTTGGAAAAATAAAAAGGAATATATGATCTACTATAGGTGTTCATCAGTGTGTTTTTCAGTCAGCCACAGTATTTGTATTTAAAGAAATGCGCCGAAATTGAATAGAGTTCCATCTGTGCAGAAAAGTAATGAACCTCAAACTCCTCTTAAGCAAAACATACCGTCTGTAATGTCATCCTGTCTGCAACCTCAAAGGAGCGCACACCTTGTGCACAACTTTCCCCTGCTCTCAGTATAATGTTTTTAGTTAATATGTCAGGCTTTCAACAAATCTAAAGAAGTACTGAAATAGGCATTCTAATAGTTTTATACCATGATGCAAGAATTAAATAGATTTTTTAAAAATGATGAAAGGAATGGGGTTGTTTCTTCAGTCGGTGTGTTGTAATTGTGTAAATATTTGTTCCAGATTCAGCACCACGGGTCACAGTGTGATGTATGACCGCTGTCACCTAATCAGCTCTGGGTAAATGAGCACACATGCACAGGCGCACATTCAGACACACAAACTGGTCGTTGTGATGTTTCAGGAAATGTGAACAAACTTTTAGTGTATTGAAATCTCTGGTCAGTAAACATAATGAAAGATTTTTTTTGTTGTCATACCGGTTTCAAAAAGTTTAGGGGCAGACGAAGCTGTCAGCGTTTATCTGCATCTGCTGGAGGACTGTTGCCGTTTAAATATAATAAATGAATAAATGAAAATGAAACTTTATTAAGAATGGCTTAACTTAGCCTCTGTTTCACACACACACAATGTGTTTCCAAATATATATACACAGCCGTGACACCACCCTACTCTCACACACATGTGCGCGCACACACTTACGCACACAGACTACCAGACAAGGCGTACAAAATCAGACATAGGTAGCTAATTATGGGGGAAATGACCCTTTGCTCATTTGAAAGGTATCCAGACAAGCTCTTACAACACCTACTCAATTAGCTGCCATTTGTCCCCTTGAAATGAATGACTCGCTCTCTCCTCAGTCACCCAAAACATGAACACTTCAGTCTTTGATCTGCTGTTGAGTTAGATCAGATCTTCCACAAGTGAAGCGCTGAAACACTTAAGAGTCAGATGTTATAGTGGACTGGGGAATAGAGTGTACATGTCATTTGGATAGGGTAAGATGAACAAACTGTGCTGTGCACATTAAAAAAAAAAAATTAGAGATTTTTTTGTTTAAAGACCCAATGTGAAAAGTTGCGTGGCAGATTGTTAATGGACTAGTTGTGATTTACTGAAATATCGGTGAGTTTCAAATGCTGTATTTCATTACAGATGCAATTACAGTATGTCAGATGTATTTTCAGTGCACACTGATGCTGTTTCTTTATCAAAAAGTGAAAAAACTGTGAAAAAATTAAGTTAATGAAAGTAGATTTTTTTTTTAAAAAGCCTGCCTGTAAAGTGAAACATTTCATAGAATTTAATATAAACAGTTAGTTATTAGGCGAAAACCTTCAATCACATTGTGTGTAATTTTATATCATGGTAATGGCATATATCATGATGCAGTAATTATTATTAAATATTCAATGTGAAAATGGTCTCAAATAACCATAGCATACTTCATCATATTTGATTATTTTCTTTTTTTATTTTGAGCTTCCATAGAAAAGAAACGCCTGCCTCACAGAAGACAACACTTGAGGTAAAAACAAAAAATTACAAAAAAAAAAAAAATCAGAATGGAAGCTTTAAGGCTCCTGAGCACAATAATCTCAAGAGGCTCACAAGCTCATGCAAGAATTACAAGAATCATGTGAGAATCCAGTCCCGATTAGCACCCGCATTGCCAAATCTCTACCCACAAATTTCTACCATTGCGTCATATAAATTGTTATATTGCTGACTCTTAATGAAGAGGCAGTCTTTCCTGTAATCACCCTGCCACTGAGGACAACCAGCAGCTCCTGGTCCAGGTATTTCTAAATATACATATATGCAAATCCCTGTGTGTATATAATTGGATTTCAGGGTCACTTCTGAATCTAATAGTGGTGAATTTAATGAGTACATAGAGGGGAGATAAGGATTTATCAGGATAATAGGTTGTACTTTATAAGGCTAATGTGTTGAACTCCCACTACCTGTCTCTGGCTGACGTTTACATGGTTGCAAAAATATATATAACGGCGTAAGTTGAAAAGGATGGTTCATCGCAGCGGTCTCCATGGCTCTTTCCTTTGTGAAACCTGTTAACAGTTTTGGTCTGAGAGGGTGTTCAGGGCCGGAGAGGACAGGTGACCGGCCTTCACCTCCCTTCCTCCTACCTCTGAAAAGAAAACAAGTCATAAACCAAAAGAAAAAAAAACTTTCTCAGCTAAAGAATCCACCGGGTGAATGGAGAGAGGGAGGGGTAGATGGAGCGAGAGAGTCCATTAAAAAGAATGACGGCCACAAAAAAAAAAGAGAGGAAAAAATCCCCACGGCAGCACACAATGCCATAGCTGGGGTTAAGTGCTATGATTTCAGTCGATGGGGGATTTGGGGGTCCCTGCGTTTTTAAGCCTCTGTCCCCAAACCTCGCCTTCATCCCACCTCCCTCTCCAATACTCTCTCTATTCTTTTTGCTCTTTCACTCACACACACACATGCACGTTTCTCCCAGATCTACCATCTCCACTCCTCCTCCCCTGAGTCCCAGTCATCTGCCATAATCAGAACGATGATATACGGGCCCCATTAAAAGAGAGGGGCTGCTGACATGCAGGACAATAGCCCCTCACAGCGTGTCCAGGAAGCCTGCCCATCCAGGTGCACTCTCCCTTACAGCCAGAGGCCTGCTGCTCTCCCTCCTTCCCTCTTTCTTTCTACCTCTCTCCCCCTCTTTTTCTCCCCCTCTCTGCAAACGCAGTGTGAGCCCATTGAGAGGGAAGGTAGAAACAGGAGAGGAGCAAATGGGGAGCGGAGGAGTTGTGTGGGGGTAAGGAGGGATTTGCAGGACTGAGATTGGAGAGAGAAAGAGGAGGGTAGCAGTGGGGACGGAGGGGTAAGGAGAGTGAGGGAGAGCTCAGGTGTGTTGAAAAGACAGGACATTTGAGCAGTCAGCGATGGGGGGGGGAATCAGTGAGCTTGAAACAATGGTGATAATAAAAGTCTCCCCTTTCACCCCGTGTGCCTCTCTCTTCTCTCTTTTTGCTCAGAGTCTCTACCTACCTGACCTACCGCAGCGCATCATGGAGCACAGAGGAAGGCTGAGGCGAGAGGGGAGGAGGACGAGAGGGAGGAAGAGACGACTGATGGGATGGGATTGGTGGCAACAGGGGGAAGGAGTGCGGGACTGGTTGCCCATCAGCACATCCTCACTGACAGTTGTCCGTCGGCAGGTAATTTAGACCAGAGGGGGGTCTGCAACCAACCACACACACACACACACTCACACACACACATACACATACATCTGAGTGCCAGGGCCCTGCCACCTCTTTTGTCAATGTTATGTTTTTAAGTTTATCCATCAGATTCCTGCAGTATTGTAATTTTTGTTATTTCTTACTTTAAGAGTGTGATGATTTTACTTAATTTACCTGTGTCATTTGTACTAATATGTACAAACATGGGCTGTGTTCAAAGCCATTATAAAATACTAAATCCGCACACTTTTGTGACAGCAAAACAGAAGTGTTACTGTGCCAATTAATCATTGTTTCAAATGTCAAATTTTGTTGAGAATTTTGATTCACTGGGTGGGCTAAGCTAAGCGGAATAGAGAGGAAAGATAAAAAATGAAGGAAGAAATACTGAAATTAACAACAGAGAAATTGAAGAACTGAGAACGTCAAGAACTGAAGCTGGAACCGTTAAACAGACGATGTTGTCCATTCGCTATTGGAGTAGTGAAAAAAAACATGCAACGAGAAGAACAAGCATTGACGGAGGCAGACTTTCACAAAATCAAACACTATCTTTCAATGAAAGTACAGCAAACCACAAAGATACCAGCGGAAGAAACAAAGAAATCAAATGGGGATTTATATCTGAGCAGCCAGAGAGCAAACTGTGTTCTGTGGCTATGTTGGAGAAATACCTGTTGTTGCTGCCACTGATCCACCGACCTTTAATCTCCATCCAAAGTAGACAGACTACACCAAGGATCTATAATAAGTCGATGATGTAACTTTCAGTATACAAGAGCCCATTGGGGTGAACTTCTTTAGCTCAGTGTTGCCACAGATTTGTAAAGCAATCTGCACTTTCCGCTGTGTCTGTTTGTTGCTTGGCAACCATTCTGCTTGAAGTCACAGAGGAACTACTTTGCTTAGCGGAAGAATGACTTTGTTATCGATAAATGATTGCATTTTGTTTTGCTGTGGCTTTATTTTATGAAACATTGCAAGTCATATATAGTAACCGTTTTATTAAAGCAGTGTGTTGGTAGGCACTCCATTTCGCATCATGCTTTACAACGCCCCTTAGCTCTAAAATCACTGTAAACCATGGCCTCAAGTGGCTTATCGCTTAAATAGTAAATGCCTCTTGTGACATCACAGTATTAATAATGCAACTAAGGATGCTTGACAAGTCCTCCATTCTTCAACTGATTGTGAAACATTTATTGTCCTACATTTTATTTAAAATAATGATGGATAGCATGCTGGTAGAGCATGATACTGATGTGCTGGTCAAAAGTTGCATACAATGTTTTTATAATCGGCATTTAAATTATATTTCAATATGATATAACTCCCAGCTACACACTGGAATGTAGGCAGTATTGTTGAATTGACTGTTATTTGTATCTGAAAGAAAACTTTTCCACGTTTTGACCTTCAAATCATCAAATCAGTGCTAGCTGGGTAACAGAGACATATGGCTTTCTCCTCAGTAGCTAGTGGCCCAGACACTGTCACCAATACCGAGGGTTACCACCAGACCCCCGAGAGCCTCCAAGGTCCACTGCACAAATCCCCCCTCTGCGCCAACCTGTCCGTTAATACACACTGACTATCTGCCCTCAGCTCTCTGTGTGGTCCTCCTACGAAAGAGGAAACGGTAAAGAGAGATGACATCTCTGTCTGAGATGCTCTGCCTTTCTCTGGCGCTCACCTATCCTGTATCTATGGCTCAGAGGCGCAATTTAGATAAGAAACTACCTTCCCTCCTGGCCGGTTCTTTCTTCTTCTGGAGAAACTGAAAAAAATGAAGTGTCTAACAGACTCATCTGTGTCTCCTGAGAAGGTTTCTTCATCCTCTGACTCACAAACTCCGACAGATCTGAGGTTGGCATTGTTTTACTCTTAGATACATTTCAGTGTCTGGAGCTGTTTTCCAGTACATCCCTTCCTTGTCCAATTTAAAGTTATTGTCTCTCTTGTCCTGAGCCAAGCTGCACTCCCCTGCCATCCCTTTGCGTCCAAGTACTGAAAGGGAAATGAAAGCTGGTTGGGGAGATGCAGTCAACAAGGTGGTAGGAATTTTAATGACCGGTTTTCTGCTGCCTTCTCCTCTCCCGTCGTTTTGGCACTCAATTAATGATCCGGCAGACTTTGCTGGTTGGCACCTACTGGCTTTCCTCCCTGAAAAAGGTGGTGGACAAAATAAAGGGCAAGTCCACCACAACCCCCTGCCCACTCTCTGAGAAAAGACGAAGTGCATTTTAATTAAAGCCAAGGCAAAACAGCTTGAGCAAATAGACGGACCTTATTGTACTTGTTTTGGTGCGTTTTATTCTTTTTGTTTATGCATATCCATTATGCATGTATATTTACATGAAAAAAATTGACCTAATGTACACACATAATCCCACACAGTCACACATGATATAAAGGTGACAGGTCATCAAGCCCCTTGTGGCAGACATTACCCGGGCCCAGTGAGCAGAGATCATTCGTCACGACCAATCAGAAGAGCCAGTAGAGTTTGTTATTGGAGCTCTGATTTTGGACCAGGGGTGTTCACACACACTCAGCGGTAGGTAAGGCTGACAAAGTCCTGGCTTGTGTGTGTGTCTCGGAGCAAGTGTGTGGCACACTCTGTTCCTATCAGACCTCTCTCTCCTTCTCTTGAAGCAGAACAGATCCTCTGGATAAGCTCACCCAGTGGCAGAGAATCCCCCCGCACCCCCTTAGTACACACACACACACACATGCACATTTATTCCTATATTGCATGCCTCCCCTCCTTCCTTCCCACCATCTCTCCTGTCTTGATCTAATGCTCAGTGCATAATGGGAACAAAGACAAGTGTGATTTTCCTCCTTTTCTCTGATTGCAGCCTTTCAGTTTGTATACTGTAGATGAAGGTCCTGAGTTTCCCAGTGCAGGCAGGAAGCCAGGCAGGGCCGAGCGGGACTGAGCTGCTGGGAGCAGACAGCATTGTGAATGTGAGGAAACAGATCAGTGGTATTTTGCTATATAAATGATGACTGATGCTGCTGCGTAGACACCCATGTCTAAAGATATCTGTGTGTGGGACATGTTCATGTACAAACACACATACCTGCAACATCCAGTGAATGCATTTCCCTTTCAGTTTGCTTTGGTTTCTCTGTATTTGATTCAGTATTTTCCCTTTGAGCTTCCAAAATGAGGGAAAAAACATGACTGCATAATTAGAGTCTAAGTCATCTATATTCCAGAGATATTGAAAGATAAACCTCAGGTAATCCTTCTTTCCAAAATGGACTTAAAACATTCTGCAAACAAACTCTTCCCCTCCTCTTCCATGCCACAAACGCTGCCTCGGACACACTGGCAAAATCATTTTTTTATTATGTTTATCTCTGTGTGGCAGCAAATGACACAGTAGTTTGTTTACTGAGATGCAGTATGATGAAAAACATCGCTGCTATTGGGCTTTGATTACAAAATCACCGCACAACATTAAAAGAACAGCCAGATTTTGGACAGTCAGGAGTTGTTGTTCACTGCAGGCATGCAGAAACCAGAACTCCATTTATTTTTTAGTACCGCAAAGACGTCAGCTGGTGTTAACCATGGTCACTTCATTTCCTCCTCGCTGGCACTGGAACAGCGACCGTAGCTGAACTGTTAGATTACATCACACATGAGGACAACGCTAGCAACCAGTTATTGCAAACCAGTCACTGAAATCACAACACAGTGATGTGGTGACTGATGGTGTGAACACAGCAGAGCACATGATAGAATGATAAAAGTCGGTTTTACATTGCAGTAATCTTTAGTTAAGTAGAATCTCATATGGCAATAGAGTCCAGATGGTAATAGTGACCATTACATCTCAAACTAAAACCGAGTTAGAGAGATTCTGGAGCTTTAGTTTTGAGTTTTGTTTGCTTACATGTACCAGAGTTACAGGAGCACTAAGACACACACACCCACACACACACACACACACACACACACACACACACACAGATCATCCCACAGGACTGGGAAAGTTGAGAGGTGCCACTATGACCCCGGGCCTACAGGTGTCTGTAAGCCTCCACACTCTGAAGTCCCAGCAGCTGACAGGCTATAAGTGTCCCACAGTAGCCTTGTTCCAACTGACAGCTTCAAAGGTTACACTGCATGGGTCACAACAAAACATTATTTTCAGCATATGTGTGACTTGATGGTGGGGGGAAAAATCCCCAAAATAGAGTGGCAAGTTGTCCAGTTTTACCATATGGCAAATGTCACTGTGTGACATATATGGGCTTATGAAAATGGCAAGCGAGGACAGGGCGGATCGCGAATCCAATCGTCTGTCACACTTTATTAGCACGACCAGAAAGACTGAATCTTTCCCGTCTTACTATGTGACACATTTGGTCCACAGATGCGCTCCATTGTAAAACAAGCCATTGGATGTTAACAGAAACCACACTGCCGAATAAAATCCTCCCAATGATGAGCAATCAGCATTAGTGTGCGGGCTAACATTTGCACGCCGGTGTCCCACTGAGCAACTGTCACTGTGCGCTCCTCCTCCCCGACCTCATCTGAACAAACATCACTTAAAATTCACCTCGGAGCTACGAACGCTGCACTTTGACGTGCAGGTTTATTGTTTTTTTTTTTTTTTTTCTTCTTTTTTTTTTTCAAACATTTGAACTTGCTCATTTGCTTTCAATGCAATGTTTTCAGTATTAATTTATTTTAATATTAATTTTGTGTGAATTAAAGCTAAAGGGCTACATCACATTTAGCATTTGGGTCAGTTAGATCATTTGGTTGTTTATTCACCCTCCTGTTGTAATTAGATATACGGTATAATGGCAGCAGATTATGCAGAGGCCCTTTTTTGTCAAGATCAAACAAATGAGTCTACAGAAGTTTTAGATCTTGGTTGGTTATCGGGATTTACTTTGCTGTGGAAAAGGTTTTTATTTAATTTAGTCCTGATGTCCAGATGTAGTAAGACAAACCTGCCTTTGGCCATATTTATATACTTAACATTTATCCCTTACTGTGCTGCACTGTCTCACCCACACTTTGGACTTTTTCCAATGAATCTTGGAGCTGCCTTTATGCTGCACTTTGGCAGCAAGTTTCTGCACTATTTTCAAGCCTCTATATCATGATTTGGACTTGGCTGAGGTAGCTGCTGTGAAGGAATATAAACAAAAGGGAAAACGTGAGTCTGTGATCCAAAATGATGACGCTTTTTGAGCTGCTGTGATGAATGTTGTTCTTTTAGTGTCTACAGATTGTACAATTTGAGCCTGCTTAAAGCCAGAGCATTAGCATGTGCAAAGGACAAAACATGTTTCACACTGGATGTCATCCAGATGAGACTAACAGTCCTTGGAATGGTTGTTAGCTAAATAATAGGCACACGTCATTAACTATTAGGGTTTTAGCATGCACATAAGCTCACCTTCGATGTCTGTTGGCAATGAAACTATCAGTCTAATTAGCCCAACATTTGTCTCTGAGTGTGTGTGAGAGGAAAGACAAGCAGGTGTGTGTTTATAGGTGACTTTAATGTCAGCAAGACCTCACTGTCTGCCTTTTTTTTTTCCATGTCATCGGTTTAACCTCAAGACAGGGAGGAGGCAGAGTTACTGTCAGATAGTTTGTGCAGCTGTAATTAGGAATTCAATTCTGGTCCTTGTGTGGGTGAGGAGTGCTGACAATTGAGACGTTGTTGCATTTTACACTGTATGTGACGCAGTCTCACCCACTCAGTTATGTTCGTGTTTTTTGGGTGGCGAAGAGAGAGGTGAACTTTTTCTCTTTTTTGGCAGAAATTAGCAGACAACATTGAAGCTGGGCCAGAAAACGACACTTCTCACTGTTTTTGCGCTCTCGTGAAGCGTGGAGAGTGGAAGAGGGCAGAAAATTCTCATTTGCTGCTGTGTTTTAAGTGTGAGATGAAGAGAGGAGAACAGGAGACAGAGATTTGAAATCTGTGTGCGAGATGATTTGAAGGGAAGCATCATTTGTGGTTGAGTGTTTTGGAGAACAGGGGAGAAATAATTTGTTGTTTGTGTTCAGTATTTTGCTTGTGCCTGCCTGCTCGTTTTCCCGCTATCCCCTGAGAGAACCGCTACTCAAAAGCGCAAACATGTCTGCAGCTCATCACTTCTCTAAACAAAGCAATTGTGTGTATGTCTTTGTGCAAGTGGGATAGTGCTGTGCTGTACACCTGCGTATATGTAAATGCAGTCTGATCTAAATGGTCATTACTTTATCTTTCTTACTGTTTGCTGCACTCATCCCAAAGTCCATTCATTCTTGCTAAAGATGTAAATGTTTATACATGTGTCACAAATATATAGCTGGATTTCCTCAAACTGCTGGGCAAAGTAGTTTTTAGCAAACAGAACTGAATTCAAGTTTTTTTTAGCCATCATAGCCCCAATCACAAAAAAGTTGAGATTGTGTAAACCATAAATAAGAGCAGAATGCAATGATTTGCAAATCTTTTTTGACCTTTATCCAACTGAATGCAATCCAAGACAAGATACTTTCTGCTCAAACTGTTCAACTTTTTTTTTATAAATATACACTTACTCTGAATTTGATGCCTACAGCTTGTTCCAAAAAAGTTGGGACAGGAGCAGCAAAACACCTGGAATGTTGTGTATTGCTCAAACATCACCTGTTTGAAATATTTCACAAGTAAACAGGTTAACGGTTAACAGAGGAAAGTATTATGACTGGGTATGAAAGGGACATCTTTCAAAGGCTCAGTTGTGAAATACTGTGTGTGCAAACAGTCCAACAGTTTTTCAGTGGATTTCAACATCTACGATCCATTATATCATCAAAAGATTGAGAGAATCTGGAGAAATCTCTCCATGGAAGGGGCAAAGCTGAAAACCAACATAGAATGCCCATGACCTTTGACCCCTCAGGTGGCACTGCATTAAAAACCAATATGATTGTATGAAGGATATTATTACATGGGCTCAGGAACACCTTGGAAACCATTGTGGGTAAACAGTTTGTTGTTCCATCTACAAAATGAAAGCCATATATCAACAACGTTCAGAAACATGGCCTACTTCTTGTTACCGGAGCTCATCTGAGATGGACTGAAACAAATTGGAAAAGTGTGCTGTAGTTTGAGAAGTTCACATTTCATATTTTTGTAAATCATGGATTTCGCTTCCTCCAGGCTAAAGAGGAAAAGGACCATCCAGATTGTAACCAGCACAAAGTTCAAAGCCAGCATCTTTGATGGTATGGGGCAGTGTTCGTGCCCAAGGCATTACGGGTATCTTGCTGATCTGTGAAGGCACCATGTATGCTGAAAGTTACACACAGGTTTTGGAGCAACATATGCAGATGACGTCGTTTTCAGGGATGTCCCTGCTTATTCCAGCAAGACTGAGACACATTCTGCACGTGTTCCAACAGCATGGCTCTGTAGTTAGAGAGTGCAGACACTAGACTGGACTCCTGCAGTCCAGGCCTGACTCATACTGAAAATGTGTGGCGCAATATTAAGCACAAAATACAGCAACGGAGACCCTGGACTGTTAAACAACTTAAGTTGTAGATCAAGCAAGAATGGAAAAGTATTTCTCTTTCAAAACTTCAACAGTTAGTGTCCTCAGTTCCCAAATGCTTGTTTGAATGTTCTTAAAAGAAGAGGTGATGTAACACAGTGGTAAACATGCCCCTGTAACAACAGTTTTTGGAACTTGTACAGGCATCAAACTCAGAATAAGTATATATTTACAAAAAAAAATCAGTTTAATAATTATATATTCTGTTAATTTTTTATTTTAATTTTATTAATATTCTATTTTTATTTACATTTTAAACAGTGTCCTAACTTCTTAGGATTTGCGGTTGTATTTTTAGCCACAATTTGATGCACATCTGGTGCTCTGGTGGACATTTACAACAGGATTACCTCAAAATAGTGACAAAACATTACTACTGTGTGTTTTTGAGACAAATGCATGAGTGTTTGTAAAATCTAGGGCTGTACCAGACTCAGAGTTCTGTCTGTTGAATCAGATTTGGCTTACAGATTGGAAATGTGCAACAGTGTTTTTTGCCAAAACAAGTAATCAAAGAAAATCCAGGGACCGTAATGTATGAAGTTGCTATGAGCTGTAAATTCACCACTTTCAGACAGAGGGTAGAAGATTAAGTTATCTTGGAGACTGACCAGGCAGAGCCTCTCTTCCTCCGGGCAGCTGCCTCTGTGTCAGGTGCCAGTACTGAAGAGCAGTGTGAAAGCAAAGAACGCTCATTTTGCAGCTAAATCTGGGGAAAGCAATGTCTGCAGAAGTACACTACACACTGAATGACCCCCCCCCAAAAAAACCCAGAAAAGACACAGCTGCTTGACCTGAAGGAATCTTAGTCGACTAAGGGGTCCCTAAAGACAATTCAAATCTCCAACATTTAGGGGGCAGCCTTCATGAAATTTAAGACTGCTTTCAGCCCTCTTTCTAAGTGTCCTTCTGTAAGCTCCATTTGTGCGTACACATACACACATGGACACACACATCCATCAATCTACCATGGGTGATAAACGTGGAATTAGTTCTGCTGTCAATCACCTTGGTGACGGTGAGTGCAGAGATGACACACTCTCGCTCAGACAAGTCATGTCTCTGGCAGACACACACACAAACACACACACACACACACACACACACACACACACATATATATACACAGCAACATGGGTGGCTCACAAACTCAGATTGACACTTGGTCCCTGGAGGTGGCCAGTGTACTGTAAACATTATTACAACTTACAGGGCCATAAACACCCTGCCTGTATGTGTGTCTCAGTGCGTTCCCATTTTTGACTTCAAAACTAGCAGCACTTTTTGCCCTGAAAGCATATTTTAATATTCCATCAGGAAAACCAGCATTTGGAAATGGGGTAGACGGAAAATGTTCCACTCTTTTCCCAGTGAGCTCATGCATCAGTCAGTTTTCTTTTCTCTAATTTACTTATTTATGTTTTGCCTCTTATGTTTTTCTTTCTTTCTCTATTTATCTTGACTGCTTTGTCGGTGTCTTCATCTGTTCTCTCTTCGCCTTCCACCGTTGTTCTTTGTGCTGTGTCCCTCTCCTCTTTCATATTCAATACTTTTTAGTTTTTAAATTTACAATATGCTCCTTTCCTTTTTGTCTTTTGCGCTACTTAACTTATTTGCTCCCATTCGTCATCTATTTCCTCTGCTCTCTTTTAGTGACAGTTGATGTAGAAAGGTCAGCAATGCCAAAGTAGCTATGTGCTTTTGTAGAAAAATTGAAAATCCTCGTCTTAGACTAAAAGTGAAATGTGATAGCACATTGGTTACCAAACTGTTTTGCTAGTGACCCCTTAAGGCAGCCCTGTGGCATGGGTTACATATACCTGAGCTGTAAGCTGTTTTGCCCAGAGCAATGATCATTCTCATATTTATTCATTTTTATAATTTTTAAAGGCCTGAAGAGGTAAAACGATCAAGTGTTTCGCAAATTAGAGAAACGTCAGAAGAAATAAACAATTTAAGTAAAAGTATATTTCCTCTCAGTCTTGTTTTTCATCTTGTGACCCTTCAGAGTTATCATGTCACCATTTGGGGTGTCTCAGCACCCAGGTTGGGAACGACTACATTAGTGCTAAATATAAAGTGTAAACTCTGGGTGTTAACTTTGTACATCTAGGGCTGCATGATGTATCATCTACATATTAGAAATCACATCAAAACCAAGTACACAACAAACATTACCTTCAAGTTTAAAATAACATGTATGTCAGCTCTGTGCATGGGGAATTAAAAAAGTTCCCAGTGCTTTCATATATTTACAATATTGGAAATTGTCACATGTAATTGAATCTTTAATCAAATTGAATTGAAATGAATGGAATTAGATGATCAGTGCCAACATTTAGCCCTATCATTTACACATGGTAAATCTACTGTGCTTCTCTTTGTTGTTGTAATGAAATGTTTTTCAATTTTTCTAGCAGTCATGAAAGCTGCTGTAAACACCCAGCATCTGGAAACCCTAGAAACTCTGTTTAGGTACAGCCCTCAGTGTCTGATTGACAAGTGGTCTGAAGGAAGCACATTGCAGAAAAACGATGGCATTGGCGATACAAAGCAAAATAATACACTGTATAAAATGACAGCTGTAACTACAGGCTTACATTAAATAAATATGATTTTAATATAACTACAAATTAGTTTGAAACAACAGCCTTGTCTCCCCTTACTTTTTCTGCTTTCCTCCTGTCTTTATTCTTTTTCTTCAGTTTGGTCCATATCAGGACATGTGTGCAATGCTTCATTCTCTGCAAAAAGCAAAGACGGTTTCTGCTGTGGTGTGTGTAATGTAGGATGCATAAAGTAGTGCAGGAGTCTTGCATGTCAGGGTGACATTGGCACTTGTGATTGGATGGGTTCTATTTTGAGCATCTGTGGCTTGTACTCCGTGCCTGCAGGATCCTCATGCCTGTGTGTACTACATTCAAGCTTAGGACTAAGTGTGATATTGAAATGGACAGTACTTTTCTTATTGCTGATTATCAGTGTGTGAATGGGAATATGTGTATGAATTGTAAGATGAGCATATGAGGCTTTTTTGGAATATAATATTTTAGGTAGGAAAGGCAACAATGCAAAACTGTCTAGAAGGGAGACAAAGATGGGGGATGGAGGTCTAGATGGAGGGAGTTGCAGGGTGAAAAAGCAACAGACAGTGAAGCACAAAGCAAAGGGAAATGGATGTAGGGAGTAGGGTAGAGGGAGGGAAAGGGAAGAAGACAAACCTGCTGTTAATGAAATGAAGAGACTTAAAAAAAGAGGCAGAGTATGCAGAAACCAAGAGAGGTGGTCAGAGGATGCAGGGACTGAGACAAGAGGAAGTGAGGGGAAAGACAAAAGAGGGAAGGTATCGATTCTTTCCGCCAGCTGGGGGGGAAACTCAAGCCAACTGTGCTTTCTGAAATTAGAGCCAAGGGAAAGGTGGAAGGGTGGAGGAGAAAATGGTGGGAGAGAGCAGCAAGCAAGCTTTGGCACTGTTTGTATCACATTGTGCAGCAACAACACTAAAGAACAGTGAAAAGTGCATGCTTATGAATAAAATATGCTCACAGCAGTGGCTGTTACAGAAGCAGGATATCTGTACTCAAACTGCAAACTCAACCAGCTCTTAAGAAGTCTGTCTTTATTATGATCACACTTAAAAATCTTCTGAGTTAGATTGTTTTTAATAATTGTGTTGTGTTAACGCATCACTGCAAGGTGATTTAAAATGGTAATAAACAGTAGTTTATGCAGGTGACATCAAAACCAGCAATCAAACACATCACGCCTACAAAACGACCATCTAAACAATCAAAACACATCAGATGCCAAACAAAGACATAAATGATTTGAATAACATTGTCTTAATTACCTGCGCAATAACACTGGGAATTAAAATGGAAAGCTAAAATGGCCTTAAAGGCAATCATGGGTTAAATGATTGTAGTAACAAGTTAGAGAGTGCTATAGGTGAGAGCTCCAAACTCAGACAACATAACAAACTAAGTGCTTTAAACAGAAAAGGTAACTATTTGCTTTGTTTTTATCTGCACCTCACTTCGAGTCCCTTTTCACAGCAGGCAGTTTAACATGTCATGTCAGGAAAAGAACAGATGTAATTAATAATGGCGGCAATTGAGTGAGCTTACCGGGACTCTTAATGAAACAAAGCCATTATTAATGTTCGGAGCCACACCTGCACTTTTCATGGGAAATCAAAAGGCTCTCCAATGTTCAGTTTGAGAGGCGGTGGGACTGACCTCTCATTAGTCAATTATTGTGTTTTTATATTTATGCCTCTGCGCCAGCGTTAGCCATAGTCAGAGGCATTATGTTTCCGGGCTGCCCATCCATTTGTCCCATTCTTGTGAACGTGATATCTCAAAAACACCTTGCGGGAATTTCTTCAAATTTTACACAAAGGTTTAATTGGACTCAATGCTGAACGGATAAGACTTTGGTGGTCAAAGGTCTCAGTGACCTTGCATTCATGCCACGCAATGTCTCAAACATTCACGACAAATGTATCACAGAATAATATTACTATTTAATGACATTTAATATCTAAAAGGTCAAAGGTCAACCTCACTGTGACTGTGCGGATTGTATAGACTGTCTGTGCTGCGGTGTGGGGGAGATGTGTGTGAAACATCCATGTTTTCACAGACATGGAGGTAAACTTGACTGATTAATGGATACATACAACTGCGGGGCAGTAAATCTAGTTTCAGCGATACAACCTCCCAGGAACAGTGCTGGGCTTTGAAGCCAATTTTACATAGTAGCCAAAAGTGAATGTACACTGTCTGTCTCATGATGCCGTGGAGCCCAAAAAGACTTTTTCTCAGAGACTTACATTGTGAAAGAAATGTCTGTATATCACTGGAGACATTTTTGACAATCACACCCCCCATGAATTAACTTCTTTTACTATAGGTATTAATCCATTTGCTCAAAAGTCAAGAACAGCTGCACAATGCTCTTGCTCTGTGGGCCCCACAGTGTGTAAGATCTGTGTACAAGATCTGCAAAAATGGAGCTTCAAGGGCTTTGTGCGCCACTGAGCAACTTTTATCAGAATGAATGTGGCTCCGCCTCCAACACAGTTTCAGTTCTCCTAAAGGCATTGAGGCAAAGATACTGAATTGCTGTAATGAATTGAAGGGCAGTGACACAGGAGGCATTTTATGAGAAGCTGTATTATTCACAACTTGTTAAATGCTGTTAGCCCGCTAGCTATGATAGCTCCTTTTAGTTTGTTTACAACCTTACTTGTCCCACCTACTTTCTGCCACACCACATGAGTGCACTTTCTCAGACAAAATGCTGACCTTTAGATAGGGACAGAAAAGGCAGACACATGGGTATGTTGAATACTAAAGTACATTTATTCACAAATCTGTCAAAATATATGCAAACAAATAGACGGGTGAAATGTGCGACGTTAGTAGCATTGGGAGTGGATGAGGATGTGCTGCACGTGTGTTGTGTTGTAAAAGGAAAAATAATGAGACTAAAGCCACAAAGCGAAGGTCTGTTGGGCAAGGAGATCTCCACTGGACTGCTTGCTACTCTGGCCTTATCTACATGTGGCATGCTGCTACTGGCCCAGCCCCTGCAGACAAACCCAAAAACATGTACTCAAA
Source organism: Chaetodon striatus (assembly GCA_029783705.1). NCBI lineage: Eukaryota > Metazoa > Chordata > Actinopteri > Chaetodontiformes > Chaetodontidae > Chaetodon > Chaetodon striatus. The sequence goes on from JAPZEB010000002.1 coordinate 13,474,809, forward strand.
TGTAGTGCAATGAAATGGAAAACAATTATGTTAAAGCATACTACATCACTAAGCAACCAAGCCCAGTTGAGTTTGTTGATTACTAATTAAATAACTAGTGGCACCTACTGCCAAAAATATGTTGGCCCTTGGTCACTGCTGACAAACATAGGTTACAAAAATTCTTTATTTGAAATGTATTTAGGAATCATAAAACTTTGTATAGCTGGTAGGAGGCTCAGTGGTGATTTTTGCTTTTGTTTCTGCTGTTCTATAGCTGCACTTTAGCCACAGATGCCAGCCATAAGCATTAATTTTGTATGGTCACAGTCTAGAATAACTTGTTTTTGTAAGATAAAGCGCCAGGAGCTGGCAGTTTAGCTACATAGTTCTACTGAATACTTGATTTTGTCTGATTCTGAGGTCTGTTATTGGAGCACAGTGACCCATAATTTGACATTAAACTCTGCAGTCAGGACATCCAGTCCGTTTTGTTAATTTCTAATTGGATTAACAAGTGAGCTTCTGCCAAAAAGACATTAGCCCCTGACTACTGACAGGCGTGCTGGGCTACTTTTTGGCAGAGGCTTGTAAATTGCACTTCAGCTTGTAATGAAATCATCAGCGTCACATTGGGGTGTTGATTCCCCGTCAGGCCTCATTTTGCAACACTGACGAGCTTACACTACATTACTCCTTTATTTAGCATCCTAATGATGTACAGTAAATCTAAATGGGTCTACTGTAGTGCACGACTGTCCTGCTTCCTGCCAGCTCTGCCCTCTGAGGACTAAAGGAAGAAATGTGAAACGCATTTTCAAAAAAAAAAAAAAATCCTCTAACACGGGCAGAAGAATTGTAGCCATAATGTGCTGCTGCATGCAGTAAAAAGTGGAATCTCTCTGATGAGGACAGATAGAAGAAAGAAAATTTGCCAATGGGGAAATTAAATTGGAAAGACAGGAAAAGTTTTGAGTGTTTTGACCGAATGAGCGGTTCACTTTCTCTGTTCTCTCACACACAAAGTGTGAGTACAGAGTGAATGAAACTGAAAAGAGCAAAGCACTGAAGAAAGGGAAGAGAAGAATGAGACATGCCCTGCCTCCCCCTCACTTGCTCTCTCCTCCCTCACCTCTCCTCTTTACTTCTGTGAGGAAAGCAAGAGCTGTTAATGAAACTGGAGTGGACACACACACACAAACATGCACTAACTGACTCCCTGGCATCAGCAGTTTTCCCCGTTTAGTGTAGCTCCCTGACTATGCACACGGGATAAGACTTAAGACAACCTACCTCACCTTCATCTCTCTTCACCTTCATCTCTCTTCTCGCCCCTCTCCTTTTCTCTTTCTCTTTTGTTTATCTCCACTTGTGCACACTACCTTTATAGCTCTCTTCTTTCTGTCAGTTGCTTGTATTTTCTCTTTCCCCCCTTTTCTTTCTTATGTGCCCTTTCTTTCAAATTCTCTGTCTGACTGTCACTCTATCTTTCTGTGCACACAAAATACTCATCAGTGCTTTTCTATCCAATCATCCACTTTTTTTCTTGTTCGCACTGTTATGCTCTCTCTCTGTACTGCATGTTTAGTGTGGAGCTGAGGCTTTGCTGCATTTTTCTCCTATGAGCTATTCAAATTCTAAATAAAAGTGTGACAGAGTGTGGATAAGCAATTAACACAATGCGCCTGCAAATGTGTTCTATATGGCGTCAGGGTGTGTGTATGTGTGTGATAGTTAATTAGCTGCGCTTCAAGATGAAAAGTTTTTATGTGAAACATATAGGGGATAAAAAAATCAGGGATTTAGTTGTTTACACAAATGACTCTGAGCAAATTGTGATCAAACACTAACAATTATGACTTGTTTATTGAAGCTTTTTTACATGTGAAAGAATTTTGTCTGCATTAAAGCATGAGTTGTGGAATACAGTTCACTGCTCATTGTTATATTGCATTGATGTCTAAAAAATTTTTATATATCATTTATATTAACATCGTGATACTGATTTCAATTATGTCAGCCTGCCCTGATTGAATTACAAGATTGTCCTCTTCTCCAAAATACAGGTTGTTTGTAAAGGCAGCTCATTACGACCCATATTTATGTTTGTTGGATGGCAACCTCTAGTGAGAGGGCTAAATATTGGCACTGATAATTAAATTACTTTCAATTCAATTTGATTTAAGACTCAAGTACATTAAATAATTTTTAATATTGCACGAATATGAAAGCACCTATCAGAATTAGTCCGAAGAACTTATTTTTATTCCCCGTGTGGAAAACTGACCTTCATATTTGTATGTCAGCGTTACATGTAATTTTAAACTGAAGTTGTACCATATGCGCAATGAGTTTACCAAGTGGCAGCCTCTGGGGCTGAAAAATGAAGTGCCAAAAACAGTAGTTCTTTGAATGGCTTCTTGAGGTTGGCTCCAGAAGCAACACAGTCCCCATAGACACCCGTGTTATACCCTTGTTGTGACCGTCTCTGAATGTGTTTAAACCTGCAACTGTTGACAGTTATCTAGAACCTATTCTGTCATTCAGATATGAGGACGTGTTGTTTTTTTTGTTTTTTTTGCCACCAGAAGGGGCGCAAATGTAGAAAACACTCCGATTTAACACTCCTATTAGAGGTTAGGAACAAATGACTAATTTGGTTGTATGAGACGAAGGACTTGTTGTGAATTAGTTACCAGGTTCTGTATAGGATTGGCTGTTAATGGGTTAAAAACAATACCCCTAAAAAAAAAAAAGCACACGCAGATGAGGGATAAAAACCAATGTAAATAAAACACCTATTCATGCAACTGCCTGAACAAAAAGCATGGACACGGAAGTAGGTTTGTGTTGGCCTATAGGCGCACAACATGTGCGGTCGACCTTACTGTGCATACTGTACACATACAGGATAAATTACGCTGATGTATACTGAAGACACCACTGACCACTCGGTGAGTTTCATGGCTTTGAAAACGAACATTTAAGGTGGTTTTAGGACAGATTTACACATG
>JAPZEB010000002.1:13494332-13511473 GCA_029783705.1 Chaetodon striatus
AACCTGGACACACATACAGATGCACACACACATACACACACACACACACACACACACACACACACCCACATGCTTTAGCCCTGTGCTTCCTGCCTGGTCTCATGCTGGCTAAGTCAAATTTTGAGTTGACATACAAATACCATTGCATTAAGCTCTTGCACATGGCTCTAAATCCCATTCATTCCAATGATACATTGACCTCACATTATCCAGTTGGCAAATATGCCTCTTTCTGCCTTGCACCATGACCTCATCCGCCATGTTTGTAAAAACACAGCAATCTCCCAATCACTTGGCAGATGAGACTGTGGCATGCCTGAGAGAGTTTTAAGATATATCGCCGATGTTTTCTTTTTTAGCAGCCCCCTGTTTTTCGTCTCTCCTCATCCCGTTTGCTTTCAGCCTGCAGATGGGGGGGCAGGGTCTTGTTAAAAATAGCCGAGCAGCGTTCGAACAGCGGTATGTGTTGGCGAAAAAGGGGGTTCAAAAAATGAAAAGCCATTACACTGCAGTTAAATGCTTTTTGTCCTGACCTGTGGCTGCTTATCGAGTTACGTCCCACCACTGCTGGGCCGAGTCTAGAAGATTCCAGGGCTAAGAATACACCACGACTGCAGGAGACATCCCATAGAAAAAAACCTCATCCTTACTTCTTGAGCACGCTGATTAACGCTAAATGATTATCTCTCTGTGTGTCTGGTGTGATTGTGCACCACCCGCTGCTAAACAGAGTGTGTTGTTTGCAAAACAAGGGGCAAATGTGTCGAGTCCCTAATTAGCGTGTTTTAGCAGCCCTCATGATTCCCCCCTTGCATTGTGATATCCAGGGATTGCTCAGCATTGTGACTAGTCTTATCTGGGTCTAATCCTGATTTGTTTGGTATTAGTCCGCTCACTTTCTCGCACTTTCTCTCTCTTTTCCTTTTATTCCGACATTTGTCCTCACACTGCTCTTTTCCTTTAAGCCATTCTTGAACTTTCTGTCCTTTATGTTGTGGTCTTTTATTTACTCCATAATCTCTGCGCAGGAGGACTGTGTCTCGGTGTGAAGACAAAATTTCAGCGTAAACTTACAAGAGCAGAGGCAATAATTTAACATTATTACTATATTTTTTCTGCTGAGACATATTGTAATGATATGATCTTATTATGTTGTCATTTTGCATGTTTCTTTTGTCCAAATTAATGATTAAGAGGAAGTTGTAAAAATAAATAGCTCTTGTTTCCCATCTGTACACAGTTCAGTCTCATGTAATGCACTACAGTGGAAGTCAGTTAATTTGTTTGAACTTTAATTTGATTGATTTATAATTGCTGTATCATAATATATATTGTTAGCGACATATTTGCCTTTTGATACAGTTCATTATTAAAGTGAGCTAATGCAGTTAGCAGGTGGGCTAAAGCTGTCTTATCACATACATGAACAGTGTAAAGGCAAGGTGACTTAAAGCCAACGGGGCTGTAACTAATGATTATTTTCATTGTTGATTAATCTGTCACGTATTTTCTCGATTAATTGATTAGTTGTTTGGTCTATGAAATGTCAGAAAATGATGAAAAATGTTGATCAGTGTTTCCCAAAGCCCAAAATGAGGTCCTCCAATGTCTTGTTCTGTCCACAACCCAAAGATATTCACTTTACTGTCATAGAGGAGTAAAGAAACAAGAAAATCCTCACATTTAAGAAGCTTGAATCGAAGAATGTTGACTTTTTTTTTTCTTTAAAAAAATTATTTTATAGCTGATTGATCGAGAAATTGTTGCAGCTCAGGTGTAAATATGGAAGCTATAAGTAATCACAGCTGAGAAATACATTTAGTTATCAACACACATGGTGAAATGTGACGCGTAACTATCTTGAAACTCTCAGTGAAAAGCACTAAAGTTTTCTTCTGCTGCAGTTTTACAAATTATAGCTGCTCTTTTCACACACACACAAACACAGACACAGACACAGACACACACTCCAGTCCCAATGCACTCCTGCTGATGATGGCTCATCCTGTCCAGATATGATAAGCAGACAAACTGCTCTGTCCCCTGGGCTGTTTGTCTGTCTCAGAAACAGACAGTGGTGTGTTGCAGTAGCAGCAGTGTGGCTCTAAACTCCCTCTGCTTGCTTCCCCTTTCATCAGACCGCCAGTTCAAAGCCTTGGCTCCATCTTCACTTGTATCTCTCCCACTCCTCCCTCCCCTGCCTCCCCCCCTCACCGTCTTTCTCACTGCGTTTCGTCATTACCACAAGGATGGGCACGCAGTGTCTCATTAAAGCGGATTAGAGACATCTCCACGTCTCACAGGGGCCGAGCAGGACATTTCTCCTCTCTAGTAACCCCCCACCCCTTTTCTCTCAGAGATCAGGTTCTTTGATTTGGCCAGATAAAGACCTCTTTCATGTCGGTGGGGACGGTTAGCGATTACACTGTCAGACGCATCGTTTTGGTGAGTTTGACAAATTTGCTGTGCTGGGTGGGGTGGCTGTGGGGATTGTACTTGGGGGGGGAGGGTGTACAAGGAGATTCACCGTAATTGAGTTGTCATTATCCAGTGACCCTGCCAGGCGCTAGTGCACAGGGCTCACCAGTTCTCTATTTGTTTAATACTTGGCTAACTTTCTTTGTGAGTATGATGGATAGAAAGAGAAGGAGGGAGAGGGGGAGGGAGTGGAAGCGGGGTACCGGTCCCCAGATGAATGCCTCTGCTTATTTGACCACCTCTCTTGAGCGCTGCTGTCCATGAAAATTGGCTCCACTACATCACTGCCGCAAGTTTCTTTTCTCACCCAGCTCCTCCCTGGTGCAACACAATTAGGCCCATATCACCGGCTGCCATTTATTTTCATACAAAATGAAAACTGGTGGCATGTTGATTACTGAACTCCCCAGAGACAAAGGGCTGCTATTGGTGTGGTTTAATTTCATTAAGTAGAGTGTTGTGCACAGGATAAATATATTAAGAGCCCCCTCTCATTGCAGGCCCTCCATTTACCTCAGCCACTCTGTATGCTAAACAAATCCTGGTGTGTTACAGTTGTAGAATTGCAATGGTTTGGTTAAAATGAGGCACAGTTCCTTGAAGTTCATACTTTTGTTCTGTCTTGTTTCTTGTTTTCTAACCTGTTACTTTCTGTCTGCTCTGGTAGTCTGTGCACAGTACCTAAATACATATTCTGTAAACATACTTAATCAGCTACTGCTGAATTTTGTCATGTTGCGTAAGTGATACTTTGACACAAACCTTCCTCAAGATGTACAGTTATTCTCATTTGGTTGTAAAGATGAGCTGTGTATTGGGATATGGGTCAGAAAGATGTTGTGTAGAGTGAGTAGGAGGGGAGACGGTATGTTCCTGGCAGGATAGTGTGACTGTATTCGTCCAGAGATTTTGATGAAGGAAGTAAGAGCCCTCCTCGTTAACCTGGAGTCAGATTGGTTGTGAAGCGATGAGTAGGGCAGAATGTCTGTGTGTGCGCTCTTGTTTGTGTGTGTGTGTAGGTGTTGGAGGGGTCTTGGCTAAAACATTTCAAGATGGCCCATTAGCCAACGCAGGCCCGTCCCCTCCCGACACTAGGATTCCTCTGTGCTGACCCCCTCTCCTCCACCTCTCAGCCCCTCTGTCCCAGAGGCCCCCAGCCTCATCCTGCCAAGTGTACGGTTCCAAAGTAACGATGAAGCTGCCTGCGTGTGAAAATATTGAATTGCAAAAACATCCCTGGGTGAGAGGGTGTGTGAATGGAGCTTTCAGCGCCGGGCCCGACCCTGGCCCTGCGCTACTGACTGACGGACAACAAATGGCATTTTGTGTCCAGTGAGAGAGAAAGAGAGAGAGGGGACAGGGAAGGGAAAAGAGAAAAGAAAAGAAGAGGAGAGACACAGAGGAAGGGGGGGTCTTGAGGTTTTTCAGGCCTCTTCAGTCTAGGGGCCCTATATCCAGGTCTGAAATGCCTTATCACATGACCTGTCTGACCTTTGGCCCCCACTCAGCTAAGGCTGTCAGGCTGCTCTCCAATGGGGAGCACAAAGCCTCACAGCCTCAAAGGCCCCCATTCACCCCCCTGTGCAGCTCTACTCCAAAGGTAATAGGTAAAAGTAATGTCAGTGACCTCCACTTTCCCTTGCGCAACAGGAGGGCAAAACTCTTAAGATTCCCTGATAATGTCAAAGGTAGAGGGGTGGCCATTTTGGCTCCTTATCCACTGCCTCTACTCAGCTCCCATGAGATGAAGCATAAAGCAAACTGAACCACCTCTTTGTGGCCAAACTATTCTTTTGGTTAAAGAGACATTTCATATTTTTATGACTCCAGGACTGATGGGAACTGAGATGGAAAATGATAAAAATGTTAAAACAACAACATGGTATTGTTTTCAGTTGCTACGCACTGGGGAATATAGTTGTGTAACTCAGCTTTATGTGTTATCTAAGTATGTGTGTGTGTGGGACATTAGTGAATTTCTGATGTCTCAGAGGACTGACTGGGTCACAGTATGACCGTAACCTCCTGTCTCGCTTTGCAACCCACACACTGGCATCTCTCTCTCTGTCTCTCTCCTGACCAGTCCTAGGATTCTTTCTTCTCTTCTCTTTTTCTCTTTTTCCCCTCCTTCTCTGGAACACTGGAGTTTCTCTCTCTCTCCGGTCTCCTTTGAAAAGATGCGGCGTCTTTGTCCGGCCTGATAAAGGATGCCATAGTTCCCCTTTTCCCCTTCTTTGTGGCCCGGGGCTGGCGGCTCCTGTAGAAGTGCAAATGGTATCCTCTCGGAGGGGCTATCCCCGCGGGCCCTGGAGGGCCCTCTCTCTCTCCTCCAGGCTTGGCTAATTACCACCCTGCCCCCCCACACCCCCCACCCTTACAGCCCCCACCAGCTCCCTGGTCCCTGGAACCATGGACGGCACATTCCCACAACCAGCACCTGGCCTTCTTTTCTCCTGGCCTGCTTTGATGGCTGACACCCCAGCCTTCCCCTCCCTCCTTCCTCATCCTCTTCTTCTCTCCGCCCCACTACCTCATCTCTCCTTCTCTCCCTCCCTTTAACTTCTCCCTCTCTCACTTCTCTCTCTCACTGACTCTCATTACTAGAGGTTTTAAATTGCTTTCTGACCCTGACAAACTGCTCTTGTTGAAAAGGGAGATGTTGAAGAGGGAGGGCAGCGGATGTGAGCAAGAAATGGAAGAGATGAGGGACCCAGTAGAAAGTGTTATGTATGTATGTGTTTAAGTATGTATCTGTAGTCCGTTATATGTTGGACTGTGTGAGTTTGTCTCCCGAGCACCCAGTCATCACAAACCCCAAATTGCCCTACTACAGAGACTCAATGTGGTATTTTGAAAAAAGAGGAAAAATGCATGTGTACTTATTCAGATTTCACCGTGAATGTAACTCCATGTTTAACACGTTGTTAAAACAGGAACTTAAAATATTAAAATGCCTTCATGTGTATGGTTGGTACCAGGCATGGAATGATATAAGATTTTATTGTTATTTACAATAAGTTGATCGTGGTGAATTTCCATCATCTGGATAATCTTGAATATCATGTCCTGTGGTCCTCAAAATGACTGCTGGGCAACAACCTATGAAAGAAACTCTGCAAAAACAAGCTGCTTCAAAAGATGCCAAAGATCTTAATCAAACATTGGCACATATATCGAAAGAAATTCTTTAATTGCTTGTTTTTCATATCGTCCCATTGCCTAGGTAGTATGTCTTGCAGAGTTAAAGAGAGACAGCAGAAAATGATATTGCATGATGTCTGTGGTTAATAAAACCTGACCAGCGGTTGATGCAGATTAAGTTGATTTCACTGCAATACACACTCACATGCACACACACACAAACACAAATATCTAATTTAGCTGCATATTTGCGTTCTACTAGCCGTGGGCCTAATCAATAGCCTGCCCCAGTGGATTTGACCAATTCATAGCTCGCCTTTGTGCAGTCTAGCGATCCCAGCGAGGCCATTTGGACAGCTTTCTGAGGAAAACAAATAGCTCTATTACAAGCTCGCGTCTCTGTGATGCTCAGTGTCCCAAAGGCAAAGTGCTTGGCCTGTATTAATTGTATGTTTTCCGCACAGGAAATGGAGGAGTTTTCACAATAACACAAGTTCACCTGCTAGAAAGAAGAGGCTCTGTGTTAAGTTATATATGAGAAGGAATATTTAATTAATATGCAGATGTTAATTATGAGATAATGAGATTTATTCCACTGAGATATGGATATGATTAAAGGCTTATTTAGTTTGATTAGCATGTCTAGATATTTGCAATTGAATACATCTGTTAAATAAGCTGGATCTGTTCAATAAGACAAATGTATTGTGTATTAGAGAGGTGAAACAGTTTTCTGGCTGATCAGCAGCGTGTAGTCTGATTATCAGACCTCCTTGTGTTTTTAAAAAGACGCCATGCATGTTGGACCTAAGAGGTCATTTGCGGTACTGTTTTTATTTTTACTCTTTCCAGTAAACACACACACACACACACAAAAATCTCTGTTCAGCAAAGCAGTGGTTGCATGTCCTGTATTGACTCCAACGCAACACAGACAGAAGCAATGGGTGGCACTGGGAGCGGCACACACCCAGACCAGTTACACTACTGTAGCAGCGTTTGGCTTTGGTTTGTAAGACTGAGACTCGCTTAAAGTATACAAACAACATTAATGCTGCCAGGATTTTGAATCAGGCAGACAATGCCCCAGCAAGCTCAAGAAATGTTTCGGCTGGCTTTTAATGTTTTAACTGTGTCCGGATGGAACATTTATCATCAGAACTAAACGTGATTGGATTAAGGAATCGGGGATGATGGCTGTGTCAGCTATTGTGTCTGTGATTTGTAGTTTTATAAAGCACAACTGATTTAATATTTTCTTAGAACGGCAATTACATCTTGTCTCAAACGTCGTCTGCCATCCAGTCTGGAGATCCTAAGTATCTCTCTGTTGCTGCCATTCCTCAGCCACAGCTGCCCTTCCCTGTGCAGTTCACACATCATCACCTATAGGACTCACATGATGTCAGAAACTGGACTGCTTCCTCCTCGTCGGTCTCGACCGTAATGACCATCAACTGGATGTTACGTCTAAGTTGGCTCATCCAGGCATGAAAGTGAAATCCTGCACTTGGATAATTTTACACAGTTAGATTTCAATTTGTGATATTTGATGCACTCAAGTGGTTGATTTAATAGAGAGTGTGCATAAATTTGTTCCATTGAAATGAGTTTGTTCCGTTTAAGACAGGCATTAGTCTTCAGATGTGTCTGATGTGGTATTGGTGGTGCTGTCAGTGGAGAAATCGATATCTTCTCCCATACTATAATGGGTTTCTTCCTGTATTATTGATGAACAAAATGTTGACTTAACAATAGTATCTCTGGACTGACGCCCAAACAAGACCTTTGTTTTAAAATGTTTAAGATGTCTTATGACTCCTGAGATTATACATTTATAATTTCTGTAGTTGGGGCTTGAACAGAGGCTTCCCAAGTCTGATGTCTCCCTCACTCTCTCTCCTCATCAAGTCTAGCCACATCCTCTCCTTCGAGTACAGAAAAGGAAAGAGGAAGAAGTTTCTGAATTGTGTTTTATGAGTGGTTGAAACTGCCACTTCTGTGGTTTTTGTCTGTCCGCGCTGACCGTTCAACTCAAAGTTCCTGAGGTTTTCGAGACATGTCAATTTAGCTGTTTTAATTGGGAAGATGTTATTCCGAACAAATGTTTGCACTCAGGGACCTGCATGTTGGTCAAAGTGGGGAGGGGAGGAGGAGGAGGGGGCAGCTGTAGACAGCTTGGTGTTACTGTTTCAGTTGTCTTTGTTTTAGCGCCACGTTGGCTTTGCAAATGTGTTTCTCTTCATTTCCCTGAATGCTGTAAAAGCTCACTTGGATGACCGCATGCGCACACATGCACTGACAGAGGCATCTTGTTTTTCAGCAGCACTGAAGAACAGTAAGTGTTTAAGAATGGCACGGTGAAGCAGTGACAAAGCAAACAAAAGAGGCAGGTGGGTGAGGCGGCTGCTGGCCTGTCGCCGGCCTTGGCTCCATTTTGAAACTTTTTTTTTCGTATATACCGCAATCTGCTTTTTATTTTATATGACAGTAAAAACAGGCTGGCCTGTGAAGTAGAATTCACAGTATAGATGCAGTTTTTTTGGTTTGTTTTTTGTTTGTAATGAGTTAGCTTGTTTTAATAAATTTCTTTACATTCTGCTGTTAATATTTTATACATTTCTACAGAGACTTGACTTTTAACTGTGAGGCCAATAGGGACTTTCTGCATTTCTGCCTGTATCTATATTATTGAGATAAAGTGACAAATGTCAGTATTAAGATACCCAGGTTTACACTTACACAAGACACAGATTCATGCGTCCCTCTGTGGCTCTCTCTCGTCTTCTCCCCGTTCAGTCGCACCGCTCTCTCTCATTTTAATTAAAACTAGGTGTGAGGTGTGCCGTCCTGTCTTTTGACACCTCGCTATTTATCTGTCGGACGCAGGCTCAGGGCAGGACCCACGGAAAAGAAGGGCAGATTTTTGTTTTCAGAGAACTGCGGGGAAACTTTGATGCCAAGTTCCTCTGCGGCAAAAGGCAAGGCCCCGACCCAGCACATCTGAGAGTACTTTGGTGAAATAACAGCAAATGTTTGTCTTGTATTGTATGGCACGCTGCTGGAGGAGCGCTAAAGCCCCTTCTTCCAGCGCCTAAAGCACCTCTTAATAAAATAGTCAAGAATAACTCCTTCACCTTAATCTTCCCCTCAGATTACTGCACTCAGGGCGGGAAATTAGCAGCAGGCCCATGCGCTTCCCTCTTTCTTTGACACTGTTATGCTTTTATTAGTACGAGCCTCCTTCTCTCTCTCCTGCTCTTCCTCTCTGTCCGTCACCTTGCTTCTTAAATTTTTGCTTCCTGTCTCTCTCTGTCTCTACCCCAGTCTCTCTGTGTGGTAGGCCAGATGAACTCTCCGTGGCAGGGGGGAATGGCATTTTATTGGGTCAGTATTAGAAGCAACATGTGGCTAATGGGTGGCTGCATTTTCCACAGTCTGGTCCTCATCAGTGCAGAGAAGGGGCCTAAACAACTAAACATGGCCGTTGACAATTGATACGAGCCCTTTTAAGTGGATCTGCTTGGTTGAAGAGAGGGTGGGGCGGGGCGTGTGAGAGACTGTGTGTGACCGAACACGCGCACGCGTGTGTGCATGTTTGCCTTTGCATGTTAATTAGGACACTAACAGACACACTCGCGCGCGTGCACACACCAGCACGGTGTCCTTTGGGGACCATATATACAAGAATGTGTGTGTCTGTGTGTGTTTGTCCCTTGTGTCCAGGAGTGTAACCCACACCTTGAGTACGGTAGCGGCGGTAGCTTTGAGCGCGGTTCGTCCCGCCGTCTGATCCTCGTAACCAGAACTCTCCTTTACTGCTTCCTGTCCGCTTGGCCCACCTTCCCTCTTTGCCCGCCTGCCATCTGGGTCTGCCAACAGACACACACACACATGCACACACGTGTACACACACACACATAGTTAGGACAGGGGTCCTCATGCTCTAACCTGTGTCTTTCACTTGCAACTGCACCTTTGAAACCAATATCACACAGAGGAGAAGCGATAAATGGACTCCACCATCTACGTTCTCAACTTCTCTCCCTTTTCTTCTGCTCTGACATAAGGAGTCAAAGCCTGTTTTCTTCTCTCAAAGCACTATTAAATTTTTATTCAGAGAGCAGAGCAGAGTTGAACAGTTTATATCATGCTCTTGTATGGGCGATTTCCAAAGTAATCATATTCAAACTGGTTCAGAAAACCGATATAAACGTATGTCTGAAACATAATTTGGGGTGCAAAGTGATGCAGTTACAGACACAACCACAAACAAATACAAATATCTCAGATTTCACTTTGATTCTGTTTTAAAGGACTTTGAATTTCAGTAGTCTTATGAGTCAGTATCGGACAGTTGTTGAAATGTTTGCAGCTTAATTCTGTGGCCACACTGCTGAGGCTCAGCATCCAAATTGTATCTCCTAATGAGCCTGAAATCAGCCTGATATCTTTGTTATAGTGCAAAGATCAAAGTTCATTAGATCTCATCCTTCCTGGCCAATGCTAAGCCTGTGCAAAATCAGTGAAATGTTTAGTACAACATCTGTACTGAATATCAGACATCGTTCTAATGTTCTTTATTAGTAATTGTAAAAGAAGTAGTAGCAGTGTTAGTATGATTCCATTATACTAGCATCAAAGCCTTTAGTACTTTATGAGGGTATCTAAATTCCGTACTTGGGTAGATAGCGTTTCTGAGCAGGGGGCACTGTGGGTTTTTAGTATCAGGGGTTCTGGTTGACACTTTGATCACTTCCTCCGCTCTTCATACCTTCATTGTGTTCAAGATCAGATCGCACACACACACACGGAGAGACAGACACACACACACCAGAGGTGGAAGGGGCAGTGTCAGGTGTAGCGGGGGACAATGCAGGGATGCGTAGCAGCGAGCCAACACGGTGTCTGTGACAGTGACAGCAGCAGTGCACTCCTCAAAGCTGCTCCTCTCTTCTTTCATCACCTACTATCACAGAGTGTGTGAGGAACATCGCCGGCCAAAAACATCTTCAGTGCCTGAAAAAAAGGGGCAGTTTTGACATTCATAAATTTACAAGTAAATCATTTAATATATTTATTATTTTGATGTGGGTATCTCAGTTAATTTTACTGTATTTTTTTCTTGTTAGTTTATTTGTCATTCCTCAGAGTTTGCTGTACTGAACTTTGGCACGCATAAAGAAACTCATAATAAATTATGAGTCAAACCTCATAATTGACGGTCATTAAATTCTTACCTGTTGCTGGAAATATGCAAATGTTACTTTTTATGAAGAGACCTCAAGCCATTTTGCTGCTGCATGCCGTTACCAGCACTTCTGTGCTCATTAAGGCCCAAAAACAAGGAAACTGAAATAATAAAATGACCAAGTTAGATTGTTGACAGCTGTCTGTTTGGGTGCTGTAGTTCATGCATGTGATGGAAGTCAGAATTGTCTCTTGGCTAAACATTTGGCTGCTCCATGAAAAACTGATTGAGGTGGCTGCAGGAATACCAGATGAAAGTGGATAAATAGAATTGTTTTCACAGGTTGCTCATGAGGCGATGAGGGAATAAGCAGAGTGGCAACGGGAAAAAAAGGACAACTTATTTATTTTCAGTGCCGCAGGTGCCCGCTCACAGCTTATTGGTTTTTTGGATGACTCTTTTACTCTAAAGAGGGCAATTTATGTCCCTCTCTGGTCTCTCTCCAGAGGCGAGGACTGAAGTGGCTCGCTTATTTTAGCAGGGCCTCGTGGTCTTGACTTGTGGTGACATATTAATTGAGCGGTTCCTCTAAAGAAAAGAAAGGCCAGTGTCACGATTGGTCCGGCGTTGTTTGTAGAGCTTTGAAAATTGGTTTTGTTTGGCTGGAAAGCTCTCAGGTGTTTATTTACACATCAGAATGTTTCAAATGGCGGCTGGCTCTCTCTCGCTTTCTGTAAGTGTGTTTGTGTGTCTTCTGTGTGTATTTTCTGGATGCATATATGCTCTGTTTGCTCACTTATGTACATGCCAGCTGTGTCGAGCATGTTTAAATGCGAGAGATAAAAACCGGAGGAGAGAGAGAGACAGAAGAGAGAGACGTTTCCTTCGCTCACCTGCCTCTTGAGTTTCCACATAGTTGTCCTTGCTGTCCTCTTCATCCATTATTGACCACATTCATTCACACCAGCCTCTAGAACTCGCCACAACTCCTGTGTGGCTTTTATGAGGAGAAGAGCACATTTGTTTTCCCAACTTCTCTCCAAGGAGTGATATAATCAGACCACTGGTGTGTGTGTGTGTGTGAGTGTGTCTGTGTGTATATGCTCGCTTAAGGGTATGAGCTCATCGTTGTGGCTGAGGTGACCAGTGCAGAATAAAAACTGTCGCCTTGATAATTTAAGGATTTGTAAGTTGTTTCCTCAGCACTGGTGTGAAGTTGAATGCTAGGTCCTGCTGTCAGACACACACACACACACACACACACCTACGCATAGACTGTGCAGTTGTAGTTTATTTCCTGAAACCCAGGTACAGGAGCTCAGCAGTGCAGCGCAGCCGATGACTGAGGGGAAGTAACTGCTCAGGCACCTCTGTGAACACGGTTACCAAGACAACAATTGTTTTAGCTGGCATTTCTGTGAAGAGGAACATTACAATAACAACACGAGGCCTCAACAAATTAGCCAGTTGGAAAGCTGGAAAAATGACACATTTGTTCTGTGTTTGTTCTGGACAGAATACCTTGTTTTGGGAAAAGACAAAACAGAGTTTGCTTTCCACCTTTAGTTTCCATCTTTTGTGATTGGAAATGTTTTAGAGGCATCATGGGGATGCAAGAAGAAATAAATTGTGGTGCACTGTAATTTTAGCCTTATGGAATAAAGACAATATTAATCTACGATTTGGACGCTGTAATAATGGGCCTCACTAAAACCTACTAAGAAACAGTAACGCCTGCACACTCACTGCAAGCCGTCAAAGTTAAATAATAATATTTTGATTAGGCGTGTAAGAAAATATCAATACACTTGAGTATTGGACACTATGGCTTTTTTATTGTTTTTATTTTCTCAGTTATTTTACCTAGAGAATGGTGCAAGCACATAGGATAAATGTTATTTCTTTTGCTTAGACGCCACAAAACATAGCAAATGTTTTCATGCATATAGCGGTTTGGTCTTTATGCCATGACAGTTTTTCTTAAATTAATCTAAAGAAATCACAATGCACCACCCTCTGTACAGTATCGCAATATATTGCAGTGTATTGAATTGTACTCTGTATTGTGATAAGTATTGTATCGCCAGATTCTTACCAATACACAACCCTAGTTTCGATCCTACGCAGGTTTTCGTTGGATCATAATGTTTGAAAAGTGGTACATGGGATGATTAATTTGCTATAATGTTTATACACAAGATATATGTTTGATATTTGGAAGTATGGCTTGTGTTTTATAGTATGTTTTTTTTTATGTACTGTTTTTGGATTTTTAATAACCCTGGGTGGTTTGGATGGTTAACCACACCTGCCATCGTGGAGCTTGTCAGCTTCTTGGTGTGCATGATGTATAAATATAGCTGCAGTTTACGCTTATGATTAAACTTTAGTGGCATGGAGTTAGTGTGCATGCTTTACTTTTTCTTTATTTATTTTTTTTTTTTTTTTTAGAGCTTCGCCCCTACACGATATGCATACAATTACTCTCCTTCATCATTTGTAAGTGTAAAAACAGAGAAACAGGCACACACATGCACATACATGCACAGCCATGCCCTGCCTCGTGCACACACTTTCTAAATTTGCAGCCGGCAGCTAAATGATCCAGATATATTAGCTGTCTTTTAATGAAGTGAGGCTGATCTCTTTCTCTCTTTCTGTGTGTCTCTCTGCTCAACTGAAGTATCAATAATAAGATTTATCTGTCTTCCCCCGCAGCCTTGATTCAATTATCTCCATCTTTCTCCCCCTCTCTCTTCCTCTGGCTCCCTCTCCATTTGCCCCTCCACTGTGGATCCGTTTCCAATTGAAGGCAGGTCATGCTTTGTGTTTCTATTTGTCATGACAGGGTTCCTTAACGAGTGGAGGCTCCCTTCCACTGCGGCTTAATCTGATCTGGAAAGGAGGGGAGGGTGGGGTGGGGAAGGAAAGGATGAGGAACAGAGAGGTGGGGGTAACCAGGTAAAAGTGGGGTCACAAGTAGTTTACCTCCAACTCCTCATTGTCTGCATTTCCCCTTTTTAGGAAAATTAGATTTGTGTGATCCCGCCTCCTCCTCCTCCTCTTCCAAACGTGTGTTTCGTGTCCAATCTGGAGCCTTTGAAGTTTGAAGGGTCCCTTGCCCCTCCGCACGCCCACCTCAGCCAACCGCCCCCCACCTTATCTGGCCTCCACCTACTTCCAGACATACCTCATTACCTGAGGCTGTATTGGAAGAAAGAGTGGCGGCTAATCAAATTGACTGTGCAGGTTTTCTGCCATCAGAGGAAGTGCCGGCCGTCGAGGGGTCATTGGTTCAATGCTAGGCTTCAGGAAAACGTTATGACGTGGAAAAAATTCTGTGAAATAATCCTGCGAAAAAACAAACTGGTGTTTTAATTACGTTTTTATACCTGGCTGAGGAAGAAGAGGTGCCATATTGAGAATGTGACAAAGGCTGGCAGAAACATCCTTTACTAACATACTCCGTATAGGTTATGGTACCTCTGTACCTACTGTAGATTAATTATTATCTGTTACTCCACCACAAAATTTAAAGAGAAATAAAATACAAAATTAAAATGTGTACATATTTTTATGTCTAATTTTTTTTTCTTTGAGAACATATCTCCTATTTATTATATTTTTGTATTTATATGTATATTTTGTATTATATAGTGTAGCATAATGCCCCTTTTTTCTCTTAAATACTTCTTATTTTTATTTTCTTATAATTTCTCTATGCCTATATACAGTTTAAGAGCGACTGTAAGTGTCTCAATTTTCCCTCTGTGGATCAATAAAGTATTTGTATGATTTACTGTAATAGCTACTGTAATCTTACACCCTCTTTAAGGTATTTGCATAAAGGTAGCTAATAAAAATACACTCAGATTTTCATTTTATTTTCCTAAAATTTCAGAGCATAACCTTAAACTTTTCTTAAACTTTTAAACTACTGGTTCTTTGAGCGAACTCTGAGGCGTCCCATCAAAACACCCAAAGGGAGAGCGGGTGAGGTGCAGAGTAAATTCAGAGAGACAGAGTTGAGTCTGTTTACAATTGGCAGGTCTAGAGTGTGAACATCTTGAGGTGAGCCTCTGGCTAATTTCACAGAAGCTGTGAATGAAGTCTTTCTTATGGCCTGCGCTATGCAAATGGCTGCATGCATACACACACACAGACAGACAGACAGACACACACACACATATGTAGTAAGCGCGCTCATGCACAAAGCCACCTCCTCCCTCAGAAAAACACACTCTTGCATTTACACACACATCACTTGTTAGTGCACATGAGGGATGAGGCAGAGCAGCGCAGCTGTTGAAGCAGCCAAAGGCATTAGCTGGTGCAGTTCAGCAGCTCTGCATCGGCCCAGTGTGCGTCGAGGGGGGGTGGCCTTGTGTTTAGGGTTGCTAGCCATTTGCAGTGCTCTTGGATTTCCACGGGGAGCATGGAGTATGTGATAGATACCAAGCATCTGTCCTATTGCTCAGCACCGGATGGGAATCACACAGTTTTTAAATTAGTCAGAAAGAGGTTGACTGTACATTTCTGTTGGGTAGATTACATGCTGAGGAAAAATCCCTGGCCTGAGTTCTCGGTAGACATCATGAAGAAAAATCTGTGTAAAATAACAAATGAGTTACCATGTGCAGCTCTCTCAGATGTTGTTTCACATACATTTTATCCATTTAGCCGACACTTTTACTCAGAGTGACCTACAGTGAGCTGCTGACAAAGAATAAGCAAATAGAAGTTCAGCTCAAGAGGACACATGGATGTTGGCTCTTGTGGGAGTCAAAAGTGACTTTTTAAGTTACTATGTGATACTCCCCACAACCACAAGGCCACCCTGATGCCACAGTTTGAAACAGTGATGCCTACTGTATGATATTTCCATACCAGAATAACAGGGCTTCTGTTACAAATGAACACATCAGTGTCCTGGATGGCGCCTTTGTGTGGCAGCCGTCAACTGCCTCATCTACAATGACTGTTTTACACACACAACTATTGGCATATTTATGATCTGTGTTGCGATTGCTGTAAATTCGTGAATTGTTCCCCTCCACAGCTCGGCCATAAAAGTTGCCCGGTTTGGAGAGCTCCAAAAAGCAACATTCACAGGCCGGAGCGTAATAATTTTCATAGCGTATTGTTGAACCGACCGTTCACATCTCACAAATCACCAGTTTTGTCTGTTTTTATTCTTCATTTTCTGACAGACAATTGCAACGAGGAAAACATCACTCAGTTTTATTTGTCATGAATACAGAGGTTTTTCTTCCTTGTGGTTGCAATGATATTGTGTGTGGCAGCTCTTTTGACCTCTCCACAGTGTGTATGAACTTGCCTGCCCTTCTCTGGCTCTTTCTATGGAGCTGCAAACACACTGGAGTAGGACTTAAAATTACGATGAAGGTCCAAAAGTAGTGTATGTATATGCGGGAGGGAGCGATAGAAAACATCAACATGTTTTATATGTGTGTGTGTTGGCAAAGGGGCAGGAGAAAGACATGTCATCTTCGGTGAGCGTCCTCTGACTTTGGCTCCGTGTTGACCTCTCACCCAAATTAAACTTCCACAGTTCTCTCCCTCTCCTCTCCTCCCTCAGCCTCTCTCCGCTGCCCACTGCCAGGCACTTTTGTTTTCACATGGCCGACTTCTCAGGGAACACGCTCATATTTGTGGCTTTCGGGGTTGGCAGCAGAGTGTGCTGCGCCTGTCAAGTTTTTTCACTCCGACTTACCCCAGCACCCAAATTGAACTGTTCAGTCATTTCCTGTCATCCCCCCTCAACCACCTCCCTTTCCCATATTTGCCAATAATGTCAAATTTCATTGTTGAGTCCGCCAGGGCTAAACATTGTGTCCTGTAGTATGTCTTTTCTCTGTGTAGTAGTCTCCCACGCTGAATATATAAAGAACGTCGCCCTCCAAAAACATGATCACTGAAACTCTTGAATTCAGATAAGAAATTGATGGACGGCTCATGGAGCCTCCAGCACATTTGGCTCCCGAGGAGTACATTTGTTTAAATGACCTACAAAGCAAAAGCAAACATTTTGGTCTTATTGACTACCCGCAAAACCGTTAGCATGAGCGCATGGTTAGAAGAATCCTCCACAAATAGGCTGGGCTCATCCAAAGCATATCCCTGAATGTGAGAGGGAGAGAAAGAGACATGCAGAAAGAAAGGGGAGAGAGTGAGATGGTTATCTGAAGTGAGGTCAGAAATGAAACATGTCATAGCAAATTAGAGCCATGTTGTTTGAATTACTCCGGCCTGCTTCTTAAAGAACAGTCTGCCCGTGGAAAAAAAAAAAAAAAAAAAAAAAAAGTGGGCA
>JAPZEB010000002.1:13543190-13562292 GCA_029783705.1 Chaetodon striatus
CCCTTCGAATTTGTCCATCCCACTTGGACTTTCGCAGCCTTAACTTTCCACCTTGTCCTGCCGGGTTTCCTCATGATGCTGCTAGGCACCGTTAAACTATAACGGCAATCGGCCGCGCATCATGCCAACGTTAAAGGACGCGTTTTTCGTTGGTTTCTGACAGCGCAAGTCACTGCCCAAGCGCCTGATTTTGATGAATTCAGAGTGAGATCGAGCTCCTAGAATTAACCAGAAAATAGACAGAACTGAGATGACAATGGCCACAAAAAGTCTCTGGACACTGGCAGGGGTTGCAGAAACAATATAAAGCTACACTATAGAATCAACAGCATAATAAAATCATCACCATGGCAGACAACATGGAGCTATCTAAGAATTCAGAGCTCAGTGCAATAAAAAGTACTTAAAAATTACCGACTTTTAAAACATAAGTACACAAAAAAATTACCTTTCTTACAGGAACAAGAGTAAAGGTAATTTGTTACTTCCTCCCCTGAGTAATACAACAGAGTAAGTTCAGCTCAGATCATTTTAAACATGACTTATTTAGTGTTTGAACATGTATTTAAAGTAATGAGATATAATTGTTAACCCATTTTTGCCCTTGTTAACAAAACAGCAGGACCTCTGTAACGATGCAGTCCACAGAGAACTGATATACTGTTGTTTTATGTGTGTTGAGGCATACATTTGACCATATCCAGTTAGGCTCACCACATGGCAAGCAAGTTTCAGTCAAGAGTGAAAAATCTTAAGATGAAAGAGATCATCATTAACACTGAGGAACATTATTCTCTTGAGAGGAGTGACACCATTACAGTGGAGTAAAAAAGGAAAATACTTTAGATTTAAATTTCTTTCACCCCCCCCATCCTTCCCCTCCTCTCTCTGTCTCCCTCCTCCTCCTCGTCCTTGCACCTTGATGCCTGCTTAATGCTCAGACTGATGAGCCCAATTTGGACTGGTTCTGCAGCCGGCCGGCCCAGTTTGATTAATGGCTCTAGGTGAGGTAACATCAGCTCTGCCTCGTCCTTGTTTCATCACACACACACATACAAAACACCAACACGCACACACACATATAGCCACTCATTGCCACCAGACCAGCCTTGTAATTGATGACAGAGAGCTAACCATTTGCAAACCAAATGTGGAAAAGGGAGACAGAGCAAACTCTGCTCCTAACACCTCTCCTCCTTCTTTCTCTCCCTCTCTCCCTTTCTATCTGTCTCTCCACCTCCTCTCACTGTCTATACACCCGCTCTTTCATTAGGCATTTGTCACATTGATATGAAGGGCCGGGGCAGCATTGTGACATGCTCAGAGGGCAGTATAAATATTTGATTAGCCCTAATGGAAATCGTCACAGAGCGCTAATTGCGCCACACATTATCTGAGGTGCGGTATCAGCGGCGGACATCCCCTTTGATCCTCCCTCCGTCTCCCCCCTCTCCTCTTCCTTTAGCCCATCTCAGCCGCTCTTTCTTTTGTTTATGCAGTTTATTTTGGGTCATATGACATTATCTGCCCCTCACCCCCCACCCCTCTGCCTTCCTGTCTTTTCTTGTCAGTAGCCTCTTTCGTTGTTGTCATCTTTCTCTTGGCGCACACTGACGTCTCTGTCTGCCTCTCCTCTCCTCTCCTCTCCTCTCCTGCCCTCCTCCTCCTCCTTGTATGCGTGTGTCTTCTATATTGTATGTTGTCCTCTGGTGCCCTGTTTGCCAATGTTTCCCTCTTTGACAGAGCTGAGGCAAAATAGCTGCAAGGGCCACATACGCACACAAATAGACGCACACAGGGGACCAGAGGACAATGCCCAGCAGGGAAACCACATGCACACTTGTTTTGCTTGATCTCATCTGCAGCTCATGATGCAGCACTCTAACATGTGATAGAGACCTTAAATGATACCATAAAATGACTATAAAATCATCAGTTACACATAAATAAAACCAAATGAGTCTGCCTCTTTAGCTGAGTGGAATTCATGTCTTTGACTGGACATCAAATTGAAGGAAATGCTGAATTGATGTGTGCTAATATTTTGGCCATTAAGTCAGCAAACATCTGTGTTACATGAGTTGGTCATAAATGAAAATCCTCCTTGATGTCTTTCCCAAATGTCAGGGGGATGTGTCAAAAATGGCCACACAGTTGCAACTCAGCCATAACACTTTGAGAGTTTGTTGACAATTACTATTTTTAATCACATTTTGCAAGAGCTTCGTAGTAAGCAGTTTGTTTTTATTGCTTCAGTCACCACTCAGCACTGCGAAACTCCCCTCCTTCATTCTGCGTGCGTACTTTCAGTGATGCTTTGAATTCGAATCATATCCTCTGATTAGTATGATAAATGTGCATCCTCTAAGCAGCCGTGACCCTTTTGATGTGCGCACAATGTGTTTTTTTTAATTCCTAACATGTCCTTCCTTAACCTCCATCCTGTTTGTATTTACTTGTTGTTATTTACGGCGCGTCTCCTGCAAAGATCTGTGACATTGTTTGGTGTCGCTCCTCTTTTCTCTCTCCCTCTCTCCCTCTCACCCTCCCTCGGACATTTCCATTTAGCCAAAGACAAAACAAGTTAATTAGATCGGAAGTGCGGGCCTATCAATGGGGAATCAGTATTCAAATCAAGGCCTTGTCTGGACACAAACAGCAGGAAGCCAAACAAGAGCCCGGCGCTGCTGAATGGGAGGACAGGAGAGGGAGAGAGAGAGCCTGAAGTTAGGGGGGCTTACACTGGCCAACGTACACACACACACACACACACACACACACTGTTTAGGTGCTGGATCAGTTGTATTTCTATGTTTCCTTTCATGTCTGTGGATTTGAACGTACAGCATTTTTTGTGTCGCCTCACACGAATATCAGATCAGATTTGATCCTGTGATAACTCTGAAGCATTTCAACGATTTAATTCTCAGTTTGGTTTTGTGTGAACTACAGTTCCCATCATTTATTCTTGCTTTGCTCTCTTATTATGTTGTTACAACTCAGCGTTGTAAATGAGAGCTCTCCGCCCTCAATATGTTCTCTGTGAGTTAAATAAAGGTTAAGTAAAACTCAGGGGTCCATAAACTGGGGCACTTCCACTTCACAATTAGGCAGTGCAGCAAACTGCACGCTGCTATTTCATAGACAAGAGATACACAGACTCTAAATAGCATGCAGCACACTTTAAAGGTCAAACACGTAGCATTTAAACAATGATAACTGTAATCCAGCAATGAATCATAATTTGTAAGATTAAGTTAAATTTGGTAAACTAGCCTTTACCTGACTGGATTTTACAATGTGTGTTACTGCTTGGTGGCACAAACAAAAAGTGCTATTTTTCAAGTGCAAACAGAGCTGAATCTTTCATAGCATCGCACGAGGTAAAAAACATTTTCAACATGTTTTAACACCTTTTTTTCAGTAATATAATGAAGGCAAATACATGCAAAGCAGTGCCAGAGGAGGGTGGTAAGTAGCAGCATCCTGTTTGTGACAGGAGGCACAGGAGTTTGTTTAGGGAAACATGATCTTAAAATGATTGTGTTAGAAATTTTACTGGAGTGGACAGCAATTGTTAACAAAATCTGGTTTTATGTGTCACAAATTTACAGTAAGAAAAAAATGAAACACAATTATTCTGTACAGTATACGGTGTAGTGATGCCTAAAAATGCTGTTTTGCACCTTTACAAACATTTTGTGCATCATCTCAATTGCAGCAGCAGTATACCGTGAAACCGAATCCCATGATATGAAAATTGACGGTTATCATTCCGTGTGTATTTGAATATCTACAGTATAAAAAAATGCATCTGGACACATGCACATCTCTTACATCTTTCCTCCGTTAGAGCCTGTCAGACTTTTTAAACATATTTCCTTAAAAAAAATGTTACAGGTTTCAATTATAATAAAGCATTTGTTAACCAAAAAAAATAAAAAAAAATGTTTTCATTTCTTTAAGGATCATTGTAATAATTGTGTAATACCGGATACTGTGAAACAAAAAAACTCAAATATTCTGAGTTGGTTATCTTACCATGAACATCTCATACCAGATCAAGCCTTGTCTCAAAATGCACATGCAGATGCAGATACACAACACAAAATGCACTTTTCATGGCTGGATTTGTTGTGTTGTTGGGTGACTGGTTATGTGTGTCTACCTGTAAACTTTTTTTTTACTCAGCTGCTGGTCCTCTCTGAATTTTCATCCCTCTCTCCTCTGGCTCTGCCCTGAGGCTACAGCACTTAAAATGTGAATTCCACATCCAGTAGAATATCATGATTTGTACTTCTGCACATCACCAATAGAAAATGTTGTCTTCATATTTCTGTGAAGTGTTTAGATACGTTCAGAGTATCTGCATATTTTTTTTCCACGTACACGAGCACATTCGGAAGTCAAAGAAAAAGAAAGGGAGAGGAGCGGGGAGTAGAGTGGAGAGGAGAGGACGGGGGGTGGGAGGGAAAGGTCCCATTATCTCATGTGGAGGGCCACCTGAGCTAAAGACAGCCATTTGTTCCCAAATCGACCTGTCGACCCCCACCTAATTACCAGCCAATTATTTCCAAATGGACCGCATTCACCCCACACCCTGCACACTTTAAGAGGAGAGGGACAAAATTGCCTCTTTCTGTCTGTCTGTCCGCCTGTCTCTCTGTCTGCCTGTCGAACTCATTCGTTCTTCCAGTCCCATCGTCCTTCTGTCTTTCTTTTATTCTCTCCTTCTCTTGTTTCAGTATGTTTTTCATCCAGTGAGAAATGCCTATTGTTGCTGGCTTTGCAGTCAGTTCAACCAACCGCCCACTCAACCACACACACACACACGCTCGCGCACACAGACACACACGCAGAGGGACACACACTTCATATTTATTCCCAGTTTACTCTGTGGTTCTTTGGTTGGTAATTAAGTGGCCTAATTATGGCAAGATTTGACACTGAGCCTGTGTGTGGGTGTGTGTGTGATTATTGCCATTGTGTGTTTGGTTAATGCCATTTTCACACACACACACACACACACACACACACACACACACACACACAAATATTATGATGCAACTCTCATATATAGCTGCCTCATATCTCTGTATTCCCTCCCGCTCTCTTTCTCTCTGGCACCGGTCAGTCTCAGCAGGCAGATGTGTATCGATGGGTCCGGCATGCAGGAGCCACCCGAAGGAGAAGAAGGCTGTGCCCCTGTTCCCAGAATTCTTTGTGGTTGGCCTCCATTGTTCGCTACCACTTGTATACAGTATTGTCAGACTGATTGTGAGCCTCCGCTCTCCCTCGCTCCGCGGACGGCTAGAGAGCAAGCGGAGTAGAGGAGACGGAGGGAGAGGGGATGAGGAGGAGGAGGAGGAGGAAGGGAGCAGTAAGCATTGTGTCCCTTGCTCGCCATTCTCCTGCCTTCCCATCTGTTTCCCTCTCTTCCTTCCTGTTTCTGTGGGATAGTGAACAGATTAGTAATAGCACCGCCACCGCTCCTAATAGGGGAAGTCATGGTCGGGAAATACGATGGATCGGTTTGAGATATCATCTGGCTGAGTGGCGCAATAGTTTTGAACTCTGACACCTAGCTGCTCGCTGGCTGACTTTGATCACTTTGGTGCACAGTGTGTGTGTGCGTGTGTGTTCAAGATGGAGTATTGTGTATTTTTGTGATTCTCTACTGTCTGCTGTTTTACTCATGTTGTTTATGTTCAAATCAACCTTTATGCACTTCTCTACCAAATATGTCAGAGCTGTCAGGTGATATGTTTAAAGGAGCCGAGGTTGGCTGCATCTCGTTGACATGGGGGCAACATGATAGCACCTGCACTCATGATTCTGTTAAACGCAGTAACTCTGTAAAAAAACAACCAGAGGGAGGCCTATGGTGTCACTGTATTTATTGAGAATGAGCCCGAAAGAGTTTTGCTGCTGATGCACTGATTCAAAGGTTGCAATGATGACAAATTAATGGTTTAGTCAATGAAATAAAACTCAAAAGAGTTTTAAAAAATGGTTGTCACAATCTCCACCAGCTAAGCTTTATGTCTTTCAGTAGCTTGTTTTGTCCGACCAAAAGTCCAGCAAATGAAAAGCCATCACTAGCACTAACTGAGAAAAGAGTCCTCATAACTGGGAAACTTCAGCCAGAGAATTTATTTGCATGTTTGCTTGATAAATGATCGAAGTAATTAGCTGATGATCAAAAAAGGTTTCAGAAGTGTTCTGTCATTTGTCTCATAATTACAGCCTTGTTTGAGTGCCTTAAAGCCTCGAAATGACCACAGAGTAGAATCAACTTCCCTCTTCCCCCCCATAATCTTAACAAAACCTGAACGTTAAAATCTTCACAAGGCCAGTATTTACTGAGGGGCTATTGTGTTGACTTGCCTTATATTTACAGGTGTTTTTGTTAATGTGTCCGCCCCCTGTATGGCCCATTCTTCTCTTATAATATATATCCTATTGAGCACCAGCTTAATATCCCCACAGGGATCATTTAAGCTTCATCTGATCTAATCTAATATACATATTCTGGAAAGTTCAGTGTTACATGGCTTAATGTGTCTGCCTCAGATGTGTGTGTGTGTGTATTCTGGTGTGTGTCGTTGCGGGCTGAGACAGGGCTGCGTACCGGCCTCCTGGCTGAGTTTGAAGCTAAGTGGATTAGCATATCTCCCATGTCAGCTCCATTCACTGTGACAGCCTGATGACATGGGACTGTGTGACGGCCGCGACCCACCTGACGTCGGTGGCTCAGGCCTCCCAGCAGGTGGTCGAACTCTGGGAGAGGGAGGGAGAAAGAGCAGGGGAGAGGGTGAGAGCCTGAGCGAGAGGTGGGGGGGAGTCAGAGATGGGTTTATAGAAGGCAAAGTCATGCTGTCAGCCGTTGTAAGAGTTTAGGTCATTTTGCACATACATATCATAAAGATAACAGGAGTATACATAGAGTGTTTTGCATGTCCTTATGGTATCAGTATGAAAGGGGCAATCATCATGTAAAATACAAACCACAAACAATGGCTGTTCATATGATGAGAATATACAGTGTGTGCTGAAAACATATTGGATATATGTTTTTATGAGGTTCAGACTTTTTGTTAGATTTTTTCTTTATTTGCCTGGAAGTAATTTAATTCAAGTTTTTACACTGAACTAAAAATAAACATAATTGTATGCTGAGGGGAATGCTCAAAAATAGGTTGTATTATTTTAAGCATATGGAACTTCTAATTGCAGCAGCTCTGCCCATTGAACTCCACAAGACCACTGCTGGTCAACTGGTTTATTATTCTTGTTCACCTTGAGTGCAGTTTGCTTCTTGTAACTATATTTAACTGTCCGTAACTGCACCATGACAGAAAACCAGAATCAAAAACATTCTTGCACACACAGATGTATTTCTTGTCCAGACTCCCTTCTCCCTTCTCTTTATCTCATCCCCTCTGTTACTCTCACCTCATCTTCTCCTTCAGTACCTTTCCCCCTTGCCTCACTTCTCTCCTACCACACAGGCTCTCTGGTCTCCCATGACCCACCTCGCTCTCTTTCTCCGTCCCTTCCCCTCCTCCCCAACCGCCACCCTCCTGCTTCTCCACCTCCTCCTCCTCCTACACAGTCTCGTGCCCGCCTAGCCAGGCAATGCTAACACTTTTGTCAGGGTGATTAATAGCACGCTGGATTGTCGTTAATTCACTGGCTAATGACTGGAGGGAGCAGGCGAGAAGAAGAGAGGAGCAGAGCGGAGCGAGGCTGGAGAGTAATAGACTGATGTATGGGTGTAGGCTGCTTCCAGTGGCAGAGGTGAATATCATCACCCCGCTACCCCCGCCTCCATCCACACCAGCAACCCCCCTATACCCATCAGTACAACCTCAGACATAGACCTACCGTATAGGAACCACAAAAAGCCAGGATGTAGCACACACAGCCATGTACAACCACACATACTGGCACATGACGCTCATATTGATTTGCATAACTAAAGCTTGATGAAACATAGAGACGTCAAAACTGTCAATTTATCAATACATATTGATTCTGAATAATTGAAACTGTTTCAACACTAATAATCCACAATATCGATACATCGGTGCCAGCTGCACTGTCTCACTCTCTCTTATAGCTGATGTTTAATACAGTTTGATACTAACCAGGAAAAGAAAAGTTGCTGTTGTCATTTATCTTTTAATAAACATTAAGAATGTTATGCCCTATGTCAGTTTTTTCCCTACATTATCAAAAATTGTACTGAATATTTATATATTTCAACGCATCATATTGAAATGGGAAATTCAGGTTTCATATCAACACTAATAGAAGATAGATACTGGGAATTCTGTTTCATGAAATAGTTGATCAGGTCCTCCAGGTTTTAGGAGGTGTTGATGTGTGAAGCTTTTTGCAGATTTTCATTTGACAGTGACTTGTTAAAGTGGTTCTTAAAATTGATAAGACTGTGACTGTCTTTTGTGGGAAAAATTGCCAGAATTGGAAAAAAGAATTACTGAACAATATTTCACATTATTTCAGGGATATGTTTGTGGCAGTTGTTGATGGAAGATTGTGGAAGATTATTGGAAGGTTTCTCCATTTGTTCAAGAAGTATGAAGCTTGTTTGTGCCTACAGCAAGTATTCTTTCTGCCTAGCGTTGCCTCATGTTAGATATTGCAGACATCAGATATGCAGCAGTATTGTTTTTTTTTTGGTTTGTTTGTTTAGTTTTAAGCTGCACAAGAATGAAGACACACAGTTCATAACTCAGCTGGATGTGACAGGAAGTTGGTCAAGATTTTATTGAATCAAATGTGACTTGACATTTTAGAGCAAAGACAAAGACTAACACTACAAAAGATGTCTTCCTTACACATGTGCATGCTGATGTGCACACATAGTCACACAAGCCAACCCTTTCTCCTCCCTGGTTAATAAGAATGGATGGGTTTGTTCTGCACGCTGTCTGCCTTGGTGCTCCCTTAGCTGGCTGTCTGGCCTCGCGAGTGCCTGCTAAATGAAACTGCACTAGTGGGCATACACACACTCACACACAAACACACACACACACACACACACACACAAATGGAGAGAGAAAAGAAAAGAGACACTGAGGAGTACTATAATAGTTTGTTCCTACTAAGTGGGAGGTGTTCTCTGTTCACTCCTCCGTCATATTATCTGGAACACCTTATATAACATTAACGTTTTTAACTAGAGTTTGCAAGAAATGTTTTTCTCTAACATTTCATATACTGTAATTTGACTTCACATTGTTGCAAAAAAAAGTCTTAAAATTAAATTAAAAAGATTTTTATTGATTTCCATCACGTCTCTGTCTACTGACACATAGTCCTTGCTGTCCCTCCCCCTGACAGATGTGTTCATAAATCTGATTCTCCACATCAAAATGCTACCGTAGTGAAATAGCACAGAAGCCATAAAATTGATTTCTAAACCCTTTTACATAGTGGAGATTTGACTGTAGTGTTGGACATTCAAACTTTGCTGCACCACCATGTTTGTGTGAGTGTTTTCAAGAGTTGATGATGTCACTGGTCTGGTGCCACTGTCCCACAAATGTTTCCGATGTTCATGAACCTTGCAGATATAGAAATATATAACATATGTATAGATATATAACATTTATGCTTATCTGGGAAACTGGGTGATATTACTCTTAGTAGCTGCTATTACATCTTAAGTAACAATATCTTGGTTTAAATTAACTCAGGTAAATCATGATGTTTAGATGTGACTCTGACCCTCATTTAAATAGATGATGGAGGTGGTGACGGTAAAAATGAAGTGTACAGATGTAAAACTGAGCTCCCTCTGTGAAGGTTTTGGTCTGTATCATCAGTGACATGCACAAAATATTTTAGTTTAGGCCCTTATTCAGAAACAGACAATATTAAGCTGTTTGAATGGCTAATGAAAATTAATATTCAGTTGACATTGCTGCTTACATGCAGCTGCTTATACTCTGACTAACATGTCGTTCATCATGTCAAAAATCATAAAGGTGAACGGCTGGAGCTGCTAGCGCCAGAATTTTTTTTTCATACCAGTGGTGGATGTTTTCGACCTCCATCTTTCATTCAAGTCTAATTTTTAAAAGTAGGTGTGTTTCTTCCTCCAACCAAAAATGTGGGCTTTTTTTGGGCACGCATCTCTACCCCGGGGCTTGCAAACTCTTGGCTAGTTGGTTTGTATACCATGTCTCCAAGACAGCTCACAGAGCTGGCTTTAAACACTTAAGAGGCCCTGCGTGTGTCGCAAACTGCAGTAAAAACCCCAATTGAGATGCACATTCTGAACGTCCAAAGAGTGCTCCTAAACCCCAATAACACTGACATATCCCACATGTCTTCATTGGGAAATGCTATAAGGCCTAATTTAAAAATCCAGACAGGATGTGTTGTTTATATGACCTGTATCAAATTCATAATATTGTCATATTTGGAATAATAGCAGAGTATTTAGTGTGCATGTAAATGTAGTCAGTGGTTCATGTGGTTAAATAACATCTTAATTTATTTTACTCTGCTCTTGTCTTATTTTCATGCGATTCCTTCTTTTCACTTTCTCATTTTACCTTTTTTTCTCCCTCTCTTCTTCCTGTTTTGTCCGGCTCCTATTTCCATCCATCCCCTCAGTTTCTGCTCCTCTCCTCCCCTCCTCTCTCCATCCCTCCCCCAGGGTGATGTTTGCAACTCAATTTGGCAAATGTAACTCAATATTGATTATTATTAATATTTATCATGTTTGTGAACATGTTTTCTTCTAGTGCTATTAATCTGCCCTGTTAATAAATGTCTGCAGCAGTCCCTTGGGATCACAGGGCCACTACACACACACACACACACACACACACACACACACACCTGCTCTCTGCTGCAGGAGGTTGCCTGCTGTCTTCTATATGCCTGGAGGCTTGATCTCAGCGCACATACACACACATATACATACACATACAGACGCACACACGCGATTGCAGGGCAGAATGCCTTTAGGCTGCTCAGCACAAATAACACATCAATACATCAGCCGTGTTGTATCGGTGCTACACACAAACACAAAAGTGCACACTCACGTAAAAAAAAAACTCACACACAAAGGCTCCAGTCTGTTCCTTTCTGAGCTGCAGTGACCAAATTCAGTCCAGCTTTCTGATGTTTTAATGTGGAAATGTTGAAATGTTCACAAGTGCTGTGATTATAGTTTTATTTTTACTGGTCAAATTGAAAAAGAAGGGAAGGAGAAACAAACTAAAGCACAGAGAAAGAGAACAGGCTCGGGACAGCTCCCCCTAGCAGGTTTTATAGACTGATAACCACACCAGTCACAGATAGTAAGGGAAGAGCACCCATGTAGGCGCACACATACACACACACACACACACACATACACACACTGAAGACTATGCCCTGAATGTTGGCAAGGAGCAAGGTATGTATGGTACAGTATGTGTGGATTTCAACCTTTGTCCAAGTGCAAACACTGTGTAATAAATCAAAACAGTATTTCAGCTTTGTTTTCATGTCAGTTTTGGTCATGTTTGCACTTAAAGTAATAAACACAGTTTTACCACACATGAGGACAGAAGCAGTATAAAATGTGACTCACAATAGCGTAAACTTTAATGTAGCACTAACTATAGTTAAAACATGTTCTGGTTATTGTGTAGTGATTATGCAGAGCAGCAGTACATGTGCAACCCTGTGGGGGAAAAAACATTTTCCCTTTCTTTCTTTATGTGCTCCTTTCTTTATTTCTGCCACTGTGATCTTTCTTTACGCTGAAGAAGTCATGTTGCAGTTTTGAGTGTTGCTTGGAAATGTTCCCTGGTGCTTTTACAAGGGGAAAGTGTGTGGCGTTCTTGCTCGGAGAGGCTTGCTGGTATTGT
This sequence comes from Chaetodon striatus, assembly GCA_029783705.1. Classification (NCBI taxonomy): domain Eukaryota; kingdom Metazoa; phylum Chordata; class Actinopteri; order Chaetodontiformes; family Chaetodontidae; genus Chaetodon; species Chaetodon striatus. The sequence continues at coordinate 13,555,091 of JAPZEB010000002.1, forward strand.
AGCTGACCGTGCCCCCGTTGCTCGCTCACTGCTTCCAACCACATGCATGAACACGCACACCAAACACACACTTCCTCCCCCCCTAAACGCTCTCCCTTGGCTCTCTCGTCACATGCTTCCATTTATACGTCATTTTGAATATATGGTACCCCCGTGCCACCGTGGAAAAATACACCATTGTACAGTTTTTCACCTCTCACTCTCACTCACTCTACCTTTGATTTGCGCTCGTTTGATTTTTACAGCTGCCTCTCTCCTCCGCCCCTCCTGTTTTAAAGCAGAGGGTGTTTTGGGCTCTTTTGTGTGGAGACAGAATCATCAAAGGCCTGCTTAATACAGAGGAACAGGTACCAATATCACTCTGTGGCCCAATAATGCAGCTAAGTGGGACCATATTGACGCAATATAGCGGCACAAACAGCAGATTAAGCTTTGGGTTTGAATGCCGCCCCTCACACACTTGTACACGCACATGTACGCACAGAGCTCCCACATCAAAATGTTTGGTCATTTATTGCTCAACCAGCTACCCATTTTTCATATCTGTCATGGTCCACACATTCTCCCTCTGCCTTCGTGTTTTTTTTTTTTCTCCAGACGATCTTTTCTCCCCATATTTGGAGCCGGTGCAGAATTTTGCATAGTTTTGCCTTTTCCCTGGATACTGTCTTTTCATCAGTGGCTGCCTTTCCTTTTGAATTGAACCAGATCAATTTACGGCCAGACAAAGATACAGTCTCTGTGTGCGTTGGAGGGGGAAGGCAGTGAGGGGAAATAGGACGTGTGTGCTTTATGATGGCCATCATTGGCACACACGTCCTATTTCCAGCTCTTTTTTGTTGTTATCATAGCCACAGCCGTGGCTCCACTGTGCTGCTTGCTCTCTAGCAAAACGTTCACCTGGCTCTGAATGCTCACGCTATTGTTGGCATCCATTCTCGCCTGCCGTCTGCAGTGCTCTACACTATGTGCATCCCTATATACACAAGTAAAATCCATCTTTAACTTCAGTTTTACAAAGATTCAAGACTGACTGCTTGTTCTGCTGAGTCAGTCCTTATTAGATGCAGCATTTATAGGTTCCTTCCCAGAATTCTTGCATGCAGTCGGTGTTGTTTCTTTCTACCCAGACTACATCGACAATACAGCTCAGTCTATATGCCACAAGGCACATGTGTTTGTGTGCGTCCAGGCAGACGGCAGAAAATGACTCCAGATCTCTATCTTTCTGCATTTAAGTCTAGAGTGCTCTGATTAAACACAACCACAGAACAATTTGCCCGTTGTAAGGCACTCCGATTAAACCGCTGATTTTCAGCACCGTGTCAAGTTATTTTGCCATGGCAACACTGATTACAATGTTATCAGCATTTCATATATATTTTTGTATTTTTTAACCTTGACTCGTTAGAGGAAATACAGTCAGATTTTTCTTTAATGGCTCGTGTTATGTGCTTGTCTTTTGATATATTTGACAATGTTAAATGTGTATTTAAGAGGTTAGTGTCTATAAATGTCATATCTATGTCACATCTTGTAATTTCACTGTGACACGCAGTAATTATGAGATATCATCTTTACCTACAACACCATCTGATCTCTTGCACATGTGTTTAGAGTACAGCAGCAGCTCCTGCAGTTGCAAACAGATGTGTGTTTGTGTGATAGCCTGCATCTGTGTTCATACGTGCCCTAAAATCTTTGTTATTGCAAGCCATGCTACAAAGCAAAGAGCTCCGTTTATGGCACGCATTTACAATTTATCAAATAAATGGGATGCCTTCATGTGGCCTGGGCCCGGCTCTCAGGCAGAGCAGCGTAGTTTTCCACTGGAATAACAGCCGCTGAACAAGCAGCCCATTGTAGCCGCAGCCAGCACCGGGACCCCCAAGGTGCGAATTAATGATTGACCCCTGATGTAATCAGGATAAATAGCTCCCCGTAAAAGAGAAAGAGATGGCGAGAGGAACAGAGAGAGAAAGAACAACATAAGGAGCCAGGGAGAGGAAGGCACTATCTGGCCCGGGTGTTTTTTAAGAAGCCCTCGGGGAGACGGACCTAACATCTTTTTCTGGGTCTTTTGAGACCCTGAGCTAACATACAGCTGTTTAAAAGCAGCTCAGTCGTCAGTTTTTAGACTCTTCGCCTCCTCCTCTTCGTCCTCTTCCTGGCCCCTTTCATTATTTTCCTGCTTACTTTTCTCATCGGCAACTTTTTTGGGGCGCTGGCTGAACATGGTAAACTTGTTTTACATATGGGAGGAGAGAGCGCTTGTCTCCAGTGGCGAGTAATCTAAAAATTTCCCACTTTTTTTCTCCAGGCAACTTTTTTATGAATTAACTACGTTACAACTGAGAGTTGAACTTATTTAATATCACACTGCGTAAGCCATTTCAGCCTCGCTTTACTGCTTCATGTGTCTCACAAAAGATGTTTTGTTCATTAAAATTAAGAGGTTTTTTTTTTTCTCTTTCTCCTTGTTACTCAATTATTTGACGTAGCGATCTGTGCATTTTTTGTGCGCAGAGGCTCTTAAAGCCAAATAGTGTTTAATAGATTTTCCGAGGCTGTCTTTCTGCTTGTCAAAATTGCTCTCAATGGGTCAAGTGCCAGTGAGAGTGGGGGAGTGAAGAGGGAGAGTGAGTGAAAAAAAAGAGTGTTTAACTGCCTGAAAACACTTTTGATTGTGCAGAGGGAGCAGCAGATAGGGCTGAGTTATAAAACTTTAATTGATCTGTGAAAAGTGGAAGCTACTGCTGGCTCACTTGTTCCAATGCTTAATTGCGCGCCTGTTTCTGAGCCCCTATGAAACAGTGATCATTAAAAAAATGGGTTCTTTTCCAGTCAAAATCACTGGATGACGCAGAATCAGTCATAAAAGGCTGGATTTTACTGCTGCAGCTTTATATGATAAGTTTCCCGGATCTGCGTGGACATGCTGCAGGTTTGCCAGGCACTGAAAAGCCCTTGTCGCATGCCTTCATAGTTTCACATTTCACATTTAAAATGTACATGTCAGTTAATTTAACAGCTTTCACAGTCCACATCTGTCACTTGGCAGAATCCCAAATATTTATCATAGGACAAAAAAACTGATGCACTGAACGATTAGCGTGCTCTTTTCCAGCTTCAGTGATGTCTTTTTCTATTTCGGTGTGTTCTCATTCAATCTTTTTATAATTTACAGGCCTCACCTTTTTAAGCAGATACATAGACATTACTAAAAGTTAGTTAACTCCTAAAACAGAAATAAAATGTATTAATTGCTGTTTTAGTTTAACTTATTAATGATGCATGTCTATTGTGTTAAAACTCAGCCCACAAACTTTCCTCATGACCTAATAAACTTTCATGTACTAACAAGCACATTTTTAAAATGTCATGTTGCAGCTCCAGCTAAAATCTGGGAAGCGGTGGCAGGCTTGGCAGCAGGCTAGATGGAGGCTAACAGAGGGAGAGAGCTTGATTGGAACCACTCCTGCTGTAATTTTGGGCCTAGTTAGCCCGCTGATTGCCAGTCCCTGTGTTTAGATAGTAAAACTGCAGTGGTGCTTTGACTAAAGACACCAGGATCTGTCCACAGAGGGAAAGAAGGAGACACACATAGATGTGCTGAGACTAACACACACACACAAACAAATAAGAACAGACTGGAACATGGTATTGAACCCTTATACTTTTAAGTGACTGAAGTGTAGTGGTAGATGAGGGTAAAGTCCTTTTATGGTTGCTTGTGTTCAGCGTTTGAGAAGTCTTGCTTTTTTGTAAATGAAATAAATTACTTACATTTTTTTATTCCTCAAAATAAGATGTTGAAAAACAAGTATCATCTTGGTATCAGCATAAAAAATAATATTTACTCATACGGTAAAAAATGTGCTGTTAAAATCCCACATACCACACACAGCGGAAGCCTGGTTTTGCTAGTGGAAAAAAAACAAGACTCTGTTTGTCATTTTTATGACAAAACTTTCTTGAAATAATGCGTATCTAAAATAGATGAGAAACTTTCTTATAGTTATGAGTTAGTATCTCAAAAAAGGAGATTTTTTCTTTTCATAATGAGTTAGTATTTAAAAACAATGAGAAGCTTTCTTAAACTAATGAGTTTATATCTCAAACAATGAGAAACCTTTGAAAATAATGACTGACATTTCTCAAAACAATGACAAGTTTCTTGAGATAATGACTTAGTGTTTCACAACAATGAGAAACTTTCTCAAAATAATGACTTAATTATCTCAAAATAACAAGCTAGTATCTAAAAAGAATGAAAAAAAACTTTGCAAAATGACTTAGTGTCTCAAAATAATGAGCAACCTTCTCAAAATAATGATTTAGTACAACAAAACCATGAGACGCCTCCTTAAAATGACTTAGTATCTCAAAATAAAGAATTTTTATTTTAAAATAATGTGAAACTTTTTCAAAATATTGAGTGAGTATCTCAAAATAATGAGAAACTTTCTTAGAATAATGAGTTAATATCACAAAAAATGAGAAAATTTCTAAAAATAATGACTTACTTTTCTCAAAACACTGAGAAGTTTCTTAAAATAATTTGAGAGTGCTCTGTCATTGTTTTAAGAAAGTTTCTCTTTATAATCATAAGCAGATTCTTATTCTTTCATCACACTGGCAGAAATGGGCCTCCGTACCACACAAACCTTCACTGTCCACAAAAAAACCCTAAGTAATACATTTAGAGAAATGGGGAGAAACTTAAAGCCAAATGTTTTGTACATCTACACACACACACAACGTGCATTCACACACTCACGCACTCGTAAGCTCATCATCATTTTCACTCATGTTGAATGGTGGGATCCTTGAGCGCAGGCACAATCATATTGTCAATCTCGGGGCGTGACAATAATGCTAGATGACGAGGCCAACCAGGTCAGTGATAGACACAGCGATTACTTGTAAGATGAGTCCTGGCTGAAAACAGTGACTGCGATGGAACTGAGAACTTTTCCCATCAAGGACTTGGCGAACGTAAAGCTTCTTCTCTTCGTCTGTCTGGCCCTTCTCACTGAGCTTCTGGAAAATCTGTCAGCTCAGCATTTCGTAGCTGAAGTCATCAGATGCATAGGTATTCTTTTTTGAAGACCCCCAAATTCTCTCATCACACAGAGTGATTTTCTAACAGTTTAGAGGTTTGGAGATTGAAGTGGAGTGCTTTTTGTAACTTAGGGTCAAGAAGTCATTGGAGAAATAGTGTCTGCTGTGGATGGAGATATGTCTTAGTCTCTTTGTGTCATGTTTGAGTTTAATAGAAACACTTGATTGGATAAAACTGAGCTCTTCTCTTTTTTTTCCCTAACGTGCTGACAGTAAAATCCATGACCTCCATGGTGTAATCTTATAAGAAATTGCATGTAATGTCACACCTCCTCTGCCTGCCTAATAATACTTGTCTCTGTGTTTCGTCTCATAGATGACAGTGAGCCAGTGGACAGCATGTACGACACAGAAGCCGACCTCCCGGGTTTAGCAGGCGGAGGTGGTGCCGACAGCCCAGAAGACGACGCAGAAGACGGCGTCATCAACATGTCCCCCCTACCCTCACCGACTCCTTCACATCCAAACAACAACCACCACCACCACCTGCTGCACCCCCACATCTACGCCACCCACCACCACCATCACCACCACCTTCACAACAGCAGCAACAGCAGCAGCAATGACCAGGACTTCACCACACCCAAGGAGGGCTCGCCATATGAGGCACCTGTCTACATTCCCGATGACATTCCCATTCCAAGTGAACTGGAGCTGCGGGAGTCCTCTGTGCCCGGTGCCGGCCTGGGCGTTTGGGCCAAGACCCGCATTGGTGCCGGCGAGAGGTTTGGTCTGCACAGCACGCTGCATCACGAGGCCACGGGCAAAGACGGCTCCTTTGGATGGGAGGTAGGAACCAGCCGAGCTTCTTTGTTTTTTGTTTTGGGTTGTTTACACTTTTTTCTCCTTTCATTTCACTGTCTTTTATCACTTTTGACCACTAACATATTTGTAGCGCAAACACAAATATATATATATAATACGATATGAAATGAAAGAGTGATAGAAGCAATGAAGCAACACTGATGAGGGTAAGTGAATGAACGAGCCGCTCTTCATTCATTCACATTTCCAGCCATCACTCTTTATCCACAGGCGATCTCATCATCAGCAAAGATGCCCATTCCATTTGCATCCCCTGTGTGATTGGACCTCATCTTTGCACACACACACGCACACACACACACACGCGAAACACACTCGTCCAGAATTCCAGCAGCACAGCGATGTCAGATGGAAAAATCTGGCTGATTAGTGGAGGTATCAGCTTTTCTGGGCGTCGGTCCGAGCGAGCACACTCATTTGGTCACGCCACCCGATATGGAAATGGAAGAAGCATGGCCCAATGCGGTGGCGGCATATTGAACTATTAATTTTCATTTCAACATGACATTAGAGGATATTGAAGTTGCTTCAGTAAGCTCATTAGGAAAAAAAAAAAGAAACTCCCGATCTCTGTCCCTCTCTCTTTCTCCCTCTCTGCCTCCCGTTCTGTCTTTCTTACGTGCCTAATCAGAGATGAATTATACTGGCCTGCTTTTCATTTCACTGACTCCTTGACTCTTCATTTTTAGGGGGTCGGTCATCCACATAGTCTAATATTACATTTGCTTGTAATAAGGAATAGAGACTCTGACAAGTTAATCATTGGAACACCATGTTGGACAGGGCAGGATGTGCTTGAATGAGACACCCTCGGCTGCTGTACACAAGCCACAAGTTCAAACACATTTTAGATACAAACCAACAGACCATGCAATGATTAGATTTTTTATTGTAGTGTCTATGAACTATGCATCTAGAAGACCATAAAAATGTTCTAAACATTTTAAGCAAATATTTTATGTTGAATGTTAGCATGTTGGACAACATAAATTGATGAGATAAAATGATAAACGTTTACTTGTAGAGCTAATGCAAACAGAGTAGAACTAGTATTTTAGGAGCAGGAATAATTATTTCATTATTATTCACATATAAAATTGGCCAGAAAATTTCAAGCATCAAGCACTTAATTTCCTGCATTTCACACTAATTTGTTGTAAATTGGTGTAAATGTCTTTAATTTTGTCAAAATAAAAGTCCTGAGGAGGACATGTTCTTTGCATCCCCCCCAAAATGTACACCAATGGCAGATT
>JAPZEB010000002.1:13562392-13579468 GCA_029783705.1 Chaetodon striatus
TAATACTATGTTCAATCTTGTGCTTGTCAATAAGTTAAACAAAGAAAAACTCTGTGTAAAGACAGTGGTGAAAATAAGGTTAGAATTCAGTTTACATTTACATCATTATTAGCTGTTATATTGTCATGGAATTTGGCAATTGTTGTCATGGTTTCTCTTGAGAAAAAATGTTTATATACATAGTATAGACTCTAGATATAATGCCTCTGAAAAACTCATAACAATATGGTGATGAATTCAGCACTGACAAGATTTAAAGAAATCCCTTAATAGGTTCAGTGTGAAGTGCTCCTGGTGTTTTCCACCAAAGCCTCCATTTCTCTTTTCACCCTGTTTTCTTCCTAACAGTTGTAGAAGCATGCAGGCGATTAGAGCACACAGGCACACGCTATGTGGCAGTGTGCCAGGCTGAACGTTTTCCTTTTTAAAGTTCATATTATGGCTAGCCATTCGGGGTGCAAAGGGCACCTCTCCAAAAGCTACACTCTCCCCGTAGCTCTCATGTTTTCTCTCAGTTTTCCTCCTCCTTCCTCTTTTCTCCCCAGACACCCAGACTAATGCATATTCATCAGCTAAGCTTTAGCTCCCTGGCCTGTAGGAAAAAAAGGCCACCTTCAGCTCTAAAGAGATACATTCACACATGTGCTCACAGAAAAGTCCTGGGATAAATGCACCACCCTGAAAAGAGAGAGATTCAGCATGCTGTTGCACTCTGAAGATGTCTAGTTTTTTGGGTCACTTAAAGATGGAGTTTGAAGTAAAGATGAAGTCTTATTAACTTCACAGCACTGTGTACATGAACACAGTTCAGATTCTGCGACTGACTTTGACACATTTTTGGTCTTTTGGTGACATTTTGGAAATTTTATTTGTGAGCATTTCTGGATCAATTGGCATGTTGCTGTTTGCCTGAAGTCAATTTTGTTTCCCCTCAAGCTAAAATCTTTGGTGTTTGCCTCCAAACATGTCAAAAGGGAACAATTGATCCCTTTTTTTCCCTCCTCCTCCCGAATGGTCGTTGTTGGACTCTGGCTGTATTATTTTTTTTAAGATATCCTGTCTGGTTTGGGGGCTGGAAGCCTTTGGGGGCTCTCCTCTCCCAGACTCTTATCACAGATAGTCATAACAGTCAGCCTGTTGATAGTCATCAACAGACTCCCCTAGGAGTACCGTACACCCCCTTTCGCCGTCGACCCCTCTACTCATCTACTGCCCCTGGTCTTAGACAAATAGACAGGCGAGGTAGCGACAGAAGTATAGCTGAGTGAAGAAAGATGTTAAAAGGAACCAGAGAGAAACTAGGCTTAATGGGGATGGATGGTGCAAGAGGAGGACACAAAAAACATTTCTCACAGTATTAGAAACACAGGAGGAGTCTAGTACTCTTCATGGAAATTCTGTGAATGTGTGTTACACCAGTCCCCTGCCAAAACAGGGGGATGTGTTATGAGAGATAATAAGTGAAGTCATCTGAGATCTCTGTGGTGTAAATGTGATCATATCAAACCAAGGCCTCACACATTTTGTCTCAGCCCTTCTTGGTTTGGAAAACAAAATTGGATTAAGTGCTGAATTTAGTTATCAGGGTGATTAGCGTAACTGTACTTCCACTTTATAATAAATTGTTGTATAATATGTATGTATAATATCGTTAATGTTGGGTGAAAACCTTTTCTTCACAAAATGCTGCTGAGAGTTGAGCAGCCTTCTTTTCTTCTTGATGGCCACTTGATTTTAAGTTGTATAGATTAACTTAAAGGGATGGATTGGATTTTTGGAAGTGGGGTTTTATTAGGCACTTATCCATAGTCAGTGTATTACCTGCAGTAGATGGTGATTGATGTTCTGGCACGCCATGTCAAGCTCTGCCTGTCTGCCTGTCGTCTTTCAAAATCCGCTTCTGTTTTCACAGGAAATTTAATGTTTGCATACAGTCTCTTTCAAAATTAACGCACTGCAACAGTCAGTACAATACTGTGAATTTTTTTTTTTCCTTCAACAACACACACACATGATTGGGTTTAGGCAACAAAAAGACATAGTTAGGTTTAGGCTTGGGTGAAAGTTTGTCGGATCCATCCACCACCAATACCGCCCACCCCAGTCAGACTTTCGCCACCTTAACTTTTGTCCTTGTTCTGCCACGTTTCCCCCTGATGCTGTTAAACTATACTGTGTATCAAGATGACGTTAAAGGACGCCTTTTCTCCTTGGTTTCTGATATCGACGACTTTGGAGTGAGACCGTGCACACAAAACATATTCTAGCCACCTATTAAAAGGCCCACCTAAAACAATCATTATCAGTTTAAATGTACAATATATCTAAAATATATTTCCACTGCTTTACCTTGCCAACTGATTCCATTGTCTATGCCATTGTCAAAGCCACCAGATTCGTTCTACAATAACAGTACTTTTACCTCTCATAACACAGGAGTTTTACAGCTGTCTTGTCAAAAACAGTACATTACATAGCTTATGTGGCGGTACAAACGCTTCTCCAAACTGGGAGCATGCTGACCGTCATCCACTGTAGATAACACGCTGACGATGGATAAGTAACTCGTACAGTCCCACTTCAAAAAATCCAAACCACCCGTTTAAGATCAGAGGTTGTGGACTATACTGAACATGGAGCCCTATAATCCTTAAAAAACATGAAATCACTGAAATTGCAGTGACAGGATTTTTTTCTCATCAACAGTGATATATGCCATCTGAACCAGTACACTCAAATCCAAAACAGTTTAACTACATTGACTGCATTTTTGTGGATTTTTTACTAAGACTGGCAATAACTCATTATGTTGGCTTTGCGAGCTCCGCGGTCTACCAACGAAGCCAAACAGCTCTAACAATCACACGGCGGACGCTGTGGTGCTTTCTGGATATCTCAGTGGAAGTGTAGATTGGTGGAGAGAAATGGAGAGAGTGATAGAAAGAGAGTGAAAGAGCAGCAGTGAGGGAAAGAAGAAAGAGGAAGGCAGAGAGGAAGCCTACTATTGTCTGTCCCGGGGCGTTGGGGACTGGAAGAGGTGTTAACTCAGACTCATTTCAGCGAGACGGACAGCTCAATCTAAGAGCTGCTTTGCTGCAGGCCATGGCCATTCTCTTCTGTCTCAGACTCCCTCTCTGGGCCAGCACCGAGTCATCCATTTAAAAACCATTATGCTCCCCCTTTAGCACAACATGATAGAACGCCAGGGCCCCAGGTCTACCGTATGTGTGTGTGTCTCTCCGGTTGTGTGTGTGTGTAGGGCTGCCAACCCCTCAGGATAGGAGGGCCTGAGCAAGCAGAGTGAGGCAAGGCCCTCAGAGAGTCCAGTGTGGGGATCTGCTGTCAGAGTGACTGCTGCTATTATCTGGCCGGTAGATTGGCCCGACTTGCCTATTGATAGAGACATGTCACCATACAATGGCTGGAGGTATTGTGCTCTGTGGACTGACTGGCATTGAATGGACTCACTGATCTAACTCCCTCGGGTGTTCAGATGGCAGGAGTGAGGGCAACACATCTGAGGATGTGTTTGGAGGAAGCGGTACATGTTAATAGGAAAAAACTGCAAATTTACAGCTTGAATCTATGAGCAACATTAAACCCTTCCCACAGTAACGACTTTGACTTTGATCTCTAGAGGAAAAACAAGATAAAATCGAGTCTCTTAGTTGTGTGTGTATTTAGAACATTCATGAAGCAAACAAACCAAGCCCTCTCAAAGTGATATTAATGGTGTTTACTCTCACTTCTCCTTACCCCGTGACCACTGGGCGTGTCCTCGCACCTCTGAATCATGGCTTTTGACACTCCTCCAGCACCTATGAGCTTTGTCTTTTCTCACTTCTTTTGTTTCTCCAACTTGAGTGTTTGCTATCCCACTACGTTCTCGCTTGAAAGTCAGTGCTCATCAGGCGTTACAGCACAACCTCACCAACTGTGAGAAGACGGAGTCACTTGCTTGTCAGTTGAACGAGTGACAGGCTGCTAAACTTGTAATTGCCAATCGCTGTGTTCTGCCACGGTCAGCTTATAGAATATAAATGTTACACAGCACGACACCTTCAGGGTAGGATATATTCTGAGGCATGATAACGGGGATATAAGAAGGACATATTGTGCATTTTGATTTTAGGGATGTGCATTGACGTAGATCCTTTAGACAAGGTCAACACAAACGCTTACAAACATGTATCATAGCGTCCATGTCAGCCCTGCAGGCATATTTGTCTCTTTGCAGTGGTGGACCTTGGGATGACTTTGTTGCCAAGCAAACTTCTTTTTCTCTGTCCCTCATTCTTTTTCTGTTTACTTTTTGTGGGGTGATTTTCCATATCAGTATCATTCATCCAGTGATGTGTGGAAAGAGGCGAAAAGTATGCTAGCTCTTCTGTTTACCCTGTTATTGACTCAGCGATAGGCTAAGACGTCTGGCGGGCACTCTCATGTCGCCAAGGTCCTACGTGACAGATACCCATCCGGCCATGGCATCATGAATCTCCCTCACCCTCTGTCAGGCACTAAATCTCCAGCTTGACAGCTCGCTTTTCTCTCTGACGCTGTGCTCCTTTTGTTCTCGACCTAATCGCTGAGTTAAGCTAACGTCCTTGTCTCCAAACTTTAGGGAGAAGAAGTCCTGGCGCACCCTGACACTTATCTGTCCTGACCCACCTCTCGCCTCCTGAAGTGTTTGCTCGCCTTTTGTGTTTTGCCTGAGGAGGGCGGATGGCCAAGTTCTTATGCTGCAAGATATCCCTATAGGGCATTCAAGGTGCAGCTTGGAACTTGTCTGATCTATTTGCCTTCTACAGAAAGGTGTTCTTTATCTTGATGTTTGGCCCTTAAGGTGACTGGTACTGAACTGATAGGGCAGAAACTCCCTGGGACTGCCAGGAGACAGTAGTCACACCAAGTGAATGGATAGTATGAGAGGGAGCGAGATAACGAAAGATAGAGTTGTTTCTTGCTTGATTTGACTAATGTGCCTCACAGTGTTCTCACGGTGATTGCCATGTTCTGTCACTTCCATTCTAAGTGTTGGTTAAGGTCAGAGAAAGTAAGCTTTCATTACCCATAACACAGGAAGCCTTAATGCTACATGAATCCATTTCATCAGCTATTTTAGACACTCCGTCCTAACATTATTCTTGTTAACTTGAACCCCTGCTGTGTGGACTATTGTATAGCATGAGTGAAGCTCTTCACATAAATGGGGTCATTATCATGTCTTTTAGTAATCAAATCAGGACCATGCTCTGATGAGCATGGCCTTGAGCTGAGCGTACTTCTTGAAGCCACTTACCAAGAAAAACAGCAGGCCTTCATAGTTTTACCTCCTCAGATCCAGTTTCATTTGAAAGTGGAGGATAATTGTGTATTAAAGGGTCAGTTCACCTAGATTGTATACCCAAAGAAAAAACGCATATTTTTTCACTTAGCCCTTGTACTGTCTAGTTATGGAGTCAGTTTTGAGATATCCAACAGTGAGACTTCTGCTGCCACCCCTATTCAACAGAGATGGGTGGTGAATAGAATTCCTTTTTCCTTTGTGACTTTATTGTTGTCTCTCTTGAGGACAATTGGACTTCATTATCATTGGCTATGTTCAGTTATTTATATTTATCAGGTCCTATTGATCCCACATAGCTAGTAGAAATTAAAAATGCATACCAAACAAAAGTTTGGATCTCAGGGAGGCATATTTTTGAATGTAGGTGATGTAGGCTAATGTGTTGGATGATGAATTGGACAAAATGTTTTACAAATTAAGACATATGTTTAACTTTGAAATATGGATTTTGTATTACCGTTTTTTTCTATGTACTTTATTGAATTGTTTAATGACAATAGTTTTATCATCCTCTGCAGTTAAGATGGTTGTCAGGGTATTGGTGTGCATTATATATAGTGTGGCTTCCACTTTTCAAACATTTTGATCTGAGAAAGATCCAATTTAGATTGAAACGTCTTCATTAAACATTTTGTGGCATTGAGTCAGTGTGCAGGCATTACTTTTTCTTTATTTTAACTGACAGGATTCACAATATGTACTGCTGCACTGAGGCACAGACAACATGATACATACAGTACACAAGATATCCTGATTTAAAATCTTTTGACAAAAGGAATCTAACATATTTTAATGGTAAAAATACTGAACATATATTTACAGTGAACAGCATATTTTTCAGGATTGGTTTTATGAAAGTATGTGTTAAGGTAAGGAGTTACTTTGGCACATGTGCGTGTAGTCCCACATTGTAATGAAAGGGATATCAGACCTGTGGTTTCTAATAACAGTATTGACCAACAGTGTGCGGTTTTCTGTCATCATTATTTGACTTTGACAGAAACCCCAAGTTTATACACGGAGCAAAAACACCAGAGAGAGAGCGTAACACCACAAGTCTCAGGCCTGGGTGCTGTAATATCTTCCATTCACGTTCATTTTATGTAGGTTTTAAACATGCCATTAGCCAATTTAATCCAATTTTCCCAGCTTTCGGAGCACTCCAGTGGAACAGATTCCATCTAATATTAAACATATGGTCGTCGTTGCCCCTAGAAACACCGCAGCAGCGCTGGGCTTTTTTAAGAAGCTGTTAAAGACAAGCCTCCTGTGTCCCAGTGCAAACCGTTGTCAATTATCTTCAATGAACATGGTAATTGATAATGAGGAAGCAGGGCAGCAAATTAAATGTCAGGTTTGATTAGAAGCCTGATACCTTATCATTTGTTCATAACTCGTTACCAACATCTGTTAATTAGTTAATAAATTAATCTGCAGGGCTTAGATGAAAGGTGCGCAGGCTCCCGAGGAAGTACATGGGGCAAAGTCATCCATCTTTGAAGAGAGTGGAACTCGACAAATATTGTCCCCGGGATTTGGGCTGTTATTATTTGGTCATTGGTTTCAGACCTCAGCCACTCCAACCAACCATTCTCAATGGAACCTCTTGTTTGCCTGAATAACCCCCCCCCACAGTCTCCTCACGCATCTCCACCACAGTGCTATCCTTTATTGCATGAGGTTTCTCTTTGCAGACATGCTTTAAACATTAATTTAAAAACCCTCACACTGCTCCATCAGTCCTCTGTGGTGGAGCGCAGGTAAGTCCTGTCCAATCCCCCTCTCTCTTTCTCTCTTTTTCACTGTGTGTCTTGTGAAAACCCATCGTTCATCGTTGCCCTGATGAATAGTCCCATCAGTTCTTGCCTCGGGGCAGGAGCAGACAATGACACTGCTCTTTGCCACAGTGGAAGATGATGACATTTGTCAAATGCTGTTTATATTGGTGATTAGATTTATGATATTATGTAGGCATACCCTTTTCCGCCTTCCTAGTTCGTGCTGCTTGGCTGATATTTCGAAATTAGTCATGAAACAAGGCTCATCTTATCTCAGCTCTGTCATCTCCTGTGAGATATCCGTGTTATATATGTGTGCCTATAAGCATGTAGGTGCGAGCCCTCCAATGCCAGACCTTTTGTTAGTCACAGATCACTGACTCTTTCTTCCATTTTCACTCACTTTCCCTTTCTCCCTCGCTTTAAATCTCAATCCCTTGTGCTGCTTAACATTTCTGTGACTCAAGCAGGAGGTGGTGACCTATTAATCAGGTTCCCGTGGCTGTTGTGATTGCCATTTTCCATAATCAGATACACAACACAGCCTAAAAGCCTTGGCTGTAGAAAGACTTCTTTTCGTTAACTCCTTACAGTTCTTGTGCTGTGTTGTAGACCTCAGTCCATGAGTAGTGAGCCCAGGAGGAAAGTGGAGCGCACGCCTGTGCCTTTTAATTACTTTTTATTAGGTATAAGGACTAACATTTCGGCACAGTGTGTGTCTTTGTCAAAGTACAAAAAGAGTATAAAGCAATCACAGGCATATGATTGGCTCTGCAAGGAGAGGGAGGATGCACACAAAACCAATCATTTGTAGTATAAACGCTCCGATAACCTTCACATTTCCTTTTTTTAAGAGTTTGTCTTTGTTTTAAAAGCTCCAGATAAATACAGTATCAATGTACTGTACATTTGGGTGTGTATATACTGTAATAATGTGGTTTAACAGGAACATGCACAGGCATAAAAACCGTACATTACCACACGCGCACGCGTCCACACAAACATAAAGAGACACAGGCAGTCAGGAAAAAGACATTCCCCCATGTTATTCTTTCCTCTACTCGGTCATTTAGAATAACAGGGTAGAGTGAGAAGCTAAGCACGATGACGACATCAGATCTAAAAACAGTGTTGAATTGTTAAAGTGTCGAACACGCCGGGACGTCTTTACTTTGGAAGGCCTCCGGAATCGCTCGGGTGATTTTCGCTCATTTTCTCCACCACTGTCATTGGGAGCAAGACTCGCAGGCTCGTCTGCTTGAGACAACAAGGAGGTTTTGACAGAGTCAAGATTTGTAGAGGTGTGCTTATGCATGTGTGTGTGTGTGCGCGCTTGTGTGTATGTATCTGCGTGCACACAGAAGCACATGTCCACATTTTTGTCTGTTAATCATCTTGGGCGCTGGTCCGTCCTCCACACGATCCTAAATCTGTCAAGTTTCCCCAACTTAAATAGGATCTCCACAGGAGTTTGGTGTAATATCTTAATTCAGTACGAGCGCTTGTGTCAAGATGACAAATAGCAGTTTAAACAGATGTTTCCCAGACGTTTCATTTAAGAGATATCATTGCCTCGTTCAATTGTGTTTGCATTATGCTGCACACTAATCATCCTGACAGTGCATTTTGATGTTTAATGGCTGTTGTAAAGCATTAGTGCAGTGGTAGTTGACTTCGATGTTTCTTATTATTGTCATCAGTAGTGGCACAGTAACTTTAAGTATATGCATTACAGGTTCTTCACTGGGATATTAATTTATGATTTTTAAAGATGGCTTGGAAAATGACAGCATGGAAGTCTTTGAAAGTTAGTCAGACACCATTAAATGATTCTTTAATCATAGCTCAAGAATTACATAACACGTTAAGCAATTCATGACATCCGTACAGCTTGTTTTACTCTCCCACCACAACTGTCACCAAAATGTTTATTTACATGGAAGTGTGAAAGAGGCTCTTTATTTATTTATTATACTACTGCTTAGTAGAGGGGTTGATGTGCAGCCGCTGTTAACTAATACAACAGAGAGCTGTATGAAATATGAGGGGCTTCTACAATGACTTTCACCTTCCTGGAAAAGAAACGAAGTCAAATAAAGCCAGGTTTTGTCAAAATACAATTTGCTGTGTCAGAAATGTCACCGACAGATCGAGTTAACAAATGAACAGGCACAGATCAATCAATCCTAGTCCTCGTTTTATTCTCACCATGCGGAACAATAACCTGACTATTAGTCTGGGTGTCCAGAAAGAAAGGGAAGTAAGTACAGTTCTGCAAATCTTCTTAGTGGTCAGAGCAGTGCACTGCAAGCCTCTCAGTCATTCTGTCCTTTATAGACGTCATATGATTCTGCTCTGTGTCACTCTTTCTGCAGAGGAGGTGAGCTGTTGTTGGTGCAGCTGGTACGCAGCGGTACCCAGCATGCCACCCGGTACCACAGAAGGGTGGAGAAAAAAAAAAACAAAAAAACTGGAAAATACTCTGGTTCTCTGAGACTCTTAGGCCTGGGCCATGTGATGCAGAAGTTATGCCAAACAACAGAACAAAAGCGTTGTCGTATTGTGTGAGAGTGTGACGCTATGTACATATGGCCCCCACCTTTACCTGCAGATAATATTACTGCTGCAGTTTTATCTGTTGGATCACATGATTTGGCATGACAAGAAAATCTTACTATTGTCTTGTTTTTATCTTCATGTATATCCTCTTTTTTTCCTATCACTTCTCGAAGTTATGCACCATTTCTGTGAGAGCAAATACTTTACACGCTAGTTTATTATGAACATATTTATGTGTAACTTTGTCTGCTGTTATTCTATTCAGCCTGAGTGTTTCTGGTGACAAAGCCTGCTCCCCTCTGCTGGCCGAGAGCTCACAATGCCACTTTCTGAACAAGTTGTAAGTGCTTTTAACGTTGTGTGGCCGGTGTTGTTTACTCAGGGAGAGAGGGAGTACAACTGTAGAAAAACATACAAGTGTACAGTACAAGAGCACACACACACCTGGAACATGGTGCCTATATCAAACTACTCGAGCAACACAAACTGTATTTTTTGTTCCAATGCTTCCTCCTCACCTGTGGAGTCTGGGATGTGTGACAGGCATCATTATCACTTCCTGTCTTTACACCACTTTCCATACTCTGTTTTTCCTCTTTTCAGCTCTTTACCCTTGTTCTGGCACACTTTCACATGTGTTCACAAGTACACACACACAACACACATTTCCCTCTCTAGCATTCACATGATGGATCACCACAAGGCCTTCTGACCATCCCTCACGGGGTCTTGTGTTTGGCTGTACACTTATATACAAACATATTACAATGCTCACAGGTAGCAGACCTTTTTTTGCACGTCAGTGTACTGTCAAGTGCTGATGTCTGTGAATTAGACATTACGTGCTTTCATGACAAAACACAAGGCATGTGCTTTAATTATACCCAGATCACAGACTCAAATCTTTTCTTTTGTGATTCATTGATTTTTCCACCCCCTCTCTCAATCTTATGTGCCCTTCCTCTCTATTTCTCCTCTCCTTCTTTTCTTTTTGCTCCCTCCTCCTCTTTTCCTGGCCTCCGGGGTCCCAGTGCTTCTAATTCGGCCTTATCAGTGAAGTAATTTAGCTGCCACAGCTTGGGTTTCTGTTGCGCGGCGAGCGGCCCCATTGTCCTGCCCTGCTGTTGCTGAGATAAACCCTCAGATTGAACAAAGTCCGCGCTGACCTTTACAAACTCCCAAATCTCGCTCTGTACACCCCTCCAACAGAGATTCTCTCTGCCTCGAGCTCTTTTTCTTAGGGTGGGTGGAGGGGAGGCTTGGGGCACATCAAGTGGGAGGGAGAGGGCGAATGAGTGTGTGTGCATGTGAGTGAAAGAGTGAGAGTGTGTGGGGTCAGGGTGGATTGAGTGAGCGTGAGATGGACAGGAGAGAGGGATTAAGATGGCTGACTGAGCCTGTCTATATTTCCAATGGCACTTCGCTCTGAGAGGGACGCTGAGGAGGAAAAGTGCACTGCAAGCAAAGCATTCAAGTGTGCTCTTTTCTGTCTCCTTCAGACTCCAAGAGAAAGCTTTTGTCCACCACATTCTCTGACCTCCCTGCCTTAAAGCCAGAAATATGATTTCTCTGACGTAAAAGGGACAGTTTGTGTCAGAGTTCCTGGTACTTGCTGTTGACGTCCCTGAAACGGCTCATTGAGAGACTTCTGACAAAAGGACCGTTGAACCCTTCGTCTTACCTCCATTGTTATCTATCATGTCCTTCATTCCTTGGCAGAAGGCCCAAGAGGAGTCTGTCGGGATTGTTGCTTTGACACACAGTGAAACAACTAGAGAGGAACGGTTGAAGCCAAGTGGCTGGGGAAGGGGGTGGGTTGGGTGGGGGTCGATGCTGCGCCGGGGAGGTTTGGGGCACAATGCAACAGGAGTACCCTCACCATTGTGAACCACTGTCATCCTTCAGAAGCCACTCGACTAGCTCTCCACGCCGCAAATCCTCTCCGCTCTCTATTCCAGCCGTATGTCGGTCAGGCAGGGAACCTCATCAAAAGGTCTTGGAGTTGGGGATTGAGACAGAGCGAGTGGAGGGAGGCAGGATGGTGGAGAAAAGGGGAGGAAAGAAGTGCTGTGTGTGTGTGTGTTTGGGTGTGTGTGTGTGTGTGTGTGCGTGTGTGTGTGTGGGCAGGGGGGATGTGGCGGGACAGGGGCATTTCAGGTGTGGGCTTCAGAGTCAGTGATGGAAGATAAGAGAGAATATGCACCACTCTGTCCGTTGGTCAGGGTGGCCCTGTGTTCATCCCTCCATCCATCCCTCCTCCCCTACCTCCCCCCGCCCAACACCACCTGCCTGCAAGCCACCACCAGTGTTCCCAGGGAGATGAGCGCCACGGAGAAGAAGGCCCACAAGGGATTAACTTTTCACATGGCTGGGAGTCATCGTCTCAAAAGACCTGACAACCCCAGACGGCTTGATTAAAAAAGAAAAGAAGAGAAGAGAAGAGGAAAGGAGGGAGGGAGGGAGGGCACAGGAGGAGGAGAAGAGGGGGAATTCTTCACATGATGGCCCTGAGAGAGGGATTTTGGATATTGGGTGTCTTTTTTTCCCTTCGTCCAAAGCCCCCATGTCTTGGTTGAGAATGAGCAAATTGTTCCTCCTGTTCTCTCCGCAGTCCCTGTGTTGCTCGGCCTAAAGATGTGGGTGGGCACCAGCGCAAATTGTTGACTCCTCACAGGAAATGTAGAGATGTCCTGTAGTTTAAAAGAAAAAAATCATGGTGGAGGTGATGACTTTTGATCCCACTTTACATCTGCTTTTTTTTCCTCTGATGCCAAATCCACCAAAGAACCAGAATATTCAGTCATCCGTTCTTAATTTTCTACGATGATGTATTATTTATTAATGTGTCAATGTGTTATCAAAAGCCCCCTGTTGTTCTGTGTATGTCAGCGTTGCGTTACAGTCAAGGAAGACATTGGCAGAGAGAGTCGGCGAACCGTTGCCGGCTTAAAGTTCTAGTGTTCAAGTGGCAAGGCGCCCTATTTCCCCTAACTCTATCCCAGATAAATTGGGCCTCTCAGGTTTGTCTGTGAGAAAGAGAGGACAAAAATCAAAACAAACGCTCCCACTGAAGTGAAGATGGGAGTAGGGGTTGGCTTTCCTCTCTGGCTAGCGGATCAGCAACTCAACCTAGCGGGACAGCGGGCCACTTAATACCTCCCATCTTGTCCAGGTAACAGAGTGGCCCGACAGGGGGGTCAGGGAAGGTAGCAGGGTATCGTCTTACAGATCACCACTCACCCTCTGGCTTCCTCCACATGGCTCACTTACCCTCTTCTCATCTCCGCTGCTGGGACACACTCACCCTCTCTTCCCACATCCCTCAGCGAGGACACAAACATCCATTGAGAAAGTTTTTGTGGATGTTTACACCCAGTTTTCCTCTAAAGGTCCACAGAGATGAACCGAAATCTATGTGAATGACATGTCCAGGATTTCTGCTTTAATCACCAGGCAAATAAGCAAACACTATAATCAGGTATTTATTATTTAGCTAGTTCATTTGAGTGCAGCTTTATTGATTTCCAGAGAATAAGGCGAAAGGTATAAAACACAGAAAGCTACGGGCAGTGAAAGGAAAACAGAGAAATGAGGTTAGGGGAGAAAGATCGTTTCAGCAGAGGAAGTACATTTGAAGAAACTCATGTTTGGTTGACAGCTACAGTTGAAAAAGGAAATATGAGAGCATTAAAATACAACCACAGTCATTACAAGGACTGTAAGTCTGCTAAGTGCATTTAGTAACTTCTGCTGTCAACACTAGTAGTGCAAAGGACAAGACATGCCATATCCAAGGCTTGACTAACACAGTCAATTAACCCTAATATCAGCCCAGATTTCTCATTAATCATGCTGCTTACCCGCCATATGGCCCCAGACTCCAAGGAGGCTCTGAACCTATTTGCTGTGCACTTGACCTTGCTGATGGACCCAGGGGAATGCAGGAGTTGATTTCTGTCCTCCAGGATGTTGTGGGCCTTCTTCCTGGTCTGCTGGATAAATAGATGAACTCATAGAAAGTTGAACGGAGCTGCGGTAGTCTTACAGTGACCCACAGGTGGCTTGTGTTTTTCACTTGAAGAAAATTAAATCAACATGCAAAGTGAATGAGAAAACACAACACACAGGTGACACCAAGTGAAGGATAAGAAACAAACCATGATAATATATCAGCCCGCAGCTTGCAAAGCCATCAGCGTCAAGTCGTGCTGAAATCATCAACCAATTGATTGATTAGTTTATTGATAGTTTAGAAAAGCAGCAATTGTGATTGTGGATTAATCATTTCAGTCATTTATTAAGAAAAAAGCCAAATTTTCAGGGATTGCAGCCTCTAAAATGTGTTCAACCACTGTTTGGACAAAACAGTTTGAAGATGTCACCTTGCGCTTTGGAAAATGTTCTAAAAAAGGCTATTTGACATTTTGTAGACTAGACCAGTGTTTCTTGAATGGTGTGCCACAGCACACAGTCCAGCTGTGCTGTGGGGTTTTGTGATAACCAAACATTATCATTGCAATATTCGACTGGACCTGTACAAAAAGTTATGAATATCTTTTTTTTAATTGACTGTATCAATATGTTGTGTGCACCCATTCTCTAATAAAGAAGCAAACTCTAGCTAAAATATGTAATTTAATTAAATTTGGTTTAAAAAAACCTTCACAGGGAACATATTTGTCGCCATTTGCGCATGTGTGACATATCAAAAGCCCTGATTGGCAACCAGTGTGAGAGATGAAAACAATTAAAAGGAGAAAGCCGTGAGTGTTACGATGGATCGCTTTATTGTACGGAGCAAACTGCGACAAAGCACCAGCAGAGACGACTTACCACCAAAAGAAAAGAGAAAAAATGTTTGTAGACAGTATCATGAAAGCTACCTGTCGTATGTTTTCTTAATTTTATCATCTTATGTTGTGATAAGAGTGATAACACATGCTATAGAAGCTACTGTGCACAGGTGTGCCTGGAGATTCTTGCCCTTTGGTGTGCTGTGTGCGCAAAAATTTTGAAAACCACTGGACAAGACAAATGAATGGTGAGGGCTCATTTTAGCTGAACGTTGGATACATATGGAGACACTGATGGAGCCCTCTGTCTGTACTCTGCATTCATGTCATCGCTATTTCTGCAAGTTTTCTGGAATGTCTGGAAGTATGATGGCAGTGACGATTGCAATGTCTGAAATGAGCATATCTATTTTTGTCCTTAAAGGGAGTATAAATGAGCCTTAAACAGACAACACTTGTATTGTGTTTTTCAACCTTAACAGTCAAAGTGCTTTACGATTATCTTAACTGATAATAAAAGTAACTGTTAGTTTCAGCCCTAGAGTCAAGCCGTGTTGTGAACTCGTGGCATTCATTATCGTTGTATAAGAAGTTAGTCCCTACAGGCGTGATGCCATAAAGACAGGTTGTGGAAGTTTTGGTCAAAATTTCAAAGCACATCCAGTTTCACCGCAGGCTGCACAGTGTATTAATGTGACAAAAGTAACAAAAAGTATGTAAAGTATGTGATCTCTAATAATAACCACTCAAAGTTTGGACTCCTGCTGTTCCTGAAGTGACAAAAGTGACAGAACTGATATGATATACTGACTCATATTCTTCTGACCCTCGCACTAAATCAGTATCCAATCAATATTTCTTTGTCTGAGCACTCCTTCGCCGCAGCACAGCTATCATTAAGTGACTCATTTAGGCCATCACAGGTAGGCCCACATCATAGCCTGCTGGTGGCTTTTAATGGGGAATGGCGTTCTTTCTGCTGTAATGCATGCTGAAGTAGCCGGGGCTAATGTGACCCCTATAGTTTGGTGCTGCATTAGTGCCAGAACACCCAGCAGTGAGCCTTTAACCTGGGGACGACAGGGCCATGATTATGTTCACCGCAGGGTAGGCTTGGCCAGAGGACGCTCAGCTACACACAAAGGGACACGCGTACAATGACATATGTGGACACCGGGGCAATTACTACCTTTTTTTCACAAATTAGTTACATTTTTTTGTCATTTTCACGTATTGCAGAGGCTTTTCAGTACAAATGTTAGATTTCTTTTCATTTTATTTTTTGTTTTTTTTCACCAAACACCGACAAATAACTTCTGTCGATGTAAGTACCTTAAATAACATTAACTCTTCCTCTCTTTGAAGGGCCAATTCACGCAAAAAAACGACAACAACTAAACATTATTTCTCACCGAAGTCAATTCAGCTTTATATCTGGTGCTCACAGAATTCAGAAATACCAAATACAATTTTAACAGAAGTATCTCTTTCCAGAAATAAAGCAAGGTTTCCAGATTATGAGGACATTATGTCTTTAAATGGGATTTTTTAAAATGCTGCGAGTAGTGAGCAAACCAGAGGTGTGAAAAAATGTTGTGGTGTTTTTTTGTTTGTTTGTTTGTTTATTTTTTGTTTGTTTATTTCCTTTGTAGCATGTGAAGTCATCCATTAATGCTTAAATTGATTTGAGCTGTTGAACATGCATAAGCCAGTACATGAGGACACATGGAGTACATGCATGCATGCACGCACATACACACATATAAGATATCTGGTTCACACAAAACAGGCACACTTATTCTGCCTGTCCCATTTCCCTCCTTGCTACTATATCAGCTCTACAGTTACCATGTTTACTGTCTCCATTCACTTACTGACTCTTTCTCTCACTGTCTCTTTTCCACTCACACACACACACTCACACACACACACACGCACACAGGATCCAGTCGTATTTCAAGATAATTCTCTCTCCTCTCGCTCCTCTTGTCTCAGTATCCTGAGCCACTAGACACTGAATGGACCACAGGGAAAGCCGATCTCACGGACACATATTCACACACACACACACACACACACACACACACACACACACAAAACTGCGTGTGGTCCCACCATTTCAGTCCTCACCGTGTTTCCTAATGCTTCATCAGGTCTGAAGGTCGGGGTTTTCGACTTAAGACTAATCTTTTAAATTCCTAACTGTTTCAGTCCCATTTGTCTCATCAGAAGTCACCTGCCACCTTTCACTTCTACTGTTTCTTTTCCTAGCCAGATTTCACCTATGTGTGGCTGCAAAAGGTTACGTTGTTTTCTTTCCATCTTTCTTACTGTGTCTCTCCTTCCCTTTCTATTTTCTTCCTTCTCTCCCTTTCCTGCCTTTGCATAATTCAAATCAGAATCCCCATGTGAGCACCTTGCTCTTGACCTAGCTTAGAAAGCTCCTGATTGCTTTAATAGCAGTCCTTGGACCTAGAAGGTGGGCGTCTTTAAGGAACTCTGGTGAGAACGATGTGTGCGTATGTGTGTGTGTGTGTGTGTGTGTGTGTTTACACCTGCTGTGTCTCTTTTTGAATGAGTGTGTGTGTGTGGACATGAG
>JAPZEB010000002.1:13582125-13592236 GCA_029783705.1 Chaetodon striatus
CCCCCCCCCCTTTTTTTTTTTTTTTTTTTTTTTTTGCTGATGTGGATATTTTGATGGACACCACAGAAGCAAAAGTCATTAACCAGAATGTAGTGTTAGCTATCAAGGCAGAGAAAAGAGAGAGGCAGGGCTTTGCTTAGATGAAATTAAACTTGATTATGGTGAGGTGATGCTGACGTTAGCCATAAGAACTCATTCTCGGACATGTTCACATGATTTTCACACATGTAAGACACTCACGTACACACACAAACCATAAAATCAGCACCTTCAGCATCTCTAGATGTCCCACGGGCACTTGTCACTTTACCATTACTCATGGGTGTCCATTTCATTGTCACATACCGCATTTGCTCTTTTTTTTCCATCCTGCATTTCCACTATTAACCTGAAAATAAGTAAAGCAAATCACAGACCATCCTATCACTAATACCCTGTTTAAACACTTAACTGTTCACGTTTACATTGAATAATGAGACCACTTCTCGCATGAGCTCCTCGGCATGCCGTTTGTTTACAAAGAAGCAGATTGTCTCCAAATCAGCAGTCATTTTGGGGGGGAGCATGTGCTTAGAAATCCTTTCTCTCTGCGTCCTCCTTCCCCAAGCATCTGTATGTATTTGTTGTACTAATGAACGGAACAAAAGTTTCCGGGGGCCCCGTGGAAAGGGGGGAACGGTTTGTGAGGAAGAACAGCCCCAGCGAGGCTGAAGTAGAGTCTGCTGAGTGGTCAGTTGCCACGAGGTTGACAGTGGGAGAACAGAAGACAGCGAGAGTGACGGAGACTTGACCCCTTGCAACCTCTTCTCTCCTTTCTCTTGCCTTTTGCTCCAACCCCTCCTCAACCCTTCTCTTTAGATGATAGATGACCCTCCTTCTCATTCATGTCAAAAGCTCTTGCCCCCCACCCAGACTTCCAAAGTCACATGCGTATTGTCTTCACATGTGCACGTGCACGCCACGTACACACACACAATCACAGTCATCTAGCCAATCTCTTCATCCACCAGAAGACAATCAGTCTTTTTCATCTTGGACATTGGTCATTGAGACTCCAACCTCTCAACCTTACATGCAGACCTGCACACCTTGTCATAGACACACACATATACAAGACACACACACTCACTGTCACTCCCACTGAGACCTTTACCTCCAGGCAGCAGGTATGGATTTGTAAAGAGTTGGAGACGAATGAACGGATGGATAGACGGATCAGGAGAAGGGCAGGGAGAGAGGCAGAGAACGAGGAGTGCCGAACGGACACTGGGCAGTAAATTACTTTGCCAATCAATCTTCCCCCTGGGTACCCTTGATGAAAGCTGTCCAAACTTTCCTTCACTACTTTAAGTAACCCTCCTACAGTTTGTCAGCAGAGGGCTGGGAAATGGGGTGGACAAACAAGTCGCAAGATTAAATGTTGCTGGGAGGAGAAAGGAAAGGAGAGTAGAAGGCGGAGAGGACCCTAGGAAGCAGGGAGAGAAATTGGGAGGTCAAGTTCAAGAGAAAATGTGTGTGTATGTGTAAAGGGAGTGGGGTTGCGGAGGTTGGATTAAAGACAAGGGAGAGATGGAAAGGGGCACTCATACGGTATAAAAAATGGAAAACGGCTAAGGAAGGTTTGCACTGAGGAATGCGTCCTATTTCTTCTCACTTTAGGTCCAGCAGCTTCTGACACACACACACACAACTAGGCTCATGGGTCTTCATGGGTGGCATGACAGGATGACATGCTGTGACTTAAAACATGTGACACCACCCAATTACAGCCTGGCGTAAAGCAAAGGCTATGGGGATCTGCAGCTGCACAGAAAGACACTTTTTTAATCCTTTCTTTTAATTTTTTTTTTCCTTTTTTAGCAACAGGAGCAACAAGTGGAGATCCCCCTGACCACACACGCATGCAAAACATGCAGAATACACACAAACATACACACACACAGCCACATGCACCCATAGAACGCTTTCTCTTTTACACTTGTTTTCTGGCAAGTTTGAGAGTGCCTTTGCCCAGAGCTGTGAAGGGAGAGTAGGGGCTGTTGGGAATGTTAATTTGGTAATTTGTTGTTTTATATAAGCAGGGGAGGCAATGGTGGTGATGGTGGCGGTGCAGCAAGGGCAGTACACACAGTCTGCATGTTTGGGTCTGTTGGGGGGGGTTGTGTTGGAGGGCGAGGGTAATGCTGGGTGACAAGGTCCAGCTCAGTGATGCAGATGACTCCCAACCAAGTTGTTTTTCTACGAGAGAATTGGGCAAAAATACCATGACGGTCGGAGAGCAAGAAGCGCCCCATGCCCATAGAAGGTATTAAGATGTCTCTGATACATAGCTGCCCTCCTCCTCCTCCTCCTCCTCCTGTTCCCTATGTCTCCTACTCTCAGTCACTCTCTCTCACTCCTAAATCTGGGATGGTGGCCAAGTGCCACCAAGGACACTAAGGCTAATAAATCATCCTCGTTTCAACATCTGCCCAGTCCCAAAGGGCTGCCCACCGCCGCCACCCCACCCCTTGTGAAGATGGGTCCTTGGCTTTATTCCTCTTTCAGCATCTCTCCATACTCCCCCACCGACACCCCCTCCCTGACTGACAAAACGTCTATTGTCCCATGCCCAAGTGAAGAAGAGACCCTCTTTTCCCCTCTTTGACAAAAGCCGTCTGAAGCCAAGATGGGGACTGCCAGCCGAGATGCCTGGGACTCGGCAGGGGTGCCCCCTCTCCCCCTTCTACTTTTCTCCCGCCTTCTGGTTCATCCATCGCTTGCTCTCGCTCTCTTTTTTACTTTTAATACTCCCCTCCTGTGGGGGTCACTCACTCAGCTCGCCCCCACCCTTTTCATAGTGGTGAACTCTCAGCCTCGCATAAAGACATCAAGTGACAGCAGTGAGAGAAAACAGCCAGATTTGGCAGAAAGAGATATTCGACATGGCTGTCAGTGGCCATTCTGCATGCCTTTTGTTCCCTTGGGTGTAGTTGAAATAGATAAATAAACAGTCATAGGCTGAAAAGCCGGGATCAGAAGCTTGTCGCATTTATTCATATTGAACGGAGAAGAAAAAGAGGCAAAAACCTGCTGCTGCCAATTAAGAGGAATAAGACAAAACGCAATTCACAGTGTTTAGATTTGTTTTCATGGCCGAGGCTAAAACTGAGCTATTCAGTGGCTTTCTGTGGTTTGCTCTAAAGATGGCAGTAGGTCTTTAGCATTGTGGGTGTCTCCATGTGGCAGAGAAGATCTGGGAAGTTGTCTCTGGACTCATCAGTTAAGAAGTACTCTCTCCACGGTTACTCACAAGGCTTCATTTACTGTGAATGCACAGCCCTTTTTTCCCAGCACCTCAAACTCACCCCCAACAACGGGGAGTACCGCCCATAACTGTGCACGGGCCAGCCTCCGGCCACATTCACAGGACTGTCTGCTTTTAAAGAACAAAGTCACACCACATTGACTTGTCAGGATACTTTGAAGATGATGTTTGCCAGGAAATTTAGCATTGCAAAGATGTACTGTTGTTATAAGTTTTGAAACACATGAAAAGCTTAAATCTTTTCCTAAAACAGAGTTAATAAATGAAATGTACATGTGCTCCTTTTTGTGTACAACATATATTGCAGCTGTGCAACAACATGGTTTATGAAATTAACTCCAAAAAAGTCGCTATTTTCTCAAAGAAGAGATCCATTTTTTTTTACCTTAACTCAACTCATTACTGTCGTGGTATTCATAATTATTACATCAAGAAATGCTACGTTGTTTAACAATATTTTGTCTCACTTTTCAGTGTTTACTGGCGGGCCTCAAACCTTAACTTTATGCAAATGTTTTCATTTTAGCGAAACAACTCAAGCAGGGAGGAACATTTACCAACAAGGTCCTGTGATGAATTAGTCAATTAGTGTTAGTGGCATTTTTTGTTTCATATTTTATTCTGAATTATGTAGATGGAGGCACTGTAATTAATGTTTTTTTTTTTCTTTTTTGGGTCATTATGCATGGAAATGTATTTGCCTCTAATTCAGAGCTTTGAGTGTTTGCTCATTAAATGTGGCAAGGGTTTCAGGATGGGAATACGTCTCCACAAAGGGTTCTTGATAAACATTGTTCACTGCATTCCAGTATTCACTAAATGTGTTTTGTTCTTTGCATTACCCTCAATATAGCGATGATCAGAGTAAATTCATATCAAATATCATTTAATAGAAATATTGAAAAAAAAAAATCTGTAATCTGATTTTCCGCTCCCAGGCAGAGCGCATTCCTTCACAGCTCTTCTCTCCCCCTGCAAAACATTTAGATTTCCAATTAGCCTGCGAGAAGAATGGCTAATTTACCACAGCGAGCAGGCGCCTGATGTCTCAATCTGCCGGGTGTCAGCACTGTGAAAAGGAGTACTCTCATGTAGGCACACACACACTTATAGAGACACACAAGCCCATAAAAGAAAGCATGCTGTACTGAGTGTGAGGGGTGAGAACAGATCAAATCCAGCATGCAGAGTAGAAGAAAAAGTTAAGTCATTTTTTAAAAAAAATTAATGCAAAACAAATAAAGGAAGCACTTTTTTTTAAGTCAGTGAAGAGGGGTCTTATTGAGGCACTAGAGCGGCAGGACAGGCAGCAGTTCAGCAGTGGCCCCAGATTGACTCGTCTGTGAGTGTACAGCCAGCCAGCTCCTCCACACAACACCCACATTGTCCGCTGTGCCAAGGAGCCAGAGCAGCGCTCCACTCCTCAGGGGGCTGCCTGAGACGAACACATTATAGATACATGTTAGCCTTGGCCCGACCTTCTGTATACTGTGTGGAGCACTCAGCGGAAAGGAGACAGAGGAAGGAGGGAGGAGATGAGAAATGAAATGCACATGGAAGTTATTGAATGCTACAGAAAGGATAAGCCTATCCGACAGCTTAACAGCCACAAAAAAGTCTTAAAAAGTCTTATAAAGGGAGCCGTCGTATCAGTCTTACATCTACTGAATTGAAAATGCTGTGAAACAAGATATACTGTATCCAGACAGCGGGTGAGAAGAGATAAAGGGAAAGAGATGCTATTTGGTGAGACAAGATGTTTGCAAGAATCCACTGGCTTCATGAGCTCGTGGTTTTGGCTTCGGTTATCTGTCAGAATCAGCTCACTAGATCTTCCATCTTTTTCTTTGTGCCTTATGAGGCCCCCTGCTTGTCCTGATGGGAAACCTCAAAGCTGCAGCGCTATCATGCTGTGTAATGGTCACTAGCAAGCGGCCAAGCTACCTCCCTCGGCCCTGATAGAGAGAGAGAAAGAGAGATTCCTGTCTGGCTCCCAAAACCCAAACAACATTAGTGGCACTGTCCTATTTCTCCCGCTCTCCCTTTCCCAGACTGCTGTTAAACACACACACAGTTCCCCACAAAATGTTGTTTCAGCTTCTATCTCTCCACTGTCATTAACCAGAGGCAGGCTGACTGACACTCCCCTCTGTCTATGTGTCTGCAGCCAGTCCCTCATTCACTTAAGGCCCATCAGCAGCCACAGTCTTTATCTTGCCCAGGGCAGCCCTGTGATAACACTGTTAACAACAATAATGTGTGGTGCGAGGGAGCCACTGGAGCTGCCACTGTCAGGGTGAGTAAGTGAGGTCAAGGGCTTTTAACATCTGATGACGTAGCACCAAATCCGCTCCAGCTCCACTTTATGCTCCCTGTCTCTTCTCTTTCTCTTCGTTTAAACTCTTGTCCATCTTTTTAGTTTTCTAACCCCTTCCCCTGTTCTCTGCTATCCAATGTTAACAGTGCGGGGGAAAGGAGAAAAAAAACCTTGACGGAGCTCGGCAGGACTGAGCAGGGCCTTCTCTCCCCACGTGCCTTAGGGAAAACACTGGTGTTATTTTAGAAATCACACTGTTAAAGATTAATGTGGGCCTGGAGGAGTGTGTCATCGTTCCTTAACGACAGGGCCGAGACGCTGAATAAAGCCGGCACTGTGTTCTGTCCCACAGCCCAAGGACAGATAAGTTTCCTCTCACCGAGCTCGCCCCTCACCCTCCCTCCTCCTTTGTCCAATAACTCTCTCCCTAAGTCATCTATTTCAACCGCAGGGGCCAAAATGAGAAGAAATTTAATGAGTGGACGGCTCCGAAATCAGTTTCTTCCCTTCTTTTAGTTTGTTTGGTGTTTTTTTCCTTTATGTTATTGAAATAGACTAAAGCGTGGGTGAAGAATAGCTTACGTTCTGGCCTTGCAGATATAAAAACAACAAAAAGAGGGTCGAGAGCGTGTTCGCAAACATTTTCCATTCTGATTGCTCTAGTTAGATGACTAATGGAAAGTCCCGACTCCAAGTTGTGACCATGCAACTCCCCCCATAAAGTCATCTGTCATCATCCCATGGACTGGCCAGAAAGACAGACAGCTATAAACCAGGGTTCAGAGACCACGGCAGAGCATCCTATCTGCTCATGTCATACCTTTGTTAGTCCAACAGCCAGGAGGATGATGACAGCTGTGCATTTGAAAATAAAACTGATATCGCTGCCACCAATGAAGATAATAATGATAAGAGTTTTCAGCAGTTGGTGATGACGATGATAAAGACCTGTGAAGTTTGATGAGTCTCAAGTCTAAGATGTGCAAATGGGACTTAGTATTCCTTGCTGAAGGTTTTCGCTGATAACGGAAGCGCTCGATAAGCCAGGCAACATCAATCTCACAGACAGAGATAGTCTCTGCTTCACACTAACAGGGTTGTAAAGGGCCTTCACCTTATATGGCCCAGCTAATAAACTCATTTGTGATGAGCCCGAAGGTCAGGTGAATAGATATTTTCATTAACCTACATTATTAGATGTGGGGTTTGTCTTTGACAACGTATCAAGTGTTTGGCAGCCTGGCACGCCTGTGATGCAGGGCTCAAAATTTGGATCTTTGGTATTGATGTGAGAGTACTTACTTTATATGTCAAAAAAGAAGCTGAACTTTGGAATGACATGAGGTATCTGTCAGATATTCAAATTCTACTTGGCAGTGTCTCACACCACAAAGTCCACAGTTTTTCCATTCAGTGCCCCAGGATAGCCAGCAGCATCATATCATTGCTTTTGCAACATCATTACCACGCAGTCTTTTGAAGTCTGAGACCAGCCCTGAAATTATCAAAGTCAGTGACACTTCAACTCATCTTGGGTTTTGATGGCAAAAACATCAGACAATGGCCTTTGTACAAGGGAGTGGGACTGCTACATTATCTCCACTCAATTATATCGTCTCCGAAGAGTCCTCAAGGCCAAACCATAAAGGCTGATGACAGAGGCACCAAAGATGTAACTGTATCATTGTCAAGCTGTGGTTGACGAGATGTCTCACAACCTGTTTAAACCACCCAGTGCTGGTTTCATCTCAGACACACAGACGTTGATCTTCGAAGCAAGTTGAGTAAACAGGACAGTAGTGAATCACGCGATTACAATGTTCTGGGACATTGTAGCCATCTAATCAATTTCATTAGCTGCATAAATCATGACAGCTTGACATTTATTGTGGAGGTGATGGGTTGATCCTGTGGACTTGGAGACAGCTCTCGTGGTGATAAATGTTGCTATCTCTTGAGAGCAAGGATAAATAGAGTGTGTGTACAGAAAGACAGAGGGAGGGTTGGAAAAAAGAAAAAAAAACTGGACACAGAGCATGAGAGCCCCAAAGAGGTTGCTGCGCAGCAACAAATGTTAGACTGAGTGAATCAATGAGAGCAGAATGGTGGAGGATTCATTTGCACAATGGCTTCGATCAATCATTTCTCAATGGTATCTCGGTGTTTTGAATTGTTGATGCTCTTCAAATTAGTGTAATTTTAAATACTTTAGTGTATATAATTGTGGTAGTCGAGTGTAGCAATTATCAAAACTATTTGTTGTATAATCTAAGTACAGTTGTTGTATTGTTCATTGCTCAGTAGATATATAGACATTTTTAAGCCATTATTTTGAACATACTTAAATTTTCATGTACTTAATAGCTAGTGGAAGGACAGAGTTTGGAAATAACCAGTCATTATGATTTAGGGGCCATTATATGTATTTGGCAATCATTTTCCCTTTGTGTAAACCCTATGCAAAATGTATTCCTCACTGCCACCTTAGTGAAAGGAACTATTTGTAGCCAGTATGTCCAGACAGTATCTTTTGGCAGTAGCAGCTGGCCTAGCTGCTCTGTTCTTTATATGTTTCCACCGTGCAAATAATCTGATTGGCCACCAAAAGAAATCACAAGGATAAACACTGTACTAGTTACAGTCCATTTGCTAAACACAAATGCTTTTTGTGTTTTATCTCCACATCATACTCAAAATAATGCACATGCTAATAGCAGCCATTACAACTATTAAGCTGCCGTTATTATTGTTGGTATTTATATCGTGTACGTGCTTCAGTCAGTGGTGCTTGAATTGAACTTTTGAAGAAGTTTTTGATTGAAGTTTTGTGATTAGGGGAGTATTTCACTGCTATAAAGATGATCTTTTCATAGAACTGGACTCAGTAGAACGATGCAGATAACTTTGAAATTGGTGTTACATGACCAGAGAAAACAGAGGAAAAGGGCTGTGGCGTTTGCTTTTGTTCAAAAGTCAGAGAACCTACAACTGCCAGAATGCACTGTACCAGACCACTACATGTGATGTGAGCTTGTCCATTTTGATGCAGAAAACAATACGGTGGCCGGCTGGTAACAAACGATCCCTAATTACATTTAAACAGCAAGCTAAAATGTGTCTCTGAAAACGTTTTAAGTGAAAAATAGGCAACGCAGTAACAGAATCTTGGTTCATGTTTCATATTACTCAGTTTTTCAGCCTACGTATTTCACAATACAGGAAAAAGTATAGCACCCACTTCTTGTTCACAAGTTCTCATATTACAGCCAAACAGTGCACTAAGATATGTTTTTGAAAACATTTTAGGTGAAAAATAGGCAATGCAGTAAGAGAATCTTGGCCCATATTTTATCAGCACTGCCTAGTTCTATCGTTTGAACTCAGTTTTTCAGCCTGTTTTTTACACTGCAGGAAACATTATAGCACCCACTTCTTGTTCACAAGTTCTTGTATTACAGCCAAAGAGTGCACTAAAATATGTTTTGAAAACATTTTAGATGAAAAATAGGCAATGCAGAAACAGAATCTTGGCCCATATTTTATCAGCACTGCTTGGTTCTATTGTTTGATCTTGGGTTTCAGCCTCCGTATTTTAAAATACAGGAACAGTATAACACCCACTTCTTGTTCACAAGCTCTCGTATTACAACCAAACAGTGCACTAAAATATGTTTCTGAGGACATTTTAGGTGAAACTTTGGCATAATAGTAACAGAATATTGGTTTGTATTTGATTGGCACTACCTGTTGCAAAGTATCCCTTTACCTTGTTAATGTTATTGTACTGTAGAATGCCAGATCCGTCATTCAATGCATAAGCACAGTCTTTATTCTGACGGTTGGTTAGTTTCAGTACAAGGAAGGACAGCGTCAGTCATTTTGTGGTTAATAAAACATTTGGAAAATAGTGTGTTCAAGTGTAGTGGTGCAATGAAAGCAACTAAAAACACTGACTACCTATCTTACAAAGAGTGTCTTAT
Organism: Chaetodon striatus; assembly: GCA_029783705.1. Classification (NCBI taxonomy): domain Eukaryota; kingdom Metazoa; phylum Chordata; class Actinopteri; order Chaetodontiformes; family Chaetodontidae; genus Chaetodon; species Chaetodon striatus. The sequence goes on from JAPZEB010000002.1 coordinate 13,591,730, forward strand.
GAAGACTATGATCTGTTTACTTTTTCCTCAGCACACGCCACACTATTCACCTCTGTCCTACTGATGACCTAACATCTAAGCTCTTCATCTTCCGTGTAAACACAGAGGCCACACCGGTACAAAAAGACTATTGAGAGGGTGAAGACAGGCTAAAGAACTAGGTGGATATTTCGAGTGTACAGATGACAGAGAAGCTGTGGGAGGTGTTTGATAATTGATCTGCATAACCATTACTACTGTAATTATGTAATGGTTCTAGCATGTGTATAATTTGTCTCAGATGAAACTCATAACTCCAAAGTACCCTGTTGCACACAAACAAAAACACACTCATACCTCTGAGCAGGAAATCAACAGTCAGGCCGTGTTTGTTTATCTGCTAGAGAAATCTCATCAGCTAGTCACTCGGCGTGGCTTTGGTCTTCTCAAGCATCATCATCATCATCATCGTGTGTAGGGCCTGACCTTGGTATAAACCCTTGGAGCCCTAAAGAAAGCCCCTGCTTG
>JAPZEB010000002.1:13604840-13638900 GCA_029783705.1 Chaetodon striatus
GTGTGGATAAACAGCAGGGCTGGAGAGGGCATCGGTCACAAAAGAGATTCACCAGCTGACTAGAATAGAGCACGTGCTCTGTGTGTGTGTGTGTATGTGTGTGTGTGTGTGTGTGTGTGTGTGTGTTAATCCTCATCTTCAGAAGAGCGCCGCTGTCCATCCCGACGTGTGTAAACACTCCAGCAGATCAGATGGCAGATAATGACTTCCAGATAGACACCCTCCATTCAACCAGCAGAGAAAATCAATGAGCACTGATTGCTTTTTTCCCAAGACGATCATCTCCCCCCGAAGGCTACTATCTCTCTCCTCTCTCTCTCCTTCTATCTCTCTGTCTCTCTCAATTTCTCCGTCGCTCTCTCCAAACCCCATTCATTCACCTCTCAATACCACTGAGATTGCATCAATTCATTCTGCTTTTCACCGGGGATTTAGCGTGAAAAGATACAGCGGAATATCTCTTAAAGACGATCAAGTCTCTCTTACTCCGCCTGTGTCACTCTTCCTCTCGTATTTGTCTGAGTGAATGCGGACATGCTTGCCTAACATATTTCCCTTAAGCACTGATGGTTTCCAGATAGTGATACATGTCTTTCTTTCTATTCTCGACAGAGATGTGCTTTTTTTAAGTCAAACTCTAGCACCAGTTGTTGTTCCATCCGTATCATGATGCCATGTATGCAGTAAGTGTGTTTTAGATGCAGCATTAGTTGCAAATGGGAAAATGAGAGGGGTGGATATGAACTCTGACCTATAAGTAGATTTTTCCAACTCCACGTTGAAAGACTAGGGAGCCAAATGGGGGTCAGCTGCAGTTGTGAGTCGATGGGTGTGTATGTGCACAGAGTCTTTTTTCCCCTATATCAAGCTGGGGAATTGAATCTCTAAATACGCTTTCTAAATGACCCTAAATGTATGAGGGCTATTATGTGGACAGAGGGAGGCTCATGGGTCACAGAAGTGATCCAGTGCTCCGGGCCATAGTTTACCCCCTGCCAACAGCACCACACTCCCCTATCCCTCCCCCTGCTTAAATAGGCTCATGATTGATTGATAATTATGATAATTTGTTTGAAATGATTATCTGGATATTATAATCACTGCCACCCCGGTGCGCCACGGGGGCAAGTCATTTTTCATAATGCTGAACGTCACAAATGCCCCCTGGTTACAGCGGTTGCTCTGGATGTGTGTGTGTGTTTGTGTGCAAGGGGGGTTGTGAATGCCCAAGGCTTGGCAGTGGGCTCCCTAGGGCCATGACTTGACTGTGGAGTGATGCGCCCAAAGAGCAGGAAATGGCCTGAACACACACACACATACACACAAACGCACACACACAGATAAATAGAAAGGCCTATAAAGTTGGATCTCCCAAAACATCTCAGTTACGTTTGAAAGTATAGCATAGGTACTGTACGTGTATGCATGGATAAATGTCGTGGCAAAATGTGTTTTTAAGTCAATCAAGAGAAAAAAATCAACAACAATTTTAATAATTGTTAAAAAAAAAGTTAATTATTAATCAAAAATGCTCAACATTTAAATCTTTTAGGTTATGGAGTGTTGGTCAAACTAAATTAGCATTTTGAAGAATTCCCTTCAGTTCCTGGACGTTGGGAGGAATAGTTTTCACTTTTTTCAGACATTTCATTTACTAAAATAAGAAATTAAAAGACTAATAAAAATTAAAAAATAATTATGAGTGCAGGTAGGTACATAGATATTTGTGGTGTAACGATATGTGTATCATACTGACCTGTTCGGTGCGGCACATTTGGTTCAGTTGAGAGAAAGAGGGAGGTAGGAGAAGGTGGAAGGTGGACTATTGCATGCAGTGTTTCTGTATATTATTAAAAAGCTACTCAGAACACTGCTTTGTCACTTCTTGTCTCGCTCATCCAAACAGTATTATGTTCTAGTAAGCTTTCCAGAACCCACCTGGTACCTGCAGATGGGTCGTCCCAGGCTATCCCTCAGCAAAACCTGCGAGTAGTGAGACAAAAAGCCTGGTGTGGCAGCTGTGTTGCCTTCAAAACCCTGCAACCTGTACATTTAAATGAAGCTTATACCTGTAGGTGTTAGCTGTCTGTGTTAATTCCCTCCATCTAAAAGTCGAAAGGTAAATAAATGCAGCACTATTGAAATTAAAGATTATTCCATGCAACTGAAAGATATATTTTCTGTACATCTTTACTGTAAATAGTTTGTATTTACAATGTAAAACAGAATCATTCGACTTATAAAACACTTCTTTCTGATTGTCCCCCAGTTAAAGGGGCCGGTGGCGGGGTTGCAGACAATGCTTAAAACTTAGTTTAGTTAAAAATAAAACTAAAAATAGAGAGAGGGATGAAAACCAGGCTACAGTATGAGGATGTGGAAATATATTTAATTAATTATATGCCATTATTAAATAATTTCATCCTTTAAAGTGCCAATAATTGCATTACGAATGATTATTAGGTCAGAAAAGACAATAACTGCCCCATTTAATGTCACCTCCAGTATGGACCATGCCCATCTCCGGTGTACTATCTGAATACTAGTAAATAGTTGGATAATTTTGTTGGTTGGACAGATAGAGATAGAGGCACAGATAATGATGTCTCTGTACACCTCCAATGTTTGAGCTCTGCTACAATGTGTCTTCATGTGCGCTGCTCTATAAACCAGTGCAAGCCACAGTGCAGGAATTATCAACAGGTCAGAGACTTATGATGGAGAATTACATTTACATTACGTTACTGACATTTGTGTTATTTATTTTTTGTTAGTTTTATTTTAGTTTTGACAATATGCCAGTATTTGAGTGCCTCAACTCTTACAATAAGAATTATGGACAATGAGTCACTGTTGAATATTTACATTTTTCAAGATAAGTTAAAAATGTGTTTATACTGCATTTTTTCCTTGCTCTGTGAAAATGCACTAAACTCTGACCCCAAAACTGAAGTACTTAGCAAAGCGCTGATTTTTTGTATTGTTACACTCCTAACAGATACATGGATAGGTGTGTCGCACAGGATTTACTTCATGTCTGGTCTTAAAAACATTTGGACTGTTGCATGATCAGGAAGTTACCAAACATCTCCTTGTCATTCCCAGGCAGTGAGCAAACACACCGTAGCTCCAATCATCCCGTCTTCTCTGTCATCTGAAGGAAAAGAAGGGGAGGAGTGTGTGTGCGTGTGTGTATTGGGGGGGTGTAGGAATAATATTTGCGGTTTTCGCTTCGCCCCGAGATGACTTAATGATGATATGGGTCCCTTTCTTCTGCTGGGCAGGGTTACGTTTTAATGGGCCCTGAGTGACATGTTTTCATTTGGCTCCGTAACCTGCCCCCCCACCAATCCACCGAGCACCACCACCGGCACCAGCGTCACCACCTTCATCCCCATCCCCCTCTTCAAAATATACAACGGCAAATCCTGCACTGTGTCAGGTCAGATGAAAAAAAAGAAAAGGTGGCTTGAAAGCGGAGGCAGTCAGCACAGAGCGTCCATGTAGTGTTTGTGTGGTAGGTAACGGAGGGATGGGGAGTGGTCCCTCGCAGACAGACAGACAAATATGCAGAGACTGAGCTCACATGGTCGAAATCAAGTATGTTGGGGAATGTTTGGATCTTAAGGATAATCTTTCAAAGCATACCGTCTGCCTCCAAACATCGACCTGTGCTTAAAGAAGGCAAAATTGAAAATAAATACTCGGCCGAAATGCTCAGTGCATTTGAGTTTGAAAGGTGGCTCTGAAAAGTTTGAGGCCTCCTCCTGCTCAGAGAATGAATGGATGTCAGTGGCAACAAAGATCCATCTCAAACCACTCTTGCAAATCTGCTATTGATCTGTATGTTCAAGATGTTCCACACACAGGAAAATGTATACATTCATGTATGTAAATATGTCATGCTATCACCTCCTCATAGCTCAAAAGCTTAGCTGGAGGTTTCATAATAAACTATTCACTGATTACGTATTGATTATGCTGCAGGAATGGTTGGAGCAGTTTCTATTGGACCATTTTCTGCAGGCTACAAACTTTTCAACTCTCAATCTTACAAGCAGAGAGTGTTTTATACTCTCTCTGGTAGAGTATTCCTTGAATGCGTCTATAAACCCTGGTTACATTGATTATAGACAACCAAGTCATCTGTCCAGACTTTTCTTAGCCAATAGCGTTGATCTGTGGAAGGTCACATGGTCTGGACAAAGTCAGGGTTGTTGGAGAGGAGGTGGGGAGTAGGAGGAGAGGTGAAGACAGAAAGAAATGGTCTTTCTCTCTCTCTGTCTGTCTTGTCTGTGGGAACTGTCCCAGCTATGGTCACTGCAGAATGCTGTCATTATGCCTTGTGAGGAGCATTCACTCAAAGGCCACTGCTGTGTGTCACTGTGTTCATGTATGTGTGTGTCTGAGTGCCACTTTTAACTTGCAGTGGCACTTTAAAATTTGTGTGTGTGTGTGAGTGTGTGTGGGCCCTGACTGACGCATCTCTGTTGTTATCGCCGATCAAAACCCGACGTCACAATGGAGTGAAGCGCTGGGAGAGGAATTCAAGTGGGAACGAAAGAAAGAAAGAGTGGAACAGATAGAGAGGGACAGAGCGAGGGGGCGGAGGAGAAGCACGAGGTGATCGGAGGCACTTTCACATCAGCTGGCTCCCTGACCTCTCTCACTTTCTCTATTTCTCTCCCTCTCTTTCTTTTCTCGCGCCTTTCACTCTCTCTATCCTTCCCTCATTCCCTCTCTTGCGGTCTTTGTCTCTCCATAATCTCTCACACAGTGGCCATTCCAACACATTCTCTGGGGTCACCCAACAAAAGGAGGAGGGCGATAGTCTGACAGTTGCGGGGGCTGTCATATGAGTTTCCTCACACACACACACTCACTCTCACACATTTGTTTTTACTATCCGTATGAGGACATTCTGTCACTCCCTAATCATCACCCTCTTAGCTACATGTCAAATGAAACTAAATTCTGCTCTGAAACACTTGAACTTATTGGTTTATTTTGTTAAAGGTATACTCTGCAGGAATCCACATGGCTCTTCATCACCATCCTCTTTATTGCTCCCTAGCAAAAGTGAAAGTAAAAGCCAACCCCAGATTCACACTCGTTTGGAGTGACCTTTGCCCGCTTGGTGTTTCACCTCACTGTATTTGTTTTTTGTTTTTTACTTTTTACCTTGTTTTGTTTTTGGTTGCATCTTTTTAATCTTTCTCCTGGATCCATGCTGCTTGTATGACTCTATACATCTATTTTTTCAAATTAATTTTATGGCTTTTTGCCTTTATTTGACTGACTTGCAGCAATGGGCTGTTGGTTGGAAACGAGTACAGCAAGGATAGCTTTTATACATGAAACACCTGCTCTACATGGTGAGCAGTGTTGGGCTCCTTAGTCTAAAGTTGTACTTGTACTACACGTATTACTTGTGACTCTTTTCAAAAGTAATAATAGTACATTACTTATTACTCCCTGCCAACAGTTATTCATTACACTACTTGTTATATTGCTTTTACATTACACCCAGTAATGTTGGTAATTGTGTATCCCCCCCAAAATTCAGATGTGTGCCTCTGTGTGAATGTCAGAGTAATTACCGGTAAGTGTAGCTAGATAGCATGCAAATGATTTTTTTTCCTGGGGGTCTACCTAGAGGTTGCCTGTGACTGGTATTTTCCCAAGGCTTTGCCTGGAAGACGGAGAGTCACTTGTGAAGCAACATTTCATCCGCAACATATCCAGCCACAAGCTGGAGCTTCACATTATTTGTTGGTCGTAGTCAGTGTTTAAGACAGGAGGTTTGAGGATGTGTATTTCGCAGTGGACAGACATAAGTGCGACTACCTGCAGCAACAGTGTTCTTGTCATCTTTCCACCTGACAGAATCAAAGTAATGGGAATATTTCCAGCCGCTAAAGTAAATGTTTCCATCTTCGAAATTAGCTTGCTGCTTCGTGGCGTACCTGAGCCGTTGACCATTTTCAAATTCACAATGTAAATGAATTGATTCACACTGAGAACTTTTTTGTTCTTTGAATGAAAATAAGATACCAGAGTGCATAAAAAGTGCAAGACCCCCCAACAGAGGCCTGGGCTAAGCACCTAATGACCTCAAATCTTAGAAACACCCCCGCATGCACCTGACCTGTGCTGGGCTTTTGCGACAATATCTGCATCTTGGCAAAGATGAGTGAGGACAGCAAATATCAAAAGGTTGAAAACAGGCAATTATTTTATGATAAATAAATATTATTAATGTTTTTTTATTAACTGGCCCCTGGCCTCCTGTTATTTTGCAAAAGTTGCCCTCGGGCAAAACAAGTTGAGTGTCCCTATACTAAAGCAGAGGGCATCATATGGTCAGTTTAGGTGAGTAAATATCCCTTGAACTCTTCTTTGTATGATTTGAATCTATAAACATGGTGTGGTGCCAAATAAATGCACATTTTGAAAGCTGAGATTTTTCACTTGACATCTCTTGGCCTAACCACTTATTGATAAAATGTCCCCACTTTGGAGGATTAGCTCCATCTTCCTGTGCTTTTAAGGACATTTGGCACTCACACACTTTAAAACAGACACAAGAACATACAGACACACACAAAGACACCCGCACACACACTCTGTCTTGTCTGTCAAGAAAGCAGCGAGTCCATTAAAGCAGACAGAGTGAATGCAGAAGGCCGGCTGGTCAAGCATTGGTGATAATAACATGACGACCCGCATGGCGTTGCCACGGAGACTTAGAAGCCAGGGGGAGGCAGAGAACGGAGAGTTGTGTGGTCCTGCTCTTCAAAAATATTTTCACGTGTCAGACAAGGATCTCCCTTCATGTGTGCGTGAGAACGGCCGGGTGCATTTGAAACTCCACATCGTAAGGGGGAGTATTTCTTTAGTGTGAAAAAAGTCCTCCGTCACACTGTACTACAGACACGCCTACCTTTTAATGTCAATTTCAGCTGTTGCAGCTAAGTATATCACGCACAAAACCATATCTTAATATTTCACACAACTTAAAATATCTCACAAAATGCTTAAGCATTTTGAGAACAGTTATGACTGTGATACAGCATATTAAAGAAAATAGGGGCTTTGGATACACCAATTCTGCGTTTTCATATTGTTCCTCTTTGTTGTTATTTTTCACAACACTTCATTATTCAACTTGAAAAGAGGATAGGCAGAAAAACAGCCAGAGAAACGGAGATGGCGTGGGAGATGGGGAGGTGTTGACACAACACAATGTCTATAGATAGACGGGCAAAAGATGGAGTCCAAGCAGGAGAGCGTCAGTAAAGATGGAAACCCTCAGAGGGCAACAGACAGCCGGAGGCAGGGGGATGGGGGGGCATGACAGGGAAGGAATGCCAGAATGCCCAAGAGAGGCAAGAACTGCTAGCCCAGTCACAGACACAGTCCGTCTGGGGAAGAGAGACAGAAAGTGGGGGGTGGAAGGCTGGCCCCCGCCAACACAAGGTCATGTGAAAAAAGATCCCCCTTTCTCCACCCACCCACCTACCCATCCATCCATCCCTATGTCCGCACATCACTCTGCCCCTTGAATATTTTAGGTGGTCAAAACATCTGAAAATTGTTCATAAAGACAGAAGAGAATAGGAGGGGGGGAAGACGGACTCGGAGTGAGATAGAAGTGAAGGATGAGGCGATGGCGGGAGACAGTGGAAGTGTGTCTCGGCGTAACAGGTCTTAGGGGAGCTTTTAGCTACAGAGTGGTAAGTGAAGCGTGCCGTGTGTTGAGGCTGCTCTGTTTAACTGTCTTCATACTTACAAAGAGGGCGTCAGACACACACATATGTGCATGTGTGTATATCTCTGATCATGCGGTGGGCCTCAGATAGACGATGTATTGTTTTGTTTATCGGCTATAGTGAACGGAAAGTTACCTCATGTATCTGTCACTAATATCACATGCAATTAGTTTTATAGAACAAGGCCTTTACATTAAAGGGAAATACAAAAAGCAGTTAGTGTCTCATATGGTAAGTCTGTCTGCTCTTGACTTGGGTCAATCCTCACAACACATCTGGATACACATTATTTTTATGATCTCAGGCAACTTAGAGGAAGGGGGCATACGAATGTGCACTTGAAACAGGGCTTAAATGAATTTACCAAATCTTCTCCTGATGAATGTTTTTGTTGTTCCTAGTTTGCACTTTGTGGTCGCTTGAATGCAGGATGGTAATTTTTATAGCGTTTTTTTGTTTCACTGAACTTTTCTATAAACGTTTGTGGCTGCAGTGATGGTTTAAGAGGCCATCGCTCCTTGCAGCTTGTAAGGCAATCAGCGCATTGTTGACAAAAATCTGTTTTTGTTCCCAGCTGGGTCAGACGTGTCTGTTTAGGATGCACTAGAAGACGTAAAAAAAATGTGGATTTATGTTTTTTAATCAGTTAATCACAGCAATTTATGCATTTAATTTTACTATAGTTGACAGTATCTGTACTTGTTGCTGCAAATGAGGATAATCCAGCCTCAAACACATTCTGAAAACCAGGGTTTCTGTCCTCTCCCTACTTTATCCTTCGTCCTCACTTCCTTCTCTCTCCCCCTCCTTCCATCCCTCTCTCCTTCCCTCTGAACAGTATGGTCTTTGACTGAGTCTTAATCTTCATTACAGGGCATTAGTCCACTGGGGAGGCCCTGTCTCGTCTCCCCACAGCGCAGCCTGGCACTGTCCCGCAAGGGACGTCCCGCAACGGCACAGCACAGACACCCTGCCAACCCCCCTCGCCCCCCCACCGACTTCACCTTGGTCACCCCTTCGCTCAAATGAACTGTTAAATAAACGGCAGGCCTTAATCCACATGAAGGAGCCGGGGTGGAGGTGGTGGAGTAAGTGGCAAGGCTGGTCAGGAGAAACAATAGAGCCAGCCCTGGACGCCTCCATTTAAAGCAACCATCAATCATACTCACCATGAGATTTCACTTTCTTTCTTTTTTTGACGTAGATTTTATCATTAATGACTAAATCTCAGGGAATCAGAGCGACAGTAATCTGAGGCATGTGGCTCAGCACTCATATGCAGTCCGTGAGCATGGCCTAGTGTCTGATGATGCATGTGTGTGTGTGTGTGTGTGTTCTCTAAAGAGGAAAGTGACATCCAGACTATTCCATATGGCTCTAGCTTCACTTTTCTGCATTTGGCGTTTAACTATCTCATGACTTGCTGTCTCATTTAATACGCACTGAAAAAAAAAAATTCTCACACATGTTAATGTTCTCTCTCTCAGGTGGAAGGACGCGTACATTTTTAAACAAACACAAAAAATATGCACACGCAGCCATATCAGCGTATCGCTGCTTCACTGAGCTCAGCAAGGACAGTTGACTTGCTGTGAATTAGATAATTAAGTAGGATGGCTAATTGAGTAAACAAGCATCGGGGCCGTCACCCCTAATTAAGTGATTACAAGGAAGAGCACACTCAGCTGGTACAGCGCTAATTAACACATACACAAACACACACACAGACACGTGTGAGGACATGGAGAATTATCTGTTAGAGAAACAATGATTAGGCCGAGTGGGGGATCCCAGGAGAGGCAGGCAATGAGAGGACACACACACACACACACACACACACACACACACACATAGAGCATCATCCCGAGAGAGGGGTTTTCTGTGTCTTAGTACTAATTCATAGTGGATAATCCTTTTATTCAGCTAGCAACATTGAAACTGATGGGAACAGTTTCCTGCAGTCACTTAGAGTGACCTGCACTCCGCTTATACAAACCCTCACAGACAATGCCTGTGGCCTGGGCACTGAGGGAGAGTGCGATCTAACGACAACACCGAGATGTTTGGCAAAGGCTCAATTTAAATGCAATTACACCTCCTTTCTTTTTCAGTGGTGATTATTGTCTCCAGCAATAGACTTTGACAAAAAAATCCTATACCCAGATGTAATAATGCAATCAAATCTTTGTATATATTTACATATTTTGTTGTGCTTCTTCACTCCGCTACGTTAATACGGAAACCCATTTCGTTTTTCCGCACTCCATGGGAATACACTATACAGCGGGATCCTACCCCGCTCTAATCTCAGCTGTGACATTTCAGATCGAGATGCTCATATGAGGGTATTATCATAGAGAGTGTTTCCCTGGGGAGAATTATCCAGAACATTAACCAGGGAGTCAAAGTGATTATTTTGCCCCAATTCTCCTTGGGGAATATAGTCGCATGTATATGACATGATTTATTCTAATATAAAGTATATCTAGTCAAATATTTATTTGGATGTTAATGGCTTTGCTCAGTGAAAAGGGATGCTGCCGTGAAAATGTAAAATAAAAAAAAAACACGACAAAACCTTGGTCCGCGATTGAAACTGTACCAAATTCAAAATGAGTTCTTTGGGTCCAACTGCTTGATTTAATTTCACACAAAAAGAGATTATTACATGTTTTCATAACTCATTCTCAATCAGCTGTTTTTCCTTAATGCACCAGGTCAGATGTAATATTTTTTCCTGAGTGTACAGGATTTTCACAGCAGAGCTCAAAAGCAGATCAGCTTGGCTTAAAATCCACTTACAATGAAGAAAAAAAAATGCATTAATTAAGAATCGCTCCGGGGATGAAGTCTAATTATTTTTGGAGCAGAAAAGATTTTCCACATTGGTCAGGATAACTGTGGTGTGGTGTTATCTGCTAACAATGACGCCAGCCTTTCTACTCCCCTCCACCATTGTGAGGCTGATTTAAGATCCCCAGCTAATGGGCATACCTGCCTGACAAACATGACTTCTTAGCAGGTGACTCCTGTCAAGTTTGTCTGAAATAACAGGTAAATGAATTAGCAATAAAATGGACTTAGGGGTAACAGGCAGGGGTGCCCATTATTACCGCTTCTAATCACTAAAGAGATGCCATTCACTTGCCTTAAGAAGGCAGCATTTTTCACCGCTTGCTGGCCACCGGCACCCTCAGAGCCACAACACATTTCTAATGGAAGGCTCGCTGCTTGAGCTCCAACCTCCCGAAAGCCCCCAACCATTTCTTTCTTTCGCTCTCTTTTCTCTCCTCCACCCACACCCCGCTCCCCACCCCCCCTTTCTCTCCTGTAAGATTATCAGTTTTGATTACCGCCGGCAACAGGCTCTTACCAGCGGTCGGAAGCGGCGTCTCACAGACCTGAAAGGCCCTCAGCAGGTTGCAAGAAGCTTTTGAAATTATGGGGCTGGGCTCAGAGGGAAAGTGCTCTGCGTGCTGCTTCGCGCCCATTTAATCAACTCCTGACTTTTGATAGTCAAATAATGGCTAATTACAGTAGCACCTGCCCACAGGGTTAAAGGGTGGAACAGATTTAATGAGAGAAAGAGAGGAAAGAGACAGCGAGAAAGAGACAAGAAAATGAAAGAGAGTGAGGAGTAAAGAAAGACGGAGAATGTGTGTTATTATCTTCATGTCTTGCTGATTGGGTGCAGTGATTCAGTAAACGCGGGGATGCTCTTATGTACCACCACCTCTGTCTCACAATTAGGAGTTGTTTTTCTCACTGGCAGCACATGATTGACAAGGTGGCGTGGTACGAGGGGAGAAGAACGCGAGGTTGAAAAAGTAAGATTGACTTTGATTAGTGGTTTGTGTTTGTGTAAATACGAAAAAAAACACACACACAAATGTAAAAAGATGCTTATGTGAGTCTCAGATTTCTGTTATGAGAGCTGTGTTTCGGCTTAGCTGACACAAATGATTTTGGGGGTTTTTAAAGACATCAAATATTCTGTAGACATTAAAAAAACAATTGCTATTAACTTCCATAGCCTACCTAATAAAGTAACCCTTTAATAGGCACAGAAATAGTCCACAAATCAAAATAATTAATCTCTAATTAATAACTACATAAAACTGCTCCCGTGTCACTCCTTCTTGAAAACGTCCGTCCATCTCTGTCTCCCTCTCCACATCTCCTGGGAGGCAGTTAGAGAGATAATGAGCGAAGAAGAATGGAGCTATTAAAGGGACAATTTGATAGTTCACACACCGTGTCTGGCGTCCTAAAACAAGATGTGCTTGATAGAGCACATCCAAACATCCCTCTGAACACACACACACTCAGACACACACACATGGCCCAGCTGGGGTGACAGATCAAAGCATATTAAAAATGACCTATGTGTCAGTGCATTGATCTAAGACCAGGTGGCACCCATACATGCAGGCTGAGCTGCTTGTTTGCGTTTTACCCCCTCCCTCTCTTACTCTCTCTTTTTCCTCCTCTCCTCCTTTCTTGTGACCAGCGACAACTTAGTCCTGGCACTCTATTGTTCAGGCACAAAGGCTATGTAAAGACACGTCAGCGATTACAAAGCTGCAATGGCACAGCTCAATTACTCAAACGTTGCTGTGTACCGCGTTGGGATACATGTGTTTGTAGGTGAGTGTGTGTGCCAGTGTGCGCGCGCGAGAAAAAGTCTGTGTACTCTCGGTGAGTGCGTAGCCCCTGTGAGATATTAACAGGGTTGTGGCTGTGTCAGCAGCGCCGCACTGTGTTTTTAGTCTTTCATGTTCCATTTATCTGACCCCTGACCCTCAAACACACAGCAGCTTCACTTCAGCCCCCTTTATACACACCTCTGCACCTTCACACGCAAACACACACACATATGTGCACACATCCACAAACACACCCACGCACACATCTTCGCATACAACAGAGTAATCCATTTCTCTCTCCGAGCCTCTCCCGCTTTGTGCTATCACAAACCATATTTGCCCCATCCAATCAGTTTGATTAATCATGCTCCAGACCACAGTCTTGCAATCAGATGACCAGAGCATTGTACCCCTCTCCACACACACACACACACTCACACACTTACACACACACACGAGTGCCTGTGGGGAAGTATTTCCCCATAGACATCCTCAGTGTGACAGCACCATAAACTGGCCATTTATCAAAGTGTCCCCCCAGTACACGCACATACAAAGGCAAGCCCCCCCTTACACACACACACACACACACACACACACACACACACACACATAAGAGGAATTGTCCCTGAGTATTGTGTAAGTGGTGGAAAAAGCTGTTTGGGAGTAGTCCTTCCTTCATACAATGTATGTCTACTCCATCTTCCCAAATTTCTCCACCAGTTGACCATTAAGTTAAGATGATGCGTCACTTACTGACATTATCATTTATCGTCTTTCAATATGAACCTACTGTGTTCTTGTTTGACAAATATATGTTGTCCGAATTCATGTTTGCATGCATGTCTTTTCATTTTAAACTGAGAATCATATTTTTTTGTTGTTGTTTTTCTTTTACACGTGTAAAGAGGTTTTTCTGTACTATACGTTCTCCCTGTATTTTAATGAGCACATTGCTGTGTATGTGGCTATTTGTTTGTGTGTCCATGAGGCCGTTGCCCTTTAGTAGTAGCCGCATAATTCTGAGGCTTGAGTAATGCAGAGCCCCTACCGTTCTTTATGGCACATGGGTCAATAGTAATAATAGAAGAGATATTCATAGACGTGTGGGGGGGCTCGCACTCTGCCATATCAGCTGAAGATTTAAAAGCCCTGTTTTTTTTTTTCTTCTTCTTGCACACAGTCTCTCTTACTCTTTGTATCTTTCTCTCTCTCTTTCTGTGTGTCTCCATTTTTTTCTGTCTTTTCTTCCCATCAATCTTTCAGCCCGGTTAGACAAAGTGGAGGCAGTGGTGGAAACACAAAGCTCTCCGATGTCCCGGCCACAAAACCATTGTGACTAGTCCTGCTTCGGCTCACTATCCTATTGATCTATACACACATACATATTCACTTTTTAACTGTTTATAACATTTATTTTTTAGGTGAACCATATAGCACCATACACACACACACACAAAAGAAAACACAGCACAGCATCACATTTTCTCCACACTAGATTAATATCTCTCTTCATAGTTACAGCATCTGTCCCAGTCAGCCATACGAGCCATGCAGGCAGGTTTGCAGCAGCTCACTGAATCCTTTTTTATTGCTGGCCTATGTTCCAGAGGGCACTCAGTGTCAGTAATCAGGATATGGGGGTTATCCTGGCTGACCTATGTATTGAGCCTGCTAGCGCAGCCATTTCCAGTGCTAACACAAGTTAAAAGCACCGACTCTCACTGAGAGGGAAAGAGAGCCGCTGGACTGTTGCCCTTAAACAACATGGCAGGCCAGGGATGAACTGGCAAGCTGCCTAACCTGGCATCAAATGTTTGAGCAAATGTTGTTAGAATATTTAAGAGGCACAGTCAACATAGTAAATGTGCAGAGTCTTGAGACAGAAATGAGATTCTTTTTTTAAAGTGATACTGTAGTTCACCCAAATTACAAAAAGCACATTTTCGCCAAGAATCTGAAAATCCGCAAAACATATTTTCAGCAGTTCTCATAGGGACAGTTTCTCCTGTAGGAAGTAGTTCAACTGAACACTCTTCACAGTAAAGTTTGTGGACAAACTGGGACAGTTATAGTGGAAAGATTCATTGCTGTTGAACTTGTTACTGAGTAAGTTTTCAAAGCTGTGCTCATCACAAATGCAGGTTTGGTCACAGACAACTCAGATTTGACTTTAGAGATACCTGTGTCAAATCTGGGAAAATAAAACCCAACTACTTGCTAGCAACTAGATACTGCTAGTGTTAAGTGAGAAAATGTTTTGTTTTTCTTATTTGAGTGAAATAACCTCTTAACATGTTATTTATTGTAGTATTCTACTGGTAACCTGACCCTTGACCTTAGTGTCACTACTGAGAGTTTTCCAAACTGTCCATCAGTGTTATCAAAGCAAAACAAGTCAAGACAGCTGCTGAGGGAGAGAACAAGATGGCAGTTGATTGTTTTCCAAAAGAATTAGCTCGCCCTGACCCTCTTGAGCTGAGCCATCTTTTGAATGGCTGACACTTTATTTGTTTTGTCCCTATAACAACAGAATCTCCCGAGCACCGCAGCGCCCGTTCAGCCTGGTATTGTCACATACAACGAGACTCACTTTTCCTCTCCTTGTCTTTGTGGCGCGGAGAAAAAAAAGCCCCAGGCTTTTTACACAATCACAGGAGGCAATGCTGAGGTATGTGTGTGCTGTGATAAGACAGAGCGATGGGAGACAGATATGGGAAGGGCAGCTGTGGTCACGCACTCATGCACATAGAAACACACACATTGACACAGCCAGTGCCCAGAGAGCAGATCCAGGAAATATTATGCTGAAGTTATTAGTGCTGAAAAAGATTACTCAGCCAGGAAATTTACTATTAATGTTTGAATATATATTTGATCAAAGATAATGAGTGACAGGGGAGACAAGGGGTTCATAAACATAACTTTCTCTTGTCACAGTGTGTGTATGTCGTGTGTGTGTGGATGCAGTGGCATTACTTGAATGTCCAGCTGTGTGCAGGCGCCCCCTATTGCTTGTTACCTTTCACTTTCCTCTCTGCAGAGAGCAAACAAGGAAAAAGTTACACATGTGCACGCACAGACACATACACACGGGCTTTCATAAACAGTCATGTTATCATATAACACATCTCAGATCATACATTGATCAAATCTGCCACAGTGGATCATCTTTATCAAAATAATGTCAGACCCTATAGTGAAACAAAGGTGCTTAGCTTGCGTGATCTCATAATAGCCCCCCACAACACTTCCCTTTCCTGCAGCACACACACGCACACTCACACACACACAATTCTCACCCATCAATCCCAGCGTGACCCCGTTTCAAATTCATTAACAAGGCTTCAAAACTTGCAGACACAGCAATCACCTGAAGCAAAATAAATTCCTGCGCCGGAGGAAAGAGAGTGCCTGTGTGTTTTTGTGTATGCGTGTGTGCATGTGTGTGTGTGTAAATTATAGCAGTGCCGTGTCGTCCACTGCGGAGTGTAGCGAGGAATCTGTTTGGACAACTGCTGAATGTTTTGGTTCCCCCACAGCGCCTTGGAAAGCCATGCAGCCGCTGTATCTTTTACAAATTAGCCCGCGTCGTCTACGAAGCACTTTCTCTTATCCCCGGCCTAAGCCCTGTCTGCCCACCGCGGGACAACCCTGGGTGTGTTTAGGGTAGGAGGGGGTTACGAGAAGAAGAGAGGAGAGGAGAGAAAAGGCAAGATAATGGACATGATGATGTTTAATAGATTTCAAACATCAATAAACACAGATATTTTATGAGAATGATAGCTGTCAAATGCTGATAATGACCTTTCAGCGTTGAATTATAAACTTAAGTATGGATGAATGATGTTTATGTTTTAAAGTAATATACAGTATTGTTTTGGGCACAGGAAAAGTAAATGTTTAAGGAGCTGAGAAATGCAGACAGGCAGCTTAATATAAACTGACATCAATTGTTTTAATGCAAACTTCTGTTATC
This sequence comes from Chaetodon striatus, assembly GCA_029783705.1. NCBI lineage: Eukaryota > Metazoa > Chordata > Actinopteri > Chaetodontiformes > Chaetodontidae > Chaetodon > Chaetodon striatus. The sequence goes on from JAPZEB010000002.1 coordinate 13,621,238, forward strand.
AGCTATTACCAGCTAATAATGTGTGAAGAATTGCACAAACATAAGCAAAGTTTTTTGGGATTTTATATAGAAAACTAGTCAAACACAGATGAAAATGGATTAAAAAGGCTTTCATGGTGCAAGACAGACAATTGTAAAAACAGAGCCTGTTAGAAATGTGTCACCATACTGTAGACGAATCTGCAGTGTGTGAAGTTCTTTCCATCTGCTGTCAGTTGTAAATATCCATCTGTGTCTGGTTAGCAGCACTGCTAAAGGCTACAGTAGGCCGAGGTGGGAGATATTTGATGGAGAAGGTCAAAGCTAGTCATGTGACGAGTGGAGCTGCTACACAGAGCGATGTTTTTACTACTGATTTATGATGTAAAAGCATTTGGGCTGTGGAAGCGATGGAAGAGAACCCATGTGTTAGTCAAATAGTCGTTTTGATGATGATGTGTGCGGAGAAGGTAAGAGTGTGTGTGTAGTCAGAAGTGTGTCTGTCTGTCTGTCAGCCTGTTAATCACGCACATGCATTCTCTCCCAATAGCGAGGTGTTGAAGAGAGTGAGAAAATAAGCTAGTCCATCCTAAAGAGGCCAGCGTCATGAAAATAAGTCCCAGTTTTTTACAACAAAAGTGGCAAAGCTCTGATTCTGTGAGTCCACACCAAATTGCATAGAATGTACCTCACTTTCTCCTTTCCTGTTTTTTTTTAATGCGTGTCTCCTCTCTTCACGATGTAGCGTGTCATATAGTATTAGGTGGTCCAGGGTTGAGGAGGAAATCCTCAGGGCCGAGTTGAGTCGCTGCTCAACAGTTTGGCCATTGTTCACCGTCTCAGACACCAACACCCCCTCTCAAAAAAAAGGAGAAAAAAAAGTGAGCCCATCAGGCAGCCGCTCTCTAAAACCCAAAGCATGCCACAGTGTAAGAAAAAAGTAGAAAGGTGTGTGTGTGTGTGTGAGAGAGAGAGAGAGACAGAGAGATGCTGTATCTCAATTTAGATGCTTCCATTTAGTACACTTCCATGTAGTACACTATGTACTTGTGTAGTGCGTGAATTTTTAGCAGGGTGTTGTTGTCTCATATCGAACATGGCTGTTGCGTAATTACCGTGAATCACAATTGCAAAATTTGACTGTGTCTTTTTCTTTCTTCAAATTGCAACCTGGCAGAGTATTTCGACCAACATGTGACAATAACTGTAACCCACCAAAATATATGCTAACTTGTTTGCTTGTTTACCAGAGCAACCGCAACCGATGCAGCTTCCTCACCTGCCATTTGGTGGTCCCTCCCCTTCTGCTACATAGCCAAGATGGCAAACATTTAGGGTGAAAAGTGCCCAGCGCTCTACACTCAACTTTTTGACCATTATGAGTACACCATCTGGACACTTGTAGTGCACTGCATTTTGCCATACTTGTTAGTGTTAATACACTTATGCACTCAAAATAGCAAGTGTAAGTACAGAAGAATTTGAACTGATAAACATAAATTGAGAGAACTGCAGCTAAGATACATAGCTACAGTTAAACCCCAGACATAGACGTGTTGATGTACAATAGTTTAGACATGTGAATAAAGGGTGACGACCAATGCAGTGGACTTCCCTGCATTTCATCACACGAATGTTGGTAGAATGAATTCTATTCACTATATCTAAATAGCTGAGTAGTAGCTTGTTTTTTTTGTTTTGTTTTGTTTTTTTTGTATTCAAAGCTAATAATGCCATCTGCCGTTTAAGCCGCTATGAAAATGTACCTGCACCTGCATTCAAGATCTGTCAAGGTGCCACAAAGCAACTAGTCTTGTTTGTTTTGCTGATTAGCATGACTACACATCATATGTACCAATGAAAACAATGGAGACAGGTTGAAGCCCAGCATAGCTTACCTGCTACCATAAATCATCTAAGGTGCACCCTTCTAAGATGTACAGACAGCAACTCTGTCATCATTTACACATATGTTTAAGAGGTAGCGGTGCAACAGCCTACACAGTCCATCCCAGCCTATATGTTGCTAACCCTCACTCCTTATCAGTATGACATTTATTAAAATGAAAATGTCACATAGTTTGAGGAGGAGGAGGAGGAGGGGAACATGATGAAAAATCCAATCTACAGCAGGAGTTTCTCTTTCACTAAATGATAATGTCAGCAGCTTTAATGTAAATGTATGTGCCACACAATCACAGCAAAGATGGAAATAAGCATTTTTACATACACTGGGGTGATGGATCACTACAAAGTGATGCTAATTATCTGATGTCGTGTTTGGTTGGGAAGAACACTTCATAAATCCATCCCCTCATTACACAGAGTTGCCCCTTCTTAAAGAATGTAAATGATTGATAAATTGAGCCATCCTAAGTCCCGCCCCTTTTTGCTCTGTGCACCAATAAAAATTGAACAAACCTGGAAGCTTTCTCGTTAGCTTGAGTGAGTATTTAGACCCTCATAGTTACTTTGTTACTAAAAAGGGATTAGCGATCAATTTAGGGACTTATTCAGACCATCACGGAAAAAGGGACACATGTATTGTATATCGCTCCCATGCATGCTGCTTAGAGTAATGGCAGTCCATGGCTCTTCCATTATCAACACAGGGTCTCTCCCAGTAGAACCTCAGTCGACTTTCCCCTTTCCTGATATGCTATGTGCTAGGCTCGTTCGTTCATTCATTTCTGTAATGGCTTATCCTGTTAGGGGTCACGGGTGTGCTGGAGTATATCCCAGCTGGCATTGGACGAGAGGTGGAAGACGCCCTGGACAGGTCGCCAGACTATCACAGGGCTGACACATAGAGACCATTCACGCTCACATTCACACCTACGGACAATTTAGAATCACCAATTAACCTGCATGTCCTTGGACTGTGGGAGGAAGCCGGAGAACCCACGGAAACCCACGCTGACGCAGGGAGAACATGCAAAATGTTAGCTAACGGAGTTAACCAGATAATGTCAGCCAGGCTTGCCTCCTCCCTATTTCTGTTTTAATGTTAAAGAGATTTTGGAAAAGAACAAATAGGTTGGTTGCTGACATATATTTATGATGACATGAAATCTTGTTAGCCCGAAAATATCGAAGCTAACATTCCTTTGTTTATATTATCTCTTTAAGGCTACGTGCCACTCTAGAGTAACTTCCTACAATAGAGACAGACTAACGTGTGGTCTGTATTCAGTAATAAATACATAGAGACTTTACTGATCCCAGAAGGGGACAAGGGGACAAGGGGACAAATCCCAGCAATGCAGAAGCAATGTTGGCTGACAGTGTTGTCATCCGTAGTCTCTAATGTTACACAAAGCATGTGTAGCTTCTGCTTTTTTTTGTTGAGAACATTTGTTGTAATGATTTCACCTCAATTCTCCTTGTTCATAAAACTTAAAATTATCAATATATCCTTCCATCACATTCTGTAGCCCTTGTTGTCGGCTTTTTAAAGCGCCACCTACTATGTTTTGGGTTGTTTTTTTTTTTCGTCAAGCTTGTCTGATCTAGCAACAGTAACTAAGGGGTGCTGGACTCCGGATCAGTCAATTGTGAACAAATTCAAAATGTGTGATTGTTGTGTGTTAACGGTTAAAAGCCAAACTATGAGCTTGCTCCTGTTGCAGTGATTGTAGTCATAGATGAGGCCTCATAACTAACTCAAGCTTTTCTGTAATTGTAACCAGCAGTAACATGAAAATAACGTAAACCAGAAGGAGAATTCTGTCTGGTCTGTGTTCATCCACTTTATTTTAAAGGGTCCTGATGAGTAGTTGTCAGCTACCCTCTCTGCCAACACACAGGCCGTGTGCTGCCAGCTGTTATCATGGGCACTGCGTGAATATTTGTGGTAACTGCTGATGCTCTTAAAAATATGTGCCAGTTTTTAACTGTTATTAGATGCTGAGAAGTGGTGCAAACTGGGGTTCATTCTTTTTTTCTTCCATAAACAAAGTAATTGTCTTCTCTCCTCTACTCCTACTAACCAAATCCACTCATTTTCTCCACTAGTTCTGAAGAACCACCCACTCTGATTTGTCAAAAAGCACAGCAGAGAGGAGAGCGGGCCACTGGCAGAACAGAGAGGAAATGTTGCAGGCTGAGAAATAATAGGAAGACCAGAGACACTTTCATGAGCCTTAGCGGGTCACTAAGTGACCAGCCAACATGTCACTGACCCTGGGTTGTAGGGTTAGGACTGTTAAGTCTGATTCGCAGTCAGCACAGACGCATGCATACACATACACACAGTCAGACACCCGAGGGGGAATGTTCTCTCACGGTGGTGCTAGTAATTGAATCAAGCCAAAACCGAACGCTGCTTCGTTCCCCCGCCCGCCCGCGCCTCTGCCTTAAAAAGGTAAGCCTTGTGGCTGATGGGAAGCAGATGTGGACTGAGCCCTGCATGGTAAAGGTGCAGAGTCAGAGCCCCACATCCACCCCTGGCCAGGAATATATCTTCATTAAGGAGAATAAGGGTGTCCACTTACATCTGCTACAGCACATCAAATCACACTCATCTGTCTGTGTGTGCGTGTGTGTGTGTGTGTGTGTACAAAGGAGAGCAAAAGGGTGAATGATAACGTTGTGTGTGGACCCCTGGGATGTGACTGACACCTTTTCCTATCACTAGACCCTGACAGCTCCACACGTCTGGCTCCAATATCCCCCCACTGTTTCGAAAGAAACACCATCCCATACGACCATCCGTCGCATAATGATACTTGTTAGTGTGTGTGTGTGTGTGTGTGTGTGTGTGTGTGTGTGTGTGTGTATGTGTGTGTGTCCATGTCCGCAACTGCCTCAACTTTAGCAGTAAGATTTAGTTGCAGAAACAAGATTTGCAACCTCAGGCTTTACAACAGAAACCGGAAGTTGAGAGTTGAAGACCTGGGCGATATATCTGTCTTCATTACTGTAATGGAAAGATAAAACTTTAACTGAACTTGTTTATTTTACTGATATAATAAAAATATTATTTAAAACTCAGATATGATACATCTGCTCAAGCTTTGTTTTTGCAAAGCATAACATAATTCACATAATAAGGTATCAAGATGAATGAACATAATAAATAAACAATGGTTCTAACTCCTTTTCACATGGCATTTATTTTAAAAAGTGACTTTATAAATGACCCAATAACCACCCCCAATAAAAAACAATCACCTCTTTGCACCACAAGCTCCAGCTTGGGCTGTATCACCAGCGGCAGCAGCACTTCTTCCTAATTATGCTTTTTACCAGGCATTTTCTATTTTGGATCATTATACGATACGTATGTAATTATGGTCTAAAACACTATATGTTAAGCCTAAATCTGGCTTGTCTCTTCAAAACCTCTAGATCGCTTTCCAACATAGCTGTAATTCCCTCCAGCTGTTGCATAAAACATATGGAGGACGTGAGGCGTTGGGGATGGATGGCATTCAAAGCCAACATGACCAAGATAGAGATATTTAATGTTTCTATGCCCACGCAAATTCTGTGTGGCTGATAATACTACTGAAATAGTTTTTAGGGTTTTTGATGTTGTGTTGTGCAGCTTAATGTAAACTACAAGGCAAAGATTATTTTAAAAATAACACTCATGTGATATACATGCCTAAAATATCCTGCTCTATTGGATCTAAGTTGGAATTACCTAGAGTTAATTGTGCAGTTTATTTTCTTTCAAATGGTGGCTATTTCCTTTCTTTGGACATGGAACTTGGCATGAGTTAAACTACATGAGATATCCCTCCGTCTCCTTTTCACTCTCTGTCTAGCCAGTCCTTGTCTCTTCCCATCTATGCTCTTATTGGATCCAGCAGACACAACACAAACTCCAGGACTTTCCTTCTCTCCCTTCCCGATCATCCCCTCCCTCCACTTCCACCTCAGAGGATTTGGCAGTTGCCGTAAGCGAAAGGAGGAGAGGAGTGCAAAAAAAAAAAGAAAGAAACACACCGCTGCCTGTCAGTCTCATCAGTTTTTAAAAAGCGAAAGAAAAGGAGATGTTGGGAGGGGAAAGGAAGGAAAAGAGGTATTTGCTTTCACTGCAATGTTGTAAAGCCCTGGTCAGATCACAAAGGAATTCTCGCTGCTGTCACAGAAGAGACTTTTAATAGGTACTTTACATGTTTTTATTCGAGTTGACAGTTCATGTGTGTCATAGGTGAAACTGTGAATCCTATTCGAAACCAACCAAGTCCTGAATTTCCCTTTCATTTTCATCTCATTCTTCAGTCTGACATTGAGTTCATGTTATCCATTTTCTGTGTGGGAGGAGTGGTGTCTTGTTGATCAGATGAGCATGCTAGTTAAAAAACTTTTACTTTTATGACTTGACTTTAAAGAACTTGTACAGTATGCTTGTGTCAATGTTACTGATGCTTGTAGCCATTTTTATTAGCTGATTTTTCTATCACCGTTTTTCTGGCTCTGGTGCAGGAAGACATCCTTTATCCCACCTATAAAGCTCTGATTGGCTCGGCTCTTATCCCAACTTGGAAAACAGCCATCAATGAGCAAAACGCCAGACTTATTTGAACCGCTGAAAAAATATCATACATCTCGGAACCTTCAGTAGGCTCAAATTAGAATCATGCCTATGTAAAAGACATGCCAGAATTCAAAAAATGCCTAGACATCAAATTGGGAATAATCCTGTTATTCTAAATTCCTCAAAAGCAGGATGTTGAATAATAAAATTGTGTCACAGAACAGACCACATCCTTCATTAGTCAAGAAGAGAACATGCAGGCAGAGACAAAAGTGAGACGCAAAGATGATAGAAAAGACAATGGAGAGATAAAGTACAGGTGAAGCGACAGATGAAGAGTAGAGTTATAGGACAAGCAAGAAAGAGACAGGGAGGGGAAAATACAGACCAAGTCGAGAGTGAGAGCCAAAAACAAGGAAGGAAGGAGACGAGGAGATGCAGAGGCAGCGCAAGAGGAGACGTCCCGAGAGAGAGACGGGTAGGGTGAGTTAGCGAGTGAGTAGCCCAATGACAGACAGACTGAACCGGAGATGAGTGGGGAAATCCCCTCTGTGCACACATTCAATAAAATCACCCAGCTGCACTGTGTGTGTGTGTGTCTGTGTTTGTCTATGTGTGTGTGTGTGTGTGCCGTGTAACTGAGACAGTCAGAGGGGTGTATTCAGTTTATACAGTGTATTCTACCCCGAGGACTCCCTGTCTATATTATGTCATCCAAAAGCACTTATACAGACCTTCTGCTGGAACACACACACTCACACACACACATACAGGCCCTAATATATTCAGAGTCATATCGGCCTCCCACTCTGTCAGATGGCCGGGAGCAGTTCTGTTAGTTTGGATGTATTCTGGCTGCGGCTTCCTGCCTGATTTTTGTCTTAATGCTGTTCCACACTGTATCTGATGGCCTTAACACACATGTGGTTTTTATGTCTCATACTCGCATCCTTGCGTACACACCTACCCTCTCAGGATTGCACTGCAGATGTCCATAGTCATTGGAGTATTCTTGAAGTATAATTTACAAGTGCATTTGTACCTGACTTTATATTGGATACATTAAAGGAGTACTTTACAACCCAAATGACCATTTGTATATCAGTTACTTACCCAGTGTTGCGTTGAATTCATAAAGAAAATTAAGTTTTTCCCGATGGCTCTCTGGTGAAAGAAGAATTTTAAAAAATGAGGAAAATTTTGCTGAATTAAAGTAAATGGGGTCCATGTTTCACAACAGCAAAACTATATCCGTTTACAAAGTCTCACACATCTCGTGCAGTCTCATTTAACCAGTTTTATGCTCAGTACCACCTGAAAACAGACAGCCCTTTCCGACAAGGAACTGAGCTGAAAGTAAAACTTATCTATGCTCTCTTTAAAGCCAGACTCCATTGATGAAAACAATAATTTTACCTCACTGAACACAGGAACTGCTGGTCTACCACTGCCTCAATCAATTAGTTTGTTTGTGTAATTATGTGACTTCAGTGTTTTAAAGGGTTAATTTGGATTCACTAAAGTCACACAATAACAAAAAACAAACTACCAATCGAGGTAGCAGTAAACTAGCAGCTCCCATGTTCACAGAGGTGAAATAACTATTTTTGTTGGAGGAGTCTGGCTTTAAAGAGAACTCAGATAAGTTTCGCTTTCCATTCAGTTCCCCGCCAAAAAGGACTGTATGTTCGCAAATTACTAGTTTGTAAACAGGTGAGTCAATATAGTTTTGCTTTTTTTAGCTAGCTCACCTATAACTTAAATTCATCAAGTGTTTTCTCTGTTTTTGGAGTCTTTGTTTACCATAGAGGCATGTGAGAAATGCAAATTTTCTCCTTCAGTTCAATGTGGAGAAAACCAAAAGCATTTGACAATTTTCTGCTTGAAAATTGTTGAAGAAACTTTCATGGACAACATAAATTGCCCATAAATATGCAGCTAGCAAGTGTGACATCATTTATACATAAGGTGTCCGAAGGGACGTTTTGATACTTTAATTTGTCATCTTCAAAGCCCCAACTTGCAGCTCTCTGCTATGAGACATTCTTGGTGTAGATGCCAGACTCTGTAGTTCAGTATCATAGAGCACACACTGGCCCAAAAAGCTTTTTCCCCGTACAGTATCTTATAAGACAGAGAAAAACTTGTAACCTTGTAACCAAGAGTAATCTGTGACACTCAATAATAGTGATTCATTGCAGTCAAGTGCAGGAAGTTAAGTGAGAGACAGACTTGGAACTTGTCTGTTACTCACATGAGTGACAGTAGACCTGGAGGAAGAGAGAGGGGCAGTGAGAGAAAAGATCCATGGCTTATTGTGTTAGCCTCCCACCGTGCAGCAAAGGACTAAATATGACACCTCTTCACCCTGACCCTGTCTTACAACAGAAGAGTAAAAGGGAGAGAGACGGGGAGAAAGAGAGAGAATGCTTGGTAGTGACCCGCCTCGACCCTGCCAGCTCTTCCTGACCTCCCCTGTAGCCCCATGCCGCTTAATTCTCCCTAATTACATTCCTCACTGACAGAAAGTTGGCCCCTGACCACCCCTGCAAAGGCCCAGGTAGCAAAACCTATCATAGCAAGGCTGGAGCACCGGGAGCATCCATCCACTGTAGAGGTGAAGGCGAGGGGGGGAGGGAGGGGGATAACCGGTGATGACAAATTAATTAATGGAAGTGGAAGAGAAAACGCACACACACACATACATGTTGAGGTGTGTGTAGCTACTGTGCATGTGGTCTGACTTACCACGACTGGTGTATCCAGTGAGCTCTGTAGCATGTTGATATGACAGGCAGTGATGGATGGTGTTTAGTGTTGGACTCAGCAGTAAGTGGGGACGTGGGGGCAAACCTGTTCCACATTCGCTTTTTAGAGACTGCAGCATGTGTGAATGTGTGTGAAGCCTGAGGAAAGAAAGCGAACATGGAAGCAGCGTGAATAAGCTAAATTTAAACTCTCTTAAAGTGGAAGTGTAAACAGCCGTGTAGCATTAACAGAGCTTTTTGCATAACAGGTTGGAAATGCGTGCTAAGACATTTTGTTACATGGTGCATGTGATATAAAAGTTCTAAAAGTCTCTGGATCATTGTTTTTATCAGGCAGTGCAGTCTCTGGCCAATGTTTGGTTCAGCTGCATGGGATAGGGTTACAGGAGTTCGCCTGCATTTGTCTTTACAATGTAATTAAGGGATTTTTGGGGCCTACGGCCTCAGAATGACAAACTCCTCTTGCTTGGAGAGCTGGGTGCTTGATAGGAAATCTATTAACAAATCAATTGTAGAAAGTTAATACATTTTGTAGCCACCTTACAGGTTGTTGACTTTGAAAGAATCACAGTGTTTTTCCTGTTTATCAGGGGGGATACACTGGTGTTGCCCCCTAGTTGTACATTGCTGGTACGTTTAACTGTAATATTAGTAAGCTATTGCATTCTCTGTTCAAAGGGCCACACAACTTTATCTCAGACTATTAAGCAAAGTTCAAATGTCACCTCTAAAAGAGTGAATTGTGGCAGAAAACTTGTGCATCCCCCTGGTAATTACGAAGGCTCGCCTCAACACAACAGTGTTGGGCCTGCATTTGATATTCCATAAACATAATGGTCTCATGTGACTGTGTGTAGATAAATATCATGGACTTAGCCTGAGGGAGAGAAAAGGGGGGACGTTCCATTTTTTTTATATCACATAATACAGCTCTTGTGTTCCCACAGAATACAAGGGGGCCTTCTCTTGGCCCCCTCTGCTAAATCCCTCAGCTATCTTTCAAACAGTGATAGTTACGGAAATTAGCGGCGCAGAAATCCATAAGCGTCCATCATCGGGGGGCTTATTAGTGTCTTTGTGAGGTTATGAGGGGAGGACAGAAGGCCTGGAGCACCGCGGGGGCTCGGCTGAGACGCTACCTTCACATAACACACATGCACAAGGACACGTGCGTTCAAACTGACACACACATAGTCATAAGCAAACACACTCATACACAAATGTCCAGATGGACATAGACTTTTTTTTTTTTTTTTTAAACTGGGCCTGTGGTGACCTCAGGAAGTCAGACTTTTCTGCTACCAGGAAGTGTAGTGATTCTTCGTTTAATGTGACAGAAAATATTCCTCATGTCTTTGTGACTTTTGTATTCATGGAGGTCAGAGGTACCTTACAGGGACACTGCACATAGTACATTGCTCTCTTGCCCATGGTCCTAGTAAATCACACGCAAACAATGCTTGAGCAGAATTATCAGTTCAGTTGAAATGACAAATGACCATTTAAAGAGGAAAATATCTTCAGTTAAATCACACAATCGCAAGTTTATTTACCTACTTGCCCCAGAGAAGATTTTGTGTACAGTGCAGTCGAATATTTTTATTATCAGTGAGGATGTCATCTGATCTTTTTTAGATGTGTTCATAAAACTGCACGTTAATGTAACAAATTTGGTTTTCATTAGTTCTGCTCATTAACATGTGTTCCTTTGGCCTTGTTATGATGAGCTCATGTTCTGAGGAACAATACGAGAAGTAAATTACGGGCTACGCATACAGAGCAAATTAAAGTAGGAGGAAGAAACGGGCGCCATGAGACAAATAACATTACTTACTTTTCAAAATCTGCAAACCGTTGCGTATCTTGGGGCAAAAGTGTACTCTGAAGCACACACTCAGAGATTCACAAGCCCAGCAGAATTTCCATGCTATAGAACTTCCCAATATTCCCCCTTCATCTCATTTCAGTTTGTGTGTGTGTGTGTGTGTGTGTGTGTGGTTGTTTGTTGGGGTGGTGGGGGGATAATAAATGGCGGCAGACATGGACATCGATTTCGGTAATAACACGGAGAGCAGAGCAGAGGCAGTGGCAGACGTCAGCCTGAGGTCCATCCATCTATGAAACAGGACATGCCAGTAATAGGAAAACACCACACACCGTTATGGCCAGGGGCAAAGCACACAGGCAACTTATCACAGCACTGAACTTTGATGCTTCGCCGCGCGCAGGGGAGAAAATATATATAATTCCATTATTTCTTCACAGATGATGAGACACAGGCTCTGCGTGTGTGTGACGGGGTGCGTGTGTGGTGTGGGGGGATGTTGTACCTTTGTGAACTAAAAGGAATCTTGCGCACACACACACACACACACACACACACACAAAGGAATATACCGTTTCTGCTGACTACATATATACACTTGTTTATTTATTGAATTATTATAATTCCCTTTTTCCCCAAGAAAGGTGTGCTCTCTGGGGGCATGGCCAATTGATTGGTATGAGTGTTTGAGCATCTGCGAGCTGAAGTATACCTTATACCTCTTTGTAATAGCACCTTAAAGCACATGTCATGTAGCTAGATTGTGCATTTATTTTCAGGCTTGTTGAATAAATCAGAAGAAACCCCCACCATCCAAAGATGAGAGCGCAAAGCTTTGATCGCACCAGGCATACCGCTGGATACCAAGCGGAGCGCAGAGAAATCCAAGTCAAAGCGTGTCTTACTGCTCCATAAAATAGAACTTGGTTGAACTTCAAACGCAGAGCTTCAGCGTGCCTGCCGACCAAGCGCGAGTTGGAAGCTCCTGTGTCCAAAACAACAGTTCTGCTACTAAACTTAATCAAAGCCTTAAACTTTTACTGCTTTAACTGCATGAAATACCCATCACTCTACTGTATGGCAGAAATAATAATAGTTTGAAAGAAGCAGGCTATGGATTCTGTTTGCATGACGTGATTACTGACATGGGCGGCAGCCAGGTGGTGATAGAAGAAAAGAATTAGTACTCACCGAATATTAGGGTTCCCTGGTGGTGCGTCTTCACTTTATCTGCAGTGTGCCTGAAATAATCAGAATATCTTACTTTATAAGAGGACAGGTAAGCTGCAGCATCAGTAGGTGCTTTTGGTTAAAGATAAAGATTCATCAAAGCCCAATCCTATTTCTTATTTTCACTCCTACCCCACGTTTTTGAGTGACACTTTGCCCCTCAGAACAGAGCTACAAAGGTTAGCGGTTGAAATTTTCCCCTTTGAAGCGGGACAACCCTATAAGAACCTGACATGTCTTCGGTAGTCATTGATGCTGACGTTTGGGGAAAAAGAGATGCAACAAACGTTGTGGGACATTGTGAATATGCCATCTTGTGCTTGTGCGGTGAGCTCTCTTGCGCAGGCTATATCCTTTTGTGGTTGTCATGATGCTTGCAATCTGTTCACAACTTAACTTTCACACAATCAGTTGATCTAACAAGCCATCAAATTAAAAAGAACACTGCGTCATTACCAGGCCACTTGTGGTACACTGTTAGCAAATATTAGCAACCTGTGCTCCTGCCCTGTCAGTCCGCACTCATATTACAGAAGTGGTAATGTCAAAATACAGGACTGTTGTGTACAAATCAGCAATAACTTCATCATGTTAGCTAGCTAGCTACTTAGCTATCAAGACATCGACATGCTAGTGATTTCTTTCGTCATGTTTGCTGTAACAAAAAACCCATAATACATTGAAACGATATTAAAAGATAATAAGATGGTATTGTAATTTAGAAATTTTTATCAATGAAGAAAATACATTTGTCGGGTTTTTTTTTCTTGTTTCTCAAAACACTCAGTTTGTAGAGCCACTTAGCCCTTACAGTTTGCCCTACACCTCTATCACAACGAAAATGGGGACACCCTAGCCTTGGATGTGAATGCGCAAAACGGAGGGGTAGGGCTTAGTGGAAGGGGCAAGACTCTATTGAGGTTGGGTCCAAGAGTAATGCTTGCAAACCAAGTCCAATCCACGATTTTATATAACCAGTAAAATAATATTTTCATCCTTGTTGGACCTTTTCCAAGTGTAACTGTTTGACAATACCTACTACATATAGTGAAATAAAACTGAGCTGGATTTACTGAGCAAATGTTGCACTTGAAAGGGGCTGAATTTCCACAGACTTGGGCCTAATTATATGCATGTAAGTATGCTGTTCTTCTATTAAGGCAATAAAATTCAAACAAGCACAATCTCCATTTATATAAAACGAGAAGTTGAGTTCCTTTTGGTTGGCAGCTTTCATCCTTTGTACTTCTTAAAACATTTGTTAAAGGAGACTGTGAATTTGGCCCAGTTCAGCAGTGTGTTGACCTCCATTTCACGCCAGGAAAGAAAAATAACATCATTACAATTCTTGTCTTTTCCCAGCTCTGGGCTTTCCTAATGTCGAAACAACTTCTTAAAACATTTCACTGGAGTGCAAAGAATGAATCATCGACGCTTGGGGATAATATTGGCAATAATACTTTGGATAATGGTGTGTATGGATGTTTTGCTGAAAATTCACACATGTATGCAGATATTTGTAGCAAAAGTGTGTGATCAATTTTACGCTTGCAGTTTTTTTTTCCACACCTGTTCACTAACTACTCAATTATTAACATGCACATTTGTAAATTGCAGAGCACAAAGGAGGTCTGCACACTGTAAGCCTCAAATAAGCTCTCACCAAAGCAACATCTTGATCTACAGGAGATCTGAGGCTTGATGAAGATCTTGTAGGTTGAAGTGTTGCCTTAAAAAGAGAAACAAACTATTTATTTGGAGCTTACAGTGTGCAGACCTCCTTTGTGTCCTGCAGTGAAGTGTTTTTTTGTCTTGTAGTATTTTTGTCTGGACGTGCACACACTTGGTCCCTCTTCAGATTTGTAAATTGTCATCAAGTCCACACAAACGTACCATGCTTATGGCAGGTAACATAAAGAGGGCTCTTCTACCTTTCTCCCTGATGGCCTTCCCTTTTAAATTTTCAAGCCGTACCACACATACACACGCATACAAACACACACACACACACCCTGTGTAATGAAAAACAGATCCGTGCTGAACCAGTCCCTGTTCTGTTGCAGCCTGTCACTCACTCTCATCCAGAAGAGTCTACACCTCTCTTCTTTCATTCTTTCACCCCTGCTGTCTCAGTTTTTTCGCCTGATAGTCTCTTCCTTTGTTTTCCTCTTTTGTCAGCGGCACTACTTACTGTCACAGGTTGTGTGTGTTTCATGTGAATTCGGAGAAATTCAGCTGTCTGTCTTTGGTGAAATTATGTTTACAACTAAGTACTCTTCTGAATGAGCAAATGTATGTTCAGCTCACCAGTTAAAACTCCTCTCCTCAGGCTGGTGTGTGAATTATGTATTTGCCTAAATGTATCTCATGTAATATTTGTGTTTAAACCTAAAAAGGATTAAATCACTTCCTCCTTTACTTATTCAATCTCCTGGCCCTATACGTCCTTTCTTAAACCGATAAAAAGTGCTGATTTCAGCTAAAAGCTGAGGTGTGTGTTAGAGAGAGCGTGAGGGAGAGAGAGAAAGGATGACGGCTGGTGAAGTAAGGGGATCTGTGAATGGTGTGAAAAGTATTAAGTGCCAGTAATAATTGGAAGCGGGCCTAGAGAATCCAAATATAATCTTACAGCGGGAACACTTGTAATACATTGGTTCTGGAGATGGGCCCAGAACACACACACACACACACACACACACACACACACTAGGCCTACAGTGGTTTCTCCTGGCCTCCTAAAACAAGGGAAGATGTTATGCCAGACGCTGACAGTGCTTGCAGATGCGCAGTTCATTGCCCCCCGTTAAACCTCCAAATCCCCACATTAGCCTCCATTTGGCCAAAAGAAACATGGATCATATTTTACCTGGCATGCTCCAGAAATCTTCCCCTGCCTCATTCTCCCTGTCTGTAGCCATATAGTCTCCATTAAATTTCCCATTGACTAATGTTAAATAATATTTCACTGAGGTGGAAATTACCAACACAAATTGTACCTCTGAATGATCTCTGCATGAAATGTTTTCTGTGTGTTGGACAGCAACTAAGTTACTTTTATTATTGATTTATCAGTGTACCAATAAGTCTTAAAAATGTCCTAAAATAGACACAATGCCCATCAATTAATTTTCTCATGATAAATTATAATATATCTACATAAAAGAGAGTGTCTTTTAGTCACACAGTGCAGTCTGTAAGAGCTTTTTCTGTACTGCGGCACATTTTATTAGAAAGAAACCACAATCCAATCGGCAGAATAAATGTTGGCACTTCTGCAAACCACAGATATATGTGACATTTGTACGTCATTATGCAGAGGATATGTGGAAACATTACATTTCTTTATGTTTCAACAATGCTGCGGTTAACGTGGGGTTATGTTTAGGCACAAAAACCACTTGGTTATGGTTAGGACAAGATCATGTTTTGCCTCAAAATTCACGGTTTTGGTGTCACAATCATGGCTGGAACAAGTGCCAATGTCTCGCCAAAGAACAACTGGTTTTGTTGTTTGTTGGTCTCAAAAATTGGTCTGTAGCTTGGCAGCCTTTTCGCCTAGGCGTCACGCCATCCACCGTCTGCTCCTCCTCCTGATGACAAAGGCAGCTTATTGATGTAATCTGAACCACATCACCTTTAAAATGTTGATATGATGCATATCAAACATGCAAATGTGACATACCCCTGGTTTGCAGAGACGATACCAACATTTTTTCGGGTGACTGAAAATAAGGTCTATGAGGTCAAAGTACTGGCTCTCAATATTCCTCTAATATAATAAACAATTTGTAGTTAGTAATACAGACAAGATGATCCATGATTAAATAAGGCATTAATTTGTCATGGTGATATTAGAACTTAGAAGTGCGGAGAAGAGAGGCTTCTTGCTGTCCCACGGGTGTCCCAAGCAGGTGCCAGCAGCAACTTGTCAATAACTGTGAGGGGGAAGCCGTGGTTGGCCCAGGCATTCCAGCGGCTAGCCTGCCTTGGGTCCTTTGGCTCACGCTTCATGGCCCGCCACAGAAATGCCAGCCTCTCTCTCTCCCTAACTCTTTCTCTCTCTCTCTCACACACACACACATATATACACACACATGCACAGCTGCCGGACCTCACACTCCACCAATATTGTATTTTTAGCTGTTGCTGTTTTGAAAACCGCATTTAGTGCCCATTTTTGCCTAGTGGCAAGAGTTAAAGGTTTATTTTAGGAGTGCTCATATTTCCAGTCCTGGGAAGCAGGTACTGCCGTCGTTTTTGTGGCTTTTGCCGCCATGGCGGCAAGGAAGAATATCTTAAGAAAGGCAGATTTTTTTTTTCTCTCTGTCTTCTCCATACATTGCCCTGTTTTCCCCCTCTGGGACTTTCTGGGAATTTCTCTCCCAACAAAGCAAGTCTGTGGTTTGTGAGGTGTTCCTATTTTAATCTGTGTTACTGTTAGGATTGGACTACAAAGTTTTTATTGAATCGTGGTACATTTTTTTCCCTTCACTCACTGTGGAGCATGCAGTCAATGAATGACACATTTAAACAGAGATGCTGGAGAATTCTTCTGTGTGGTGTGTGTCTGTTTTCATGCCCATGTATGTGTGTGTGTGTGTGTGTGTGTGTGTGTGTGTGTGCACGTGTATGGCAGGATGCTGCTGGTCTTGGTAGGCCTGCTCTTTGTCACCGTAATTCCCCCAAATGAGGAGGTGGAATGAGTCTCCCTCCTTTACTGCTCCCACTTACAGACCCCATATCAGATGCCTCGCTCTCTGCACACCAGCCACAAGCACTTCATTTTAATACCGGCCCGTACAGCAAAACCCAGCCAGCCTCGATCCAGCTGCCATTTGGTTGCACAGTTCTCCCGGAGTCCGTAGACTGCAGTAGGAGTGAGCCCCCTCTTGTTCAAGCAGTAAATGTTTATTGAATTGCCTTGTGTTTTTCCAAGCAAAAGGGGGAGTGTAGCATAACAATAGAGAAAGGTTTACGTTTAGTCTCCCCGCCTGCTTTGCTATTCCAAAGTACCCCTGACGCTAGTCTTTTCCCAAGAATGTGGAATTCCTCCTCCTCCTCTGCGTGAACCCGTTTCCCGTTTTTGCAAGTGCTACACTAAATCTTCTCAAACACCTGCCGTTTATTTTTCCCTCATGTTGTTTTCTATGCTCTTCTCCTCTCCGCACTTTTCTTCTCCCCACCTCTGAACTCGGCCGATTATTTTCCCTGCATCTCCCATGACACCTTGTTCCTCTTTGGAGAATCTTGTCGATGCTTGTATGTTTATCTGAGGGACGGCGGCTTTCAATAAACCTGGCCCCTGGACACTGCACACACACACACACACATTCACACCTACACACACACATACACACACATGCACTCACTTCTT
>JAPZEB010000002.1:13644734-13662427 GCA_029783705.1 Chaetodon striatus
CTGTTTGTCATTGATGCTGCTCCGTTCTGTTCCCAGGGGGTCTTTGTTGCTGCTCTTCCATGTAGGCACATGGAAGGGCAGAGAGGTGTGCTCTCTCCACCTTAGGCTTGCCACATAGGCATGCAGAAGGGTGGACAGATGTGCTATCTCCACTTAAGGCTTTCCTCGTAGACGCGTGGAAGAGGCTTTCTGCGTAGGCCTGAGGAAAGGCAGAGAGGCCCCAGAACAGAGCCTTATCGTCAAATATAATACTGCAAATGAAAGTTAAGTTAGCGTAAATGCAATCACCAGAAGTAAAAGGCTAAGATTAGGTTATAAATGAACTTCACCATGGTCGCATTACTTTAATAACTCCACGGGTATAAGGCTGTAAAGCAGTACTTGGTGTGATGATGTTCTGTAGTCTCATTTAGCCTCTTGTTACCTACCACCTTTTTTAGACACCTAAAGGCTTCATAACTCAAAAGTGGGATATTAACTGAGGTATTTTAAGTCATAGAACAAAATGGGAAAATATCTAAAGCTTGTGTTAAACACAGACCTTATTGCAGCAGAAAACCCATTCAAAAACCCTGTTAAATTTTGAGACTGTTGAGTGCTAAAATGCTAATTCATTTCCAGGTTTTAGGACTCATTCCTGGAGCATTCTACAAGAGATGGTTTACATGTTATCACAGACACAGCCCCACTAGTTTCTGTCAATCTCCTCTCCATCATCTTTCCCTGTGTTCTCGGCTGAGACTTGGTGAGAACAGCAGGCATACACACTCTGTAAACAACTTGTCAAAAAAATAAAACCCCTCTATCTATGTAGGTAGCTGTGAAAGAACTGGTAACAATGAGCTCATAAATGTTTCCCAAATTCAGTTTTTCAAAAAGGATCTGACATCAGATCTGAAGTGATGATTTTTTTCTCCAAAAAGGGCAATTGAAGTAAAGTTTTTAGAGCAACCGTAATGTCTTGATCATCTGTCCTTCTCGTTTTAATGTGATGTCATTCTCCTGCTGTAATCTTATAGTATGCCTTCAGGGTACATCGCCAGCATTACAGACTGGATGATAATACCTATAAATACACGCTGCTGCAGCAACAGCCAGGCCCTGTCTGTCTATCTCTACCCATCTCACCATTTTGGAATGTATGACCTTAAATAGTCATATATGAAGACATTTTAGCACAGACCATTTAAGCCCAAAACTTGACTCAAAGTAAACATGATTTAAATTGCATAGATTTTGTGTAAAATAAAGTTTAAACTTTGACTTCTGTATCAGCAATTCTTATGATGTGTCATGCTTTTAAATCTTGTATTTTCTTTTCCTGTGATTTCAGTCGATCATTACTTGGCAGCTGATCACTTCTTAATTTGTTTAACGGCCCTCAGTGTTGAGCTTTGGGGTTCATTGTATTTTCAATACCTATTCATATCATTCTAGTTCCTATATATTCCCTCTGGTGTCAGTTTCTTTCCTGCTCTTCCATGCGTATTTTCACCATTGTTCTCTCCATTCATCAAAATCTGTGTGTGTGTGTGTGTGTGCGCGCGCGCGCGTGTGCATGTACGTGTGCATGCAAAACAATGAATGAGAGAGGGGTATACCTTATGTTAATGAAGCTAAGGAGGGAAAAAGAGAACGGGAGAACATGAGGAAATGGGCAAGAATTCAGTGTGTGTGTGTGCGTGTGTGTATGTGCTTGCATGCGTGTGTGTGTGTAGCAGGTGCTCTCCTTGGGGAGCTCTCTTGGCCAGAATAGAATAAGGATATGAATATAGGACATGTGCACTGGGGTGCACCTGCAGAGACATTGACAAAGACCACACACACAAGCATACACACACACAAACAAACGACATGGGGAGGAAATGTGAGATTCCATTGCACATTATCACTGCATTTCTTTGGCTTTTTGGCAAATGTTCACAAAAATCACTTTAGTAAGAAAGTGTGAGAGCAAAATATGCAAATTATTTTTAATGGGTCTCTGGTAGCCTTGCTTAGCAGAGGGCCACACCAAAATTTAATCGGCAATGGGTTTGTTATTAATAGAATGATTAATTAATTAATTAATTCAGTAGTCGATCAACAGGAAATGAATAAGCACATTTCATGATTGATCAATTATTTAAACTATTTATCAAACAAAAATGTCTGCCCAGCCGACAAGAAAATGTTAGCATTATACGTTTCTGTAAACCAGGAATACAAATATTTGCATGTTATTGTATGTATCGTAACAGTGTTTCTAAAGTGATGTGGTGTATGAGCAGACCAGGTTGTGTTTTAGCGAGTCATTGCTGTGTTTCCGTCCACTTTTAGGCAACAAACATGGGTGTTTTGTAGCGACCTGTTGGTGTATTTCCGTCAGCGTTTTAGGCCCTGAACGTGGGTGCTTTGTAGTGACCAGTCAGCAAGGATCATGTCATGAAAAGCTGTTGTTTCTTACAGAGACATCTGTGCTTTTCCTACATGCATTGTACCCCCAAACAGGGTATTTTTTAGCTAAAACAGGATCTTTTCCTAACCCAAACCAAGTGGTTTTTGTGCCTTAACTTAACCACACGTTAACCACAGTATTATTAAAATGTAAAATTTGATATTAATAACACACAAATGTTTCAATTCCAACATTCTGGCGATAAGGTTGAAAATGCCAACATGTTTTTTTTACCATTTTCCAGTTTGTGTTTTGGACTAGTAGTTTGAGGATGTTACCCTTGGAACCTTTTGTAAATAAGCTTTACAAAACAAAAAATTTGCTGTATTGATAATGACAATAATTGATAGTCGCAGCCCTAGTTTTAAGTTTCACTCCATGTTGAGCAACATCAACACTGTCCCAGGAGTACTGAAGTCCACTGCTTCACCACTGTATGTTATCACAAGTGTTTAGACAGTTGGGCAGTAAATAGACTGCTCTAATGGCACTGAACTCACACTTGCACACACACACACCTTAGTCCCGTTGTCCTGCTCCCAAGGGGGCTGTGGTCTCCATTCTCTCTCGCTGGCTGCTGCAATGACTGTGGGGTCGCGGGGTCTCCCAGATAAGACCGCAGGGGTTTTGTAAAGGCAAGCTTGACTTTCAGAGCACAGGAAGGAAGGATGAATAACCTGGAGGAAAGGAGGAGAGTAGGGAGTGAGGTCGAATGAAACTCCAAACCACCTGCGCATCTGATAAGGCAGCGCACATTAAGGTGAGCGTAAAAGAGAAGGTTAGCAGGGAAATGTCAATAAGCGCCCAGAGAGAAGGGAGTTAGGAGCTGGAAGGAGAGAAAGTGAGGGAGAAAAGTAGACAGGGAACAGAGAAAAAAAATTGAATCTATCAGAGAAAGATCATGCACACAAAATATGAGAGGCCGAGGGGAACAAAGAGAACGGATGAATGAATTATCAATGAAAGAAAGACTACAGTGGCAGACTTGAATAGGTGATCTTTGACACAACACAATGCCGCTTTGAAATGGAGAAGTTCACAATCATCGGAAAACACCAAAAAGATTTACACCCACCATGCTCGCCAATAGCCTCCTGACTGAAAAGTGTTGTAGTTTCTGCTCATTGATGTATTGAGCGGTTATGACAAAGGAAGTGTGGGGGACCTCAGGTAGCTCTGTGTGGAACCATTGATTTTCACTGTCCACACAAGGCCGTTGATTGATAGGGCAGCGCTGGAGTCATTAGATACATTCCCAACCAGCATCTGAATACACACACACACTCAGAGGAGCGTTGAGTGAGAGATGGGTGGAGAGTGAGAAGAGAGGCAGCACGAGGTAATACATTTATGCCAAGTTTTAAATGCAACACTTAAAGCCATAAAATGATTGCTGGCATACAACTAAACATAATCGTAAAAGTCTTGTATTTTTGAAAAGTGTGCTGTGAGAATTGGAAATAAAGCGAGGATTAATGTTCGTGATAAAAGACGCAAGAAAGCCATTTGGCTTGAAGATGCTCTCTGACAACTGCCTCTCTCTTCAATCTGGCCTGACCCTTGTGCCCTGTTGTCATAAGCCCAGTATTTATGGAGGTGGCGTGAACCCAAGGCCAAGGTGGAGGGCTTATTTTACAGATCTTGCCATAAAACGGTCAGCTTGAAAATATGAGAGACTTGGCAGGGGGACTTGACTACCTTCGGGATCCTATTGCAAATTGGCCTGCTTTAACTTGGGATTGACAGGATGTGCGCCGAGGAGAGATGCTCAAGGGAAAAATGATGACACACAAAATCACCACGAAGCTTGCTGACAGACAAACAGCTCCTGTAGCAGTATGTTGATGAATGAAGTGGAAGGTTTTTTTAATTTAAATTACTTTAAAATACTTTGAAAACACATTTAGTTATGTTCAAATTTTTTGTAAGTTAAAGAAACCACTGAGTCAACTGAGAAGTTAGGCAATCTTTTTTTTTTGTCAGTCAGTGTGCAATGTGCTTCTGGAGACATTACGATCCCAAGATGTAGCTACAGAGTGAGCACTCCTCGCTTTCATGCTGCTCTCTGGTACAGGTAGCTGCAGACCCAGAGCCAGGATGAGTCTGAGTGAGACAGAGGCAGCTACCTGGCAAAAGAGAGGGTTTGCTCAGTCAAGCTCTGCGTTGCCATTATCTTCTGCTTTCTGCTTAGAAGCGATGAACTTACAGATCACAGCTACCTAATACAATACGCTCTCTGGCTTTTGTTTGATATCTTGTGCCAAAAATTTTTTTACACATTTCCGATCCGTTGTTAGCATATTTAGCATGAATTAGTTCGAAGGGCTTATGTGGCCATCTAGCGATATTGAGTAAACGTCACTGTCATCCTAAACGTCCCATCGAACCCTGTTCAAACCCTTAAACCCTAAATGGGAAAAAAAAGGAACCAATAGTTGAATATTTGTAATGAACAGTCAAATCTAAACTGTCATGACTCTGAGTCTGGTACAGCCCTAGAAATTGTAATGTAACTTTTGGCTGTGTGGTAGTTTCCCACTTCTTCAAAAGGAGCTCTGCAGTGCATCACTGTGTGACACTGACAGTATATTTGTCTTATAATGAATCCTCACATATTCACTTTTTGTATATGGACAGCTCAGACCAGTTTGCTTCAGGTTAAGTTCCCATTTTAAGCTGTCAAGCACAGCTTTTATTCTCTCTGCGAGACTCGGACTTTCTTCTGTTGCCACAAACACATCCCTCTGTTAAAAGGAACAAATTGTCCTGAAGTTGATGCTGACACTTGACATTTAAATAATGATCGAGCCAGAGGGGCACCTTGGCCACTGAGCTGGAAAATGTTACCTTTTAAGAGGGATAAATCAGGATTTGAGATTTTCCTCCAGGAGAGAGCAACTGTTTACTTTCGAAGACGATGGACGCTGGAGTTGAGCAGAATTAGTGGAAAGTGTTGAAAAGCGCTGCAAAGTTGGAATGTTTGCTTTGTGAATGAGATGAGATTTCTGACTCCATCATGAAGCCCAAACCTCTCCGGAGCCATAAGGCCTCTGAATGTGTCTTTGTGAGTGGGTACACACACACACAGACACACACACACACACAGGCCAGATGTCCATTTGGCCTTGCAGATGATCTCTAATTTCATCCAATTTCTGAACATCTCTCTCTTTGGGACTGCAGCCACCAGCCATGGGACTTTTTATTATATGCAGTCCAAAACACACACATCTTCACATGCACACACACATATCCATTCATCCGTTTATTTATCTATCTTTATCTTTAGCTAAACTTTTGCTGTGGCCTTTTCATCTGATGTAATTACGTAGTTTTCAGTCTCAAAGTGGAAAGGCGTGATTGATTGTATCTGATGTAATGAGCACACTTCTGGCAAACAAGGTTTATGCAATGTAGCATACTAAGAAGCTTATGTTACTTTACCTGATCAGGAAATTAACCTGAAATTACTCCTCCAATGGCAAGTCAGATGTCTTCTTGAAACTCCAATCAGATTGGATTTCATGCATTCCCACACTAAATATAAGAGATCTTTTTCATCACATACTGCATGCAGAGCCTGTACTAGTCTGAGACGCGGTGTAGGCATACCCGATTTATCATTCAGCTCTTCTTTGATTAAAACTGGATGCACAGGGGAGATAAAGAATGCATGCTGTCAGGCCTCAGAGAATTTTAAAATGGAGGGACTTTCCAAAAAGTCTGACCCAAGAGGAGAAAAATCAAGAGTATATGCACAGGCGAACATCAGACCATATTACATCTGACAGACTGTGATTCTGACGCCTTGTTGTTGGATTATGACAAGCAGGCCAGAGATGTGTGTGTGTGTTCGTGTGGGTGTCTAGGAACTTAAGTTTAAAAGTCAACAACTCAGTTTTGAGGCCGACTGATCTCATTCCCCCACAGTATCACACACTAACACATATGCACACACCCGAGGTCACAATCCAAATTCTGTGACTTGTTGGCCTTTCCTCCAAATGAAGCGTTCCACGGATCAGCGAGCCCATCAGCCTACTCTCTCCTCCTCTTTGCTCAAATCTCAGCAATTATATTTGACATGTAACATCAATAATCTCATTTATTTTCTCGCTTCCCTTCTTTCTCTCCCCCAACCCCATACACACACACACACACACACACACAGAAGGGTCTGCTCACTCCGATTCTCTTATCTGTGTCTGCAGGAAATGTGAGCCACGCAGCATTCGATAAAAACAATTTTTTGCACCATTGATCCCACAGCACTTGTTTCTCCCTCCTGTTTTTTTTTCTCCTCCTCCTGGTCCTCCTCTATGAAAATGGCATTTCTGGAGGTTTGTTGTTAAACGATGAAGTAAATGTTAGGAGATGACTGTGTTTTATAAAGAGCAGCGGGGGAAAGACCGTGACAATTCATACTGAGATGAAATGAATCGCCAGAGGAGAAACGCACCACGGGCACAACCGCTGGTGGAGAGAGGTCACTCCCATAGACTACGTTCTGTACTGTACACACACAAATCACCAACATGTACAATGTCCTTATGTGTGTATGCTTGAAGGTAATAGAATAGAATAAGAGTCTCTGCACATCTGTTTGTGCCTGTGTTTCCGTGTGGACACTCTTGGCATTGTCTCCACTGAGTAGAGAAGCCATGCAGGCTCAGTGGGTGCCACTTTCGGCTTCCTCCACCGCAGTGCCACAGATCGATATAGCTGAAGTCACCCACCTCCACACACTCGGCTTCTGTAATCATTCCCTGCACTGTGTTCTGCTTCACTCCCTCCATCGGCCAGGTTGTTGTTTATCCTATTATAGCCCTAATTGCCATGCTTATGGTAACCTTTCTTCAGCTTGCTACCCCCTGCACTAAACTAATGGGTAATGGCACAGGAGGGCTAATGCAACCAAGCTAATTTGGCTGGGCTTATATGCCCACATGGACACCTCAGTCTAGCACAATGCTCACGTCCATCATTCTCTTACTGTTTTTTCTCTCCCTCTTTCTCTACGTGGCTTTCCTAGCATTAGCACTCAGTGCGCTGTGTGGCTCGGAAGCAGGTTGCGGCTAATGAGTTACCTCAGCGCTCTCAGTGCTATGGCTTTTTAATTAGTGTCGCGGTGCTAAGTGTCCCACACGGACCCTTCCCAAGCCCCCTTTCTTGTCATCCATCACCCACTCCTTTTGTTTGCCTTTCATTTACATATATGCACCAACCCCAAATTAGCCAGTGGCTCGTTAATTGCACGTGTGGGGAAGTAAATGGGTGGTGGTATGGTGGGGTAGAGGTGCAGTCAACATGTTTACCTCCTAAATACCCCCAAGGACCACTGAGCTCCAGCACACGGGGAGGTCATAGTGAATACGCCCCTCGGGCTAAAAAGATCCATTGTGCTGTTTGGAGTAATTAGTACAACTAACAAGCTCAAGCCCACATTAAGAGAGATATATGTACACACACACACACACACACATACAAACACACACAGACATTGTAGAAGAAGAAAAAGAATTCCATTTAAAAATGTATGTTCTTAATGCTTTGAGTGCTGAAAAAGTGCACAGAAGGATTTTTTCTCTAAATTCCTTTATGCTATCAAATTAAGATACTTTCTATTGATTTTACAGTCTATCAGATTAAGTCAGCTATGACTGTATTGACATCCATTTTTTTCAACTGATTGATAGTTAGTCCATAATAGATAAGTGTCCTCAGTGTTATTGATCATACTCAAACAGCCTCAGAGATCAGCTTCTGTGTGTTTGCATTAGATTCATTTGTTGTCCTGTTGTTGGGTTAAAGCCTTGTATCTTGAAGTGTACAGTTTTTCCGGGACTCAGTAAAACACAGGGTGAGACAACCATGGAGTTGTATGTCACAGGTTTTGAAAGCAAAATTAATCAAAATTAGTAAAGCTTTATTTTGTCACAACCTGTTGCTGAGTGAAAAGTGTTATCTTCCAGTAAACTGTCAGATTCATACAAAAATGAAAGAATTATTATACAAATGTGGGAAAACGGGGTCATGGCACCACCAAAACTTAAAACATAGACTACATCTGATACAATTAAAAAGGGTTAACATCAGCACAAACAAAAGGACTTTTCATATACATGTCAAAACGTATCATATGTTTCTTTATGTGACTATATGTGTAACGTATAATCAGAATTATTATTGATTTGACCTTTTGAAATCAAAATAAAATGTGGGTAAGCATGTGGATCCACATGGTTGAGCATCAATGAAGAGTTCTTGCTTCTGTCTTTGATCCCTCCACTATACATATACCTGAGCATCTCCCTGCTTTAAGAACACAATATAGTTCATGTACCATATTTCAGTCAGCCTACCTTTAAGCAGCACAATGTGTATTCTCAAGAGATTAACAGTAGTACCATGGTGTGTCCTTTTCCTCTTTTTTTTGTGTTTGACGTCTCTTCCACATGACTGTATCCAACAGCCTCTCTGTGTGAGGTATATCGTTGTGTTTGTTCCCGATGTTGATTGGCCAATTATGCCTGATTGTGTTCCTTGAGGGAAGCATTCTCCAAGAGTTGTTAGTGAATGGCCAAATTATGCCTTAGCTTTTAATGTGACCATGGGGAGCCCAGGACCACTCCAAAAAGTTTTTTTTAGGTCTTTGCAAAGCCACAAGTAACGTGTAGTGACAGCATTATTAGTCAAAGGATAGTTTGAAAGTCATTGTTATTTGCTAGGAGTGACTTCAATGGCGACTTGGATGCCGTGGGCCGTTTGAGCTTTAATGAGAAGTTTCCAGGTGGGAGTTAAAGTTGGAATTGCGCCCTTTCTCTGTCCTTCATGACCCCTCTGTACCCTTCCTGACTCTGTATATCTAACTGTCACTGCATGTTGCTGCTCTGTTAATTCCCCTGCACTGAAATCAATGATATATAATGAATGATATATAAACATACACTACATTTTTATATTCATGTACACAAAAAAAAAACCCACATGGCATGCACATATGTACAGTGTGCAGTTGCAAACACACACATTTACTGTATGCCCCTTTAGAGTGCTTGTCCTCTGCAGCGTTGGCATAGGAATACTTCACCCACAAGATGACCATTTGTATCACAATTATTTACCGCGTGCTACCTTGAATTCATGAAGACACTGTTTTGTTTTTTTGTTTTCTTTTTGCATGCATCCGCAGTGAACGGACAATCCAAAACAAGCAAACGTTCTTCATGAATTGAAATAAATGGGGACCGTGTTTCACAAGCAAGTTTGTCATGTAGTCATGTAGAATGTTCATTCCTTTTTTTGGATCATTTGTTCACTGTAGAGGCATGCAAGAAAAACTTTTCCTTACAAATACAAGGTAACACACAGTAATTAATCATTATATAAATGATTATTTAGGGGGTGAAGTTTTTATTTCTAAACTATGAAACAAAACAACAGATCATGGACTGTAAAAAAAAATCAATCTTCTCTTGCATCAGTCTTCAGCTCATTTTGATGATGGACTGCTGCCTGTGTTCTTATGCCACAGAGAGATTAGGAGACTTGTCTGCAAGCATCAAGTCTCTAATGTGGTTGGCTCTGTGTTGTGCAGTGCAGATGAACGGGATTGAACGCTCACCAGCAGCTACTGAGAGGGTGTGAGTGTGTGTATGTGTGTGTGTGATGAGCTGTAAAGAGAAGGATGTAGTCTGACATGCTTGAAGCATTAATAGAGCAATCTGTTGTATCGCCACCCCCCCAGTAATCCTACTCCGTCTCCTCACTTGTGTGTGTGCGTGTGTGTGAATATATGTGTGCGTGATTGATGACACTACTAATGGTGCGTCTAAACACTGGCAGCCCAGTTATCTCTTATCTGGCAGAGGGGAGAAGGCTTGTGTCAACAGCTGCTCCTCCTCCTCGTTTATCTCTCTCTGTCCTTACTGCCTCTCTTCCTCCTACACTTTTTTCTACTCACAAATTAAAAGCTCACGCAGCTTATCATCATGTATGATTACTTTTTTACTTTTACTGGCCTGTTGAGTTACTAATTATAATATTGATTATTCATCAGTCTTTTTCTATAAATAATTTAGTCTATAAAATGTATAAAAAAAAAAGAAAAGACCAAAAATGCCTGTTTTTCTTGACAAAATCTCCTCAGCGATAAAGTAATGTGACTGTTTGATTGATAAATAATTTTAGCATTATTTGTATGTTTTCCTGAAGGTTTCCTGTTGTTTAAGCACTTCACCCATCCATCTATCTGCACCCCTCTGCATTTCTCATTCATTCCCACAGCAGCTGCCCTGCAGTTTCCAATAGCTTCAAGGCTGTAGGAGATAGGACGGCCATCAGGCTTCCTTGTGCTGCTCCACTCTGGGCCTCATCTCCACCATGGGCCTCAATCACCTTAATGCGCCCGTTTAGCCATTAGCTTCTCTGAGGGGGGCCCATATCCATCCATCCCTCCATATATCCCGTCATACATTAAAGGGCAGATTGATAGCCATCAGCCAGGCCTCGGCCACTGACACACTCTTAATATTGTGTCTAACACAAACCAGATGGCTGCAGGGCTCTTCTGCAACACACACACACATGATACACTCACACACTGCTACCCCCAGCCTATTCTACCATTTCCCTCTCTCTCAGGAGAGGGGATGAGCGTTCTTAATTAAAAGTTGGATATATGGGCCTCTGGGTGGAGGTGGTCAAGCAGGATCCATTACCTGCACATTGGGGCCCTCCAGAGCCAGAGTTAGGGTGAAGGCTTAAGCTGACAAGATGGGGGATGGGGGTGTGGTGTGTCTGTCTGTGCCGCATCCTGACTTAAACAAAAAATTAGGGATAGGAAATAAAAGGAAGTAGTTATGGCAGTTTGAGCACGAGGTGGTAGCTGCGAGCGCTAAAGCTAGCGCAGAGCCCGGCTCAGGCCAGGAGGTGTGAGCCATGATCTCAATAGCTGTATTGTGTTCACACTTGAACGGGGGCCAAAAACCCTGTGAAATATCAGAGCAGAAAGAGGGAGAGAAAAGTGTGGAAATGAAACAATGGTTTACACAACAGTGAAATAGGTCTTTTCCTCTGTTTCTCGCCAGCAGGCCCAACACTCAGAGAGTAAGCTTTATTGGCCCTCCTGTCCTGGCTAGTCTCAGCCCCCGGTAGGGCAGAGGAGGGGAGGGCCTACATGTGTGTAGACAGACGTAAAGGCTATGTGTTGGACTGAGACAAACTCAGATAGGCAGACCTATGTTCTGCAGCCACACACGGAGCGCAGATGAGAACACACACATGAAATTATCCTTTGGTAGAAATGAGAATAGCCAGATATTCTTCTAATCCTGTTCGACGAGAGTAACACGTCTCATAGCATCACGTATGCCTCCATGGTTACAGCTAATCCTTCTGGGCAGAGCACGTCTCCTCACATCCGCCAGACAGAGGAGTCAAGAGTTAGAATGTGCTTTTTTTTCCCTTTACTTTCCTCTTTTACAGAAAGGAGAGTAGGGTGGACTCTTTAGATACATTTAAGAGATGTTGCAGTTACCTTGTTCTGGCAACAACAATGATGTGTATCATCATTAAACAATAAGGCTGTCTTTTTTTTTTCATTTCAAGTTTTTAAATGTATTTACAGCATTTGTTGGTAATGATAAGGGATTTTTTTTTTCAAATGTGCTACTTAAACTCAACAATTAACTAATAAGATTTTGTTGGTCAAAGGTCAAGGTCACTGTGACCTTGTATGTCCCATTCTTGTGAACACGATATACCAAGAACACATTGAAGGGTTTTTGTTTAAATTTGGTACAAACGTTCACTGAGACTCAACAATGAACTGATTACATTTTGGTGTTCAAAGGTCAAGGTCAATGTCACCTTGTGTCTGTCTCATTCTCACGAATACAATATCTCAAGAACACCTTTAGGGAGTTTCCTTAAATTTGGCACAAACCGTCACTTGGATTCAAGAATGAAACTGGAATTTGGTGGTCACAGGTCAAAGGTCAAGGTGTGACTCAGCAAACATGTTTTTTTTCCATAACTCAGAAATTCATAGGCTAATTCTGACAAAGTCATTCAAAGTCATATCTCAAGAACGGAAGGGAAGACTTTCCGTCAGATATTAAATTGGTGAAATTGGTAATCTTAGGTGTCCACCTTGAAACTGTACTGATTGTATAGATCTTCTGTGTTGCCAGGTTGAAAGTGTGTGTGAAGCATCCGTGTTTTCACAGACATGGACATAAACTGTAAGTGCAACCTCACTGCTAATTTTAGTTTTTCAAAGGTTAAAATGCTATTTTTCCTCTAGAAAAAATGGCTTTCTCTCTACATGTCCCATATCCATGATAATTCCTATTCCTTTGGGTTTTGTGTGACACAATTTGGCCCAAATATAGCACATTTCATTTCATGCAAGGACTAGATATTTATGTTTTCACAGCAGCAGATGGCCTTACTATATTACAGCGTGACCCTGTAAACTGTATACAAATGTGTATTATGCTTGTTTGTCGCTTTAATTTTGCTAAGCTAGTGAGTCTCTACGTGTCCGTCTAAACTTTGTGTGTTAGGAGATATTCAGCCCCAAAACATTCCCAGTTATTCCACTTAAACATTCAGAACATTTCTGCTGCTCATGTCATGTGGCTCACGACCAAAGAAGCAAATGAATTAAAGCAAGGCTCTAGTTTTACTGCAGAAATAGCCAAGACACAGTCATCTATAAAGCAGTAAAGAGCGGCGCTGTCACATTTTCATTTCTCAGTGTATAAAAAGATTTTTATTTTCTTATTTATTACCAATTAACTTAATTGGTAAATGGTAAATGGACTTGCATTTGTGTAGAGCCCTTTGTAGTCCTCTGACCACATACGCTAGTGGCGAAGACTACCATACAAGGTGCCCCCTGCTCATTAGTTAAACAATCACACAAACTCACACACTGATGGCACAGCAATTTCCTTACGAGCAATTTGGGATTCTGTATTTTGCCCAAGGATACCTTGACATGCAGACTGGAGGAGCTTGGGATCATACCACTTGTAATGATGAGGCTTCTGTTTTTATTGCGCCATTACAAGTTCGCATCTCTATTTGTATTTCATAAATGTTTTGATCCTGGAGTAAATCTTTTATTTTGGGTCATCAGACTGAGAGGTAAAGCCTGGCCACTCACTATAGGAGTAGGAGGAAAGAGGAGGTGGTGAGAGGAGAGAGTGGAGTCTGGTTGTTAGAGCAAACGAAGAGTTCTGCTCAGATGGTTCCAATAAGTCCCCGGCCTGCAGCCACACAGGGGTTCTGCCACATGCTGTCCTGGCCAGCTGCTGCTCTTTTCGGGCACCACTTTATTTCTCAGGCCTTTTTTTTTTTCAATTTGAGGTCCTAATTCAAAACCTGTGAAAGCCTCAGAGTGGAGTATGGGTGATGATGGGTTTAGAAAGACATGGAAAGACTAAAAGAGGAATGTGTGAGTGTCTATCACTCTCCTACTGGTTCTCTTCAGTTTGACTTTAGTGTACGTTTAATTTTTTCTCCGCTCTCTGCTGTCCTGCCAACTCATTGATCTCATAACACACAAGGACGCTGCAACTTTCTACAACACAAAATGACATTCCACCAAAAAATGAAATTTAAAGAAGATGGTTGGAGACAGACATGACATCTCCTGTTTTGTGTCAGTCTCCTTCTCTGAGATTCAAGGAATGAGGTAGTCGATGGGATAAATGTTGAGGCCAACATTGATTTGATACTGAGCAGGAACTGACATGCAGAGGGAAAAATTCTCTTTTAGGTCATATTGGAAACCCCTGTTGTCTGGTTTAGATCACTAGAAATATGTTTGTAAATGAATAGTTTTTGTCACTGCGTTTCTTTGTCTCATTTTCTGCTTCTCTGTCCCTCCATCACTCTCTGTTGTTTCACAAAAGCAAATGTTGTTGAAGGAAGTATTCTTTTATTCGGGTGTTAATAAATAATTGATGGTGTTACGTGCTCTATAAATTTTTACCAAGCACCACTTCCCTATTTGTGTTTGCACAGTTCCAGGAATTGTCCCATTTTGTGTTTCACTTCCGATGTCAGTCGATAGAGTGGAGGTCAAGTTGTGTCAGTGTTGAATGCCAGCTTCCTTGCCTCATTATTATTTGCCATTATTCTTGGCATGGATGCATTACACTTGATTGATTTCATTGCTTTGCTCAGGATATTTTATTTTACATCCCTATATTATATCAACTGTTTGAGAAGAAAGGGCTGTTATTGCTGATAGGTATGATATGCTTGAATTTTGCCCTCTTCGTTTTATTGAGGGAATATTTAAATGTTTCAAATTCCAGGACAACATGTAAGATCTTAATAGATTATTGGTTTAGAGCCCGTTGCAACAGTACAAAACTCAAACACTGCAACAGTGTGTTGACTGCAATGATATAAAAACACATGCAGGCACACACATCTTCTCTCTAGAAAACACTTAAACAACTATGTGTAGAGTCTGAATATTCCCAACCCTGGTGTCCACAAACAAGAACCTATGACATCAGAAAACTAAAGAATATTATTTTAAACTTACAAATTGATATACTTAATTACTGCATGTATTTACAGAAACTATGTGTAGGATTTTTATGTTTGTAGGTTTTTGTGGGTGTGTGTGTTTGGACTTATTTTGAGACCAGCCCAGTGACACCATCAAGCATTAGTCCCTGTAGCCCAGTAATATTCAACTTATAGGCTGTGACAGGGTGCCGGATGGCCCATATACTAGGGATAAGCATTTTAAGTAACATTCATATTCAAGTATTTGCATCAAATTATTATACTCGCAAAAAATAATGAAATTAATGTAATCATAGGAATGTCAATTTACCAACAATGGTAGACAAGCGCAACTTGGAATTCATCTACTGAACAACCAGGCTTCAATTAGCCTTTTAAACCATAAATTCAAATTTAACATAAGAGAAATTACCAGACTATCTTTTGCTGCCGTTACGTAGGTTAGACCAGGGTTGGAAATTAGCACCAGATTTTGGAATCCACCAGCCATAGTGGCAGATGGACAAAAAAGTTTATTTCCAGGTTGGGCACAGCAGGGACGGACCATCTCTGGAGTCCAGAGCCAATTTTCTCCTGGTCAGTTGTCATCTGCCTGGTTAGCATGAGCTAACATGCTAGCAGCTAACATCCGCCAACAGGCCATTTAACGATCACAGCATTCAAGCGGCTTGACTTTGTCCCGTTAATAACTGTTGGGTAATGTTAGCCTTGTGTTGCTGAAAGTTAGCCCTGTCACTGAGTATGTGTGCTTGTGTGTGTGTGTGTGTTTGTGTTTGTGTGTGGGCAGACTCTCACCAACTGTCACCTAGTACAGAGCTCACACTCCCGCAGCAGTGGCGTCATGATAACAGAGACAGAGTGACAACGGGGCAAGAAGGTGCTAAGTGAATTGATACCCTGTGCACAGCTTTACAGTGAAATGAGATTTTACCCATTTTAATAGTCAAAAAATATATATATAATGGTCATGTCCACATGTGTTAGACGGTGATGACTAGATACATTGAACGAATACTGATGTCCAAACGAGTACTCGAGTAGTTATCCCTGCCACCAGCCATTTTCTAATTCATGATGACAACAAATTGATTCATACTGAAAATGTTTTGCTTTGAATGTAAATAATTTGCCTTAAAGTGCATTAAACAAGCATCAAAATAGAGTTTGTTTATCTAAAAACGTGCTAGTCATTTTGCAAAAGAGGCCCCCAGGCAAAGCAAGTTGAGTATCCCTGCTGTAGCCAATAAACAACCACTTTGCTCACTGTGCGTTCCTTCCAGCCAATAAACACATAGTTTACTAACTCTGCCTCACTCTCAGTTAATGTTCAACCAGTTTACTCACTTTGTTCTCCTCCTCTTGAGCCTGCTAACAATTATTTTGAAATGTGATAAACGTTCTTCATTGATCGTTGGATTTTTCTGACAGAGGCCGGTATGAGAAAATGTTTCCTCAGTCTGGCTCTCACTGAGTTCACTGTGTGTGCTCCTGTTTGTCACACACATAAGTCTAGCATTAGCCTTCAAACAGCACAGACAGAGTGTGTGACCCTGATGTACTGTTCATATATTTCCCCATTTGCACTGCACCTGCTTCACTATAATGAGCCAATATATCTGCTCACTAATTGCCCTAAATACATATCATAAAGCCTGGCCTGTAAAAGGCTGTCCAACGGTAAAACAGACATAGCATGATGGTAACCTCTGTGCACGCACACATGTACACTGAACACATCACACACGCATAAAAACACACATGTACACAGCGTATAAGCACACACACCTGCAAGTACACACAACACATAAGATGGCATACACACGCATTTACACAGACACTCTTGCACACACTCATCCAGCCTTTTAACAAGAGGCTGTAAATAACACAAAGCCATTTCATTAACGAGGTCCAGCCTGAAAACCCACTGCCTCTCTTCTTTTAAAGCGTGCACGCTTCCTGTTTAAAGTTACACTAACCTGGCAGCCCGGCACATGGCAACCTGCTCATTCAGATGAGCTGCAGGGGTGCGGAGGTGGACATGGTGGCATGATGCTAAAAATAACAGATATGTAATCACCGGCTACACACAGAAAAAACTCCTCTCCTGTTTGAATTAGTCTCATAAGCAACACAAATTTGAAAAATGGATATTGGTAAATTTGAAAGCAGATTTAATGTTTGGCGTCCTCCTGCTAAAAAAAGAGTAAAAGGGGCCAAAAAAAATGCATGTCGCTACTGACAATATGATGATGCAAAAATAAAGACACAGTCATAACTGTTGCATATCACAATAATAAGTCATAATGTAATGAAACCTGTTGATATAATAATCCATATTCAGTATTAGGAAGGTTTTTTGTTTTTTTTAATTAATAGGTTACAGAGTACTAGTAACCAGTTTAAATTGTAATAATAATTGGCATTTTTTTTATTACTTCATTAAAGTAATGTAACTTATCACATTTGATTAATTTCTGATTACTTTTCTACAAATGTTTTAAACTGGACAATAAAGCTGAAAAATGTCTTGAAAAAGGCCGAGCCAAAAGAAGACATTCCTTCATGGTGAAAAGATACAAAGCAACAAAAAATAATAATATAATGATAAATTAAATAATATTTTCGGATGTGAACTTCCTTGTAATCACCAACATATTTATTAGTATCTTTTCCCCCTAAGTATTTGATTGATTGTTGTGAT
>JAPZEB010000002.1:13718490-13743503 GCA_029783705.1 Chaetodon striatus
AGTGCTACTGTATAGTTGCCTGGGTGTTAAGGCGTTCACAGAGAAAGCTGCACTCCCACCGTTACCAATACCAGGAAAAGAGTGACAGTACACAAATACATCACACACATTCATGTGACACACACAGTATACATCTGCATTCCTTTTTTTTACAGGCCATTGTGTTGTGAACAGGTATGTGGTTTCACATATAGTAGTTCAATAGATGAGAGCTGCTTTCCTGATGCCGCACAACAAACATTCCTCTTATTTGGTTCACTCCTCTCTTAAACACAACCTATGACAGCTGTCATTAAAAACAGTCCATATATCAAGGGCATGCAGGCACAACACTGCAACATTAAGGGTGTTAAATGCATGGCACTCATACCTTACTTTACAGCTTACAGTAAGCCAATATAAAGCTGGTGTATTAAGTCCTGTCTGATCATGCTTTGAATGTTTACGATGATGTGGAAATGTTGAACTGAACTAGTTATCTAGGCTAGCCGACAAGACTGTTAAATGCACCCCTTTTCTCAAGGATTTTTTCCAAGTCACTTTGAAAGAAATGACAAATTACAGGTTAAACAATAAAAATTACAATAACATTTTTAGCCACTATGGTATCCTTAAAACCAATGTCTGTCCACCTCACACACACAATACTGTCATACCCTCCTGGTCAGTGCTGTGTATTCTTGTGCAATTCAAGTCAGAAAGTCAGAAAAATACCTAGTACTACTACAAAATTCTTAGCACCATCATGGCCAGATATTCTGGAGGAATCCCTGCATACAACAATTACAAATTATTCTTTAAAAAATATATTTTAGCAATAGAATTTTAAGCCTAGTCTTACTGATGTATTTTGCATATAAGAATGTGCAGAGCTAAAACTACTTAGGTGACAAGGCTTTCATCATGGTGTCCAGACAGACATTTGAACTGGGCCAAGTCTGTCACCTAACTAGGCTGAAGTGTTGACCCTCCTGTTTGGTCAAGACATCCAGCTGTGTAGACCCTGTAATAACACCTCACCGCACGCTTCCTGGACATCCCCTCAGACATGGTGCCATGGCAACCATAATCAACATTGCTCAAACACACACAGACTAACACTTCTTAGATGCCTTGAACCCACCACATAGGGGATGCGGGGAGATCAAGACCCGTAAGGCAGTGTAACTTTAAACTGGGTGGAGGAAGGGTAGCATGAAGAAAATAGGTGGGAAATGCTTTTCCATGTGGGGTGGTATGCAACAAGATCCTTAGTTTGTAAAGCTACACTTAAGATGGAGTATCCTCACTAAAGGTAAGCAGCAGCTTGGGGATGGGGGCTAGGGACTTGAGGGTGGCGTGAAAAGGCAAAAACTCCACTACAACAGCTGCTGTTTATCTATAAGAGATGGAAAAATTCATGTCTGTGCCGGGGTTAGCATAACTGCAACTGGTGATCAGTGCTGGGTGTAATTACAGACAAGTACATATTAGCATTGTTTTGATCACTTCGTATACAAAGATTCCTCATTAAGAGATGCTTCCTAAGGTTCCCCTAAATGGTGTGGGGTTTTTTAAAGGGTTGGATGGGCTGTAAATGACTGTTTCATAATATGGCTTTTGGGAAGCCCTCTTAGACTAGAACTGTATTAAAGTCCCAGTAAAATGGAGGTTGAAGCGTCTTTAGCTTCTGTTCTCTGACAAATTTCCTACTTAAATGGAATATTTCAAATCAAATCCATTGCATTTGATTGGACTGCTAAAAGAGGGTAAGCTTAGAGTTCAGCATGATACCAACAGCAGACTGCCAGCTCCACACACACACCCCTCTCTTATTGTTACATCAGGAGGAGTATGAATGAGTGAATGAATTAGGTTAATGAATGAAGGTATTAGACTTCAGCCACATTGTTTTGGAAATAAAAACAAAGGCCTGATCATTGAAAAATGGGCGTGTCATAACAGTGAGGACACGATGGTGTAAACAAACAGGATAGCAACGTTGTTGTACGTCAGGGAGAGAGTGACGAAGTCCATCGTATGCTCCATGTAACATTAGTTACTGAAGCAGTCCACTGTATAATGCCTCGCGCCTACCACTTTACTCAGGTGGATAAATTCTAGCCCACAGCCCATGACCACATTATTTTGGAGAAACAAAGAGACTGAGGTACCTGTTGCAAGATAGCTATCTTAATCATAGCTCTGTGCAGTTAAAAGTTGCAGATGGGAGGATGTTGTGATGTTATTGGTTGACGTTGGTTAGTACTAGCTTATGTAAGCATACATCATATTTTGTTTACAGGAAGAAAACTGGGGTGTTATTTTGATAAAAGAATATGAAGAAACTGAGGTTTTTTTTGTAATTTTTTAGGGATATATTGTTAAATGTACATGGATATATTGATACATTGTTCTTGCCTCAAATATTTTCAGAAACATAATGTATTGTACTCTAAAATAAGAAAGTTTGTGACCACCCACCACCCACTGGCAGAACCAACTTTATAATTTCACAGTTTAACAGCACATTAAATATGTTTCTGAATACAAATGAGGCGAGAAATACATAATGCAGTAACAAAATCTTGACTTATATTTGATCAGTGCTGCCTACTTGGACAGTCTGAGCAGTGATGGACATGATTGACAGCTACCTTAGAGACTCCTCTGTTCTGATCGCTTATTTTTATTCATAGGCAGCAATACGAGGAGGCAGAGAAAGATGATTTCTTTCCCCAGATTATCTGTCCCAAGTACTACCGTAAGGACATAGAGACAGTTTCAGCAAATTTATCAAAATGTTATTTTTATAAAAGTTACCAACTACTGTTTTAAGAGCTGTACAAATAAACCTCACTGACATGTTATGACAAGACAGTCTCCTCAAGGCAAAGGCACTGCCAAATGGCACAATTGCAGCTACTTTGTGCAATCACAATCACTTAGTATCTATTAGCAAGTATTCATAACAGAAAAAAAAAACAAAGCATTAGGGAACATTCCCAGCAGGACAGCCTGTGGGCAACATGATAACTGCAATCAGTTGTCAACTAAAGTTACTGACAGCAACCTGGAATAAAACTTATCTATCAGCCATTCTTGTTGCGCGCCTATGCGAGTGCGAGAGAATGGGCGAGTGTATTTGATGCCATATAGGCCTATCTGTCAGCAGAGGATTAGACTGCTGGCATTCCACACAGGAAGCCATCTCAAACCAATATAGCCTATTTCTCCTGTTACAGCCTCATGATTCTACCAAGGAACTGGAGCCTCTTGCACCCCAAACGTAGGTATGGGCGAGCTATTGTCCCATGTTGCAGTGAGGCAGCTGCCTACGTTTGCAGTTTAGTCCGGTAGCGCTGTTGCCAACAATGCTACACGTTAGCAAGGCTCTAGCAGTACTGGCCAAGAATGCTATTGCTAATCCCATCCCAACAATGTAAAAACCATTAGAAGTCAAGCTCAATGATGTCCTTGGCTGGAGTTTTTCCACCCTCAGTTTATCACCCCTCAGCTGGTAAAGGTGGATTAACATGGATGTGTGAGTGGCATTTTGTGAGGTCCTAAGATAAACTATCGGAATTCAAATACGAGACAACTTGCGTGAAGCCTCACAATACACGGGCTAGGTTTCAGCAATGAGACTTTCTATTAAATCTGTGACATGGCGCCATCCCACATTTTCCAGGGAAAAGCTCAGGAGTGTTGCTAGCTGCCTGGATAAGAGGTGCTTATCTGTAGTATGTCTTGGGCTGCCCCTGAGACCACCAATATGCTTTTTCATTGTCCTACTGTTGCAATATCTGTTGTGAGCAAATAAAGTATTGTGTACCCACAAAAGATTTGAAAATCTTCAGTTTGGGTTTAAAAAGAACACACACCACAAATGCTACAAAAGGCCAGACACACACACACACACACACACACACACAGCCAGCTAAGCAGATTTACTGACACACAGACAGACAAACACATACATGGTGGCACGATCCACACCATAGGCAGCTGTCTCTAAACAAGTTAATATAGCAGGCTGTTTATGAGTGGTGCTGAAATTCAAACCTGACACGAACACCCGTCTGGCACAGCCTTAATGAAATGTTGGACTGGGGTGAAGGTAAGTTCAGTGGGCCTCTTGGCAAAATGGGGGGCCAGTGCCTACTTTACCTCTTTTAAATTAGTGTTTCATCCTCAACTAATAAAGGATGCAGTACTTATCTTTCAACTCATTTTAGCTGGGTGATATGGGCAGTGAGAGAGCAACACTTTTGTTAATGCACAACAACACAAGTGAGAGGATGTTGAGATGTGGACAACCACGGAAAGCTGGTCATCAATGATTTATAAAAAATCTTGCCATGATAATGACGAGTGAAGAACAATGTGTCCAGATTTTTGTGTCCGGGGGCATCCCTGTTCTCAGAGCTCTTGACCATCCATCCATCCATTTTCTAATCGCTTATCCTCTTGGGGGTTGCGGGGGGGCTGGAGCCTATCCCAGCTGACATTGGATCCCACCCGGGATCGAACCAGGAACCCTCTTGCTGTGAGGCGAGAGTGCTAACCACCACACCACTGTGCCACCCAGCTCTTGACCAGAAATACTGAGTTGAAGTGGCTTCCTTAGCAGAATTCAACTGCTGTTCGCAGTGTGACTTAAAGGTTAGACTTATGTTAGGTTATCTGAAGCACAATTTCATTATCTGACCTTTGTATATCATTTTCCAGTGATCTAACCAGTGCAGGAATACCTATCTCAAGAAACAACAGGACAGGTGAAAACAGCTGCTTCAAAGGTTGGAAAAAACAAACCTCACAAAACACCTGAAGAGGTGCTTTAGGGAACATGGGTATGGGGCTGTAACTAACAATCATTTTCATTATCGACTAACCTACTTATTCATTATGTCTCTTTTTGTGTGAAGCACTCAGTTCTTACAATGCCCTTACCAAAAAGCACTTTGTGCTGCATTTCTTGTCTGAAAGGTGCTATATTACACTTATTATCATTATTATTATTTTCTCTACTAATTCTTTGATCTAAATAGGTAAGAAAACATTTTCTAACATCTAATGTTACCGATGATTGTTTTGACCAATAATCCTGAACTTCACCTCACAATGCAGGGCTCTACAATAGGGACTGCTCGACTGCTCAGGGGATGTCAAGTGACACGTCCATCTATAAATTCTGTCAACTCACTTGCCCAATCTTGCAAGTGGTTAAAAAAATATTAACATTGGGTGTTTTTTTTAACTTAATGATGGAGGTAACTGAGGAGTGAGCCATCTCATCATCTGATCTGTAATTAATGCCAGTGAGCAGTTCAGATTGGTTATGAGGGGTCATTTGACACACATACATTTGAAAAATAAATACCTTTGATGCTAATCATTTGAACTTGCCACTTAGACAATAGAGGACCTAAGCTATACTGTTTAATGCAGATGCTATATTTTTTAAGGGAAGGAGCTTCCATTCTTTTCCATCCCTCTACTTTTTTTTTTGGAAGATGCAGACAGACACAAAGCAGACATGCCACAGACACTTGCACTCCCTGCACCCTTCTCCAGACCAGACACAGTTGTGTGTTGGGCCACAACACCTGTCAAATGATTCCTGGAGTCAGGTTCAGCATGACAGACGCGACCCACCATGGTGCCCCCATCATATTCCACATGGTCCAAGGGTAGCTGCTATAGCTTCTTACCCCTTACAACACGTGCTTACTATGATGTGAATTTAAACCAGGAGTACAGAGAGGCATACATGTAGAATGGAACTAAACGTATCTTTGTTAGTCTGAGATCTGCAGACCGTTATACACAACATTCAACATCTCCTGACTTTTTTTCGTCATAAGACTGTTTATGACAGGAGCAATCAACAGTCACTTTTTTGTGACTTTGATTTGAAATATTTAGAGTCATGAAATGAAATATTTCTGGTGGCAAATTTGACTATGTTTACCCTCGCTGTATTATTAGAGTCAATATTATGGTATGGAAGAATTACACGAGTTATGCCAACTACCAAAAGATGCCTCTATTATACTGCCAGACTCAATCTGATCTTGCAGGTGGCACTCCTCAAGGTTTGATTCTGGGTCCTTCACCATTCTCTGTGTACAACATATTTCTTTCTCTGTCACTGTACTAGGGTTGTACTAAATGTCATTTTTTACATTCGCATTTGACAGTTTCAATTTTCGAATTAATCTTTGAATGTCTATCATCACAGCACTTAAATGTTAAATTAGAGGGGTGTTGGTGGCTTAGTGGATGGGGTGGGCACCCCATATGTGAAGGCTGTTGCCATGGAGGCCCAGATTCGACTCCAGCCCGCAGCCCTTTGCCGCTCTTGCTATAATATATTAATTGATCTATTGATGAACATTTACATGAGGACCAAAAACACCACTAGCCAAGCTCAGGTCAGGTCAAGTTCAGCTTCACATTTCACACTAACCTTGTTTAATTTGGCGATTATATTAATTAGACTGCTGCCACATACTCAGAAGTAAATGAATCCAAACTTCTGTTTCCCTGTATGAAAAACATGTCCAAAATAAGCTCCCTCTCATCCTCTGATTGCCTCCCCACTGTGACCTGTGATATAAAATCACTGCATTGAGACAACTAAACTTTTTATTAAATATATGACACATGACCAAACAAGACCCCTTATCTCAATGGCAGTAGATTTGTGGAATAATCTATCCAAGAAGCTGAGGCTGGCTCATTACATCACATAAAATATTCTTTCTAAAAAGTTTTACTGACTTAGTACTTCAGACCTTCTGCATTTGTCTTTTAGTATTACATCTTATTTTTGATTTGTGTGTGGTTTTTTAGCTTTTTTTTCTTCACTTTTGTTGACCTCAGAACATCATTAATAGGACCTGTTGCCAAAGAAAATACCAGACTTACATTAGAAGGGCACATACACATTGCACCCATGTTCCAGAGGTACTTGAGACCCATGTATGACAGGACGCTAACAGGAGGGGAGCTATGAAATCAGGCTGAATACATGCAGCAGGTGGGGGGGGGGTGTAGGGGCGGTCAAGACAGGCTCTGGTGTCTGGCTATTTTCAGGTCCCCCCTTCCTTGCGGGCCAGCAACAGTTGAAAACCAGACAAGCATATGCATAAACACACTTCCGTGTGCATGAATGCACGCACCCATGCACGCACCAACTTCACACTTACATGGAACTCAGTGGTGTTGAGAATGTGACGTCCGTCTGGACTCCACCGTGAGGAGACTAGTCCTATTGAGCCCTCATCAATCTTACAGTGCCAGTCTGGCTGTTCAAGAGACCACACCTGAAGAGAAAGACAGAGTGACAGAGGGACAGCAATCAGCCGTCACTGATGACATCTCTCACACACATGCTGCATCTTCCTAAACTTGATTTCAAATAGTAAGAAACAGTTGAGCATCAGAAACCATGAAAGACTGGCGCTGGATACCTCTTCAAAGGTAAGAAACTTGCCCTATGATGCATGGGAAGTGACATTATACTAGCATTGTAGAACTTGTTATTTTTACAAACTCTGTCAGTTAGAATGCATGTTTAAAAAAAATCAGTATCCCTGTTTTACATAAATGTGAATTAATTATTAACACTATATTTTTTTTTATTTTTTAATATAACTTATCTTATTTTATTTTCTAACATAAATATAACCTGGTGTAAGTGTGAGTTTAAAAGACACAGGAGAACTAAACAGCATTGTTGTATAGTCAATAAATGATGTATGTCTTTGTATTCAAGAAACACAAATGTGTAAAAGAATTTTAAGCGCCCCAGTTCATGAATCTTTTTTTGTTAAATGTTGAATTCATTTGAAACACCGGCCTCTTGGTTTCAGATTTCTGGTGTGCATCACTTTAAATCTTATGTGTGGTCTACACGTTTCATCAAAGTAATACTGAAAAACTACTTAACAATATGATAATTTAACTAGTATACACACTGAAATCCAAATGTATCTACAGTGCTGTTAAGTACTGTTCACAAAAATGACAAAATAACAGTTCAGCCATTTCTAAAATAAGAAACAATTTATATGTATATGAGGTGACATTGGGTGAGAGGCAGGGTACAGCCCGGACAGGTCGCCAGACTATTGCAGGGCAAGCACATAGAGACAGACAACCATTCACACTCACATTCACACCTACGCCCAATTTAGAGTCACCAATTAAGCTATCCCCAACCTGCATGTCTTTGGACTGTGGGAGGAAGCCAGAGCACTCAGATAAAAACCCCCGCCGACACGGGGATAACATGCAAACTCCACACAGAAGAGCTCCCTCCTGGTATTGAACCAGGAAGCACTGAGGTGACAGTGCAAACCACTAGACCACTGTGCCGCCCCAGTGCCATATGTTATGTGAAAAATCCAGAGAGCACTTCATCTCAAGTTTACCTATCGGAGAAAACTTCAGCTATTAAAATATTGATTTCACAGCCACAAAAACGTCTCATAGATGCGCATTCCAATACTGTTATCAAAATTGAAATGTCTCAATAATGCCTTGAAATATTTATCGATAATGTCATTTTTCCATACTTCCTCTTCATTGTCTCAAAAATGTTACTTTATCTTGAAGGAATACTTCATCCACAAATTGACCATGTGTAAGATTAATGACTCACCAAGTGTTGCGTTGCGTTTGCGGGAAAGTTTTTTTTTCCTCGCACACCTCTTAGTTAATTGAAGAATCCAAAAATGAAGAAAATTTTCGATGAATTGAAGTGAAGGGGGGGCGACATTTAACAACCCTCACAAAACTTGTGCAGTATAATTCAAGTCTTTATTGACCAGTCACTTGCTCAGTTCTTCCTAAACACACACATTTTCACTAAAACCTTACGATTTTAGCACTTCCACATACAAGCAGTGAGCCTGAGCAAGTCTGTCTGTTTGAACTCTGCTCGTGTATTCCAATGAGCAGAGTTCAAATGCACGGGCTTTCTCAGGTGCCCTACCCGTCCATGCGTGAGACTGTTCATGTAGAAATGTTCAAAATAGTAAGGTTTTAGTGAAAACACATGTGTATGGGAAGTATTAAACAGCCAACTGGATAAATGAGACTAGGATTACACTGCACAAGTTGAGCGAGAGTTTGTACAGAGATGTTTTTTCCTATATAGTTTTGCTGTTGTTAAAC
Source organism: Chaetodon striatus (assembly GCA_029783705.1). Classification (NCBI taxonomy): domain Eukaryota; kingdom Metazoa; phylum Chordata; class Actinopteri; order Chaetodontiformes; family Chaetodontidae; genus Chaetodon; species Chaetodon striatus. The sequence goes on from JAPZEB010000002.1 coordinate 13,727,656, forward strand.
GCAGCCCATTGAACTATAATTCGTCAACAATTTTCTTCATTTTATGATTCTTCTTTCACCATGGAGGCATACAAGAAAAACAAAGTTTTCTCCATGAATTCATCCTTACACGGGGTGAGTAATTGGTGTAAAAATGGTCATTTTTTGGGTGAAGTAATCCTTTATAATTTTCTGACATAGAACTATTTGAATATAACTGCGAGAAACAGGTTTTACAATATAACCAATTATTATTTAATCCATAAAATGTCAGAAAATAACACCAAAATCAATGGCAAATGACTACCACAAGGAACCTAGAGAGATGCCTTCATATAACTTCTAGCGTCTGACCAATGGTTATAGTAATACTCTGCAAAACAAGATTAAAATATTTTCTGTCATCAAAAAAGACAATTTATTAACTTAATCACCAGTAACAATATTAATCTAGCAGTTACATTGACTGCAACCTATCAAGTAAATGTCTGACCACCAGGCATTTACACTGCATACATACATTACTGTCCCTTTCTGATAACCTACCTGTACCAGACCTCTCTTGTACATTGCACAGAGGACAAACAGAGAGTCAGAAGACCAGTCCATGTGGGATATCTGGTCTAGGCAGGTGTAGAGCTGCAGAATCTGCAGGGTGCTCACGTCTCGCACCACCAGCCTGTACTGCACACAGGTAGCCTGACAAGGACAGCCAAAGAGACGGGTCAGAAAAAACACAACTCCTAATACACTTCACTTTTATCTGTGTGTAACTAAGCAGCAACCTAACCACGGGAATGAAATCAGGTTAAAAGTATTACTTCTACTACGTTATACTACAGGCACTACAAAACTACACATTAGCAAATACCGTTAAAAAAAACACTTACCAAATATTTTCCATCTGGTGAAACTTTACAGAGTTGGTTGGACTGCTTGAAAACCTCAGAGAAATTCATCTTTTGTTCCTACACAAGAGAAAATTACAGCTACATGACATTTTTTTAAAAATCGCCCAACTGAGTTTCTTCAGACATTTAGCTGCATGAGAGATGGAAAGTTTTCCTCGCAGCTTATTCAACTAAACTGGTGTAGTTTCTACATAATAACACGTGATGGCGCCGTAAGCCCATTGAATAAGCATGCTGCACACAGTAAACATATACACATACATCACATACCAGGCAGACAGTTCTTCTCTCATGCAAGAAGGGTAATTATATAGGGGAAGCACTGTGTAAAACGGATTATGTCCATTTCCGGGCACAACTTCGATAGAGAGAACTGAGCTACAGGTAGCCACAGGTAGCTAAGTTAGCCTGGCTAGCTGGCTCGCAAGTGAAGTGTAGCCGAAGCAAAAATGAAGCCACGCATAACCCCAGTCTAAAGCACGACTTCACTGCCATGTCATCGTCTTGCAATTAATATATTTTACATAATGTCAAAGCCGGTGGGCACAGAGGAGAACACTAGCTAACTAGTCGGTTGTCACTGCACTCATTCAGTACTAACGTTAGCATGTAACGCTGATAGCAACTTAGCAGGTGGCTAACCTTCACTAACTTGACCCTCATTAGTATAACTTACCTCTAATGGCAATTGTGTTGCTGTCGTCAATTAGCTCAGAGAAGCGAAAAGTCTCACGAGTAGTCTAGAAAAGTTTTTTTCTTCGCATGACTGTCTTCGGGACATAGGCTGTTGATCTAACTGTCGCTAGTTTGTTTGTATGAGCTGATGACGACATGCCGGTGCCGTCCAATCATAATCCGTCCGCTGGCTGCTTTGCCTTCTGGGAAATGAAGTTCACTATTATGTTTTCTCTTGTTTTATGTGTCAATGGTGTCAAAGTGTGCGTGTGTGCGCGCGCGTGTATACCAAATTAATATAGCCGCATAGACAACAGTATTTTTTTCTAATTGGCTATTCATGTTGGGTTCTGCATTTTGTAAGCTGCTAGATTTGGGATATTTTTATGGGTTTTTCTCAATTTATCATATTTTATAGTTTCGTCATTAATCATTCTAAAGTCTGTGGGTTATGTTGTATTCAACGGAACCCTCTTTTTAGTGTTGAACAGTAAAACAACTTTTTGTATCCCCCACCAGCTGGAAAAGGTTTCCCGCTTATGTGCGCCCAAACCGCGCTACCGCCTCCCTTCCTCTCCCAGCGCAAAAGACGCTTCACCTCCTCCTTGGTCTCCCTCAGCAAAGCTCACGCTTCCCTGAACAGCATGCAAATCAATTTTCAGCCTGTTTTGCCACAGTTTTCTCCGAAAAGTCAATCATCTCCAGTCGCTGTTATCATACTGTAAAGTCGGTCGATTTTTTTAGTTTTTTGTTGTTGCTGTTTTTTTATGGAGGGTCACTCTCTTGGCATGTTCGATAATAAACAGGCAGGTGCTCGGCGCAACATAATTCTTGGGTGTTTGGATTGGAGTAATAATAACCTTCAGGTACGTTGATTTATTTTACTGTAATGGCCTATAAACAGTGATTTAGATATGCCTTTTTTTTTTTTTTAAGTTTTCTTTATCTGCTTCATTTTAATCTTTTTGTCGGTATTTCATATTTTGCAAAATGTGGCCAAAAAAAAGAAAGAAAAAGAAAGAAAAAAAAAAGGTTGTTGACAAGAAAGGCCCAGCTGTCTTAAGAATTTGCTATGGCTGAAAAAGACTCCAAATATTTAAAAAGTGTGGTAAAATGACATCTTTCTGTTTATTTTGCTGATGGGATTTTGCAGCTGATCGTGGTTTGGGTAGGTTAATGGTTTGTTCAGGGTCTGCGTCATGCAGTGTCAGAACAGTTTAGACTATAAAAAATAGGCCTAATGACAAAAATATCTTGTCCAAACAAAAATTTAAAAAAAAAAAGTAGGCCTTACAAGAAATCCCATACGCACAAGCGTAATTTCAAGTGAAATGTTTGGGCAGAGAAAATCGAAAGGCTGTTTATTATTTTTCCATATATGTCTCAGTGTCATTCATTTGCCTACTATTCATACAAGGGCATTTTATATTCATATTAACTAATATTACTTTACTTTATAGGTTACATATTGTTCTTATTAATCAATAAATGTCAGTGTTTCAGATAGCGAGCAAAAAAAAAAGATGCTTCACACATTTCACAAACAACAACGACAACCTCGTTTCTTGAATCCTCTCATGGCATATTAAATATTTCACTTGGCTCTGAGGAGGATCGAATCTAAAACAATTTTTAAATTAATTTCTTCTCAGTTGGGACTGTGTTTTCTTGCATAAAACGGCCCTTGGGAAGGCAGTGTATGTGTATGTGTGTGTATGTGTGTTGTCATGGGTGCTGTAACCCTGGAGTGGAGACACAAAGAAACAGGTGAATATCAGTGAAGCACAATGTCAAACATAAAAGGATGGTGTGAGATTAAGGCAAAGAACCAGCAGTATAGAATGTTAAAAGAGCAAAAGGCAAGTGTTGATAATTTAATATCAAAGATACACCGATATTTTTTGTCAGTGCATGCGTAATCAAATACTTTAACGCATCTACACTGTAAAAACTAAACGTGCCTCACATATCCAGTGGGGTACCAAAGGAACTTAAAACATATTTGAGGTGCTGAGGTTACTCAGATACTCATTTGGGTGTTCAAAGAACTTAAAATTACATTGAAGGTGCTTCAAATATCCTTTCGTGGGGGGAAAACCCTCAGCAACCTACAAGCTCCTGCAGGAACCCTTGACCACAACTTTTTTTTTTTTAAAGTAAAGACAGTGTTTGGTTTTATGAGTGCGATGATGCAATAATATGGGCTATGTTTTCTCATAGTGGAAACATGTATTAATATTTTCCCACCCTTATTAAAAAAGCAAACCAACTGTTCTGTGAAGTGTAGGCCTATCATAGATCATAAGTAATAAATAATGTTAGCTCTGATTATTTAAGAGAAGCAGACTTCCCTGAGGTGCAGTCTAAGTGAAAAAGTCTGTGTCCAGGTGGAATCCCAATTAAACTGATCAAAGTGCGGAGCAGAGCTCCGAGGCCACCCCGTTGTCTTCCCTCTGCTCGTCCTGCAGTGACGCTTCGTCAGATCCCCTGCGCAGCACCCGAGCTGCTCTGGGATCTGAACAGGCGACACTGAGGGACAAACTGGGAATGGGAGCTGGTTGCTTCGGCGGCAGCCACCTCGGGAGCAGCGGGAACCTGCAGCCACTCAGATGCTGCAGAGCTCCGCAGGCCCAAATTATATGCGTATCTGCGTGCGTGCTGCAGACCTCTTTAACGCGATGTTTTTAATGTCACGTGAATTGGATCATTGTTTTTTGGAGCAGCCACAAGATCAGTTTGAAAAACAAAACAGCCTTGGTTCAATAATTATGACATCACTTCAGATGTTTACTGAGCTGCATATCTTCAATCGATTCAGTCCAGACCAAACTGAAAAGACCACTGTTACATAAATGCACAGAGATACGGTTACTGTACGAAAAGCATATTTTAAACTGACAGGCTCACTTTTACGAAACAACTAATTCAGAGAAAAGGTCACAAGTATACCTGCAGCCAAATAACAGTCATTGATTCCCAAGGAAAAGTTTGAATTTATGTTGATTTGCCGCAGCGCGCATTAAAGCCGTGCACCTTTGCCACACTTTTTCTTGTGCAGTCCTTTAGAGGGTTACTAAGGAGATACGACGCCGCGCAACTGTGAATATAGCCTAGAAAACTTGGGTTGAACAAATAATGCCCGACGGGATTTTCTGTTTGGTGCGATCACTGACACATCGAACTGGAGACTGGATGGATAAGTCCCATTATCTGCTTTGCGCAACGGGCCTGCAGCCCGTCGGATTTTCTAACTGACAAACACGGATTTATTTGACAAACCGAAGTATTCTGACTCAAACCTTCGCAAAGAGGCCCGGATGTCCCCCACTGAAGGTACATTTTTAAACTTTCACGATTCTTAATCTGCTCTGCCAAAATAAGACACCACCGTTTTCTATCGTTATGGAGCTGCGATCACTCCCCAAAGTGCGCAGACCTCCTGCTTTAGACAACCAGAAGATAAATTACGCACATCTCCGTCTTGGTGTTCCGCAGTTCGAACACATTTTAAAGTTGCAGTGCAGGCTGTGTTATTTTGAGGCAGAGGCGGAGGAGGTGATGCTCACAGGAAGCTTCCCCTCGGATTCAGACGGTGATGAGGCAGGCAGGTCTGGGCACGCCCGGGCCCCCTGACACCCTGCGCCACCTCACTGGGACTATACATTGGTGTGATCACACCTGAATGAACCAGTGTGTGTGCGTTGTGTGCGTGTGTTTTCCAGAGAAATAATAAAATGATCAATGAGTGATTTGCTTCATCTTGTAGCTTTTTAATATGTTTAAAGTCTAACAACATGTTTCACTTTTTTTTTGTCTCATTCCAAGTACTTTAATGTGTGTGTGTGTGTGTGTGTGTGTGTGTGTGTGTGTGTACACGCGCGAGAGAAAGAGACAAAGGCAGGTATGTGAAACAAAAGGCCGATTGGCTTACTAAACAAAATGGCTTACAAAACAAAATGGCTGACAACAAGATGGCAGAATCAAAGCTGGCTTCAGATCGGGGGAGGTTTTGCTTGACTGTGTGGTCAGGACAAAGACAAAGGAAAAGACATGGGAACTTTTAGTTGCCTCTTTGGGGTGTAGCAATATCATCAGCCAATTTATAAGTGAGTCTATGTGAATGCGATTTATGTTGCAGAGGGTCTGGATTAGTGCAGAGGATGTTTACTTACATCCAAGACTCTGTCTGTGAAAAGCAGTAGCAAACTAAACACTTAGCTTTGACGAAGCCAACTAACCAATAACTGAACAAACAATAGTAAAAAAAAAAATCAATAACAGCATTAGATCACAACTGACAAAGGTAAACAGACTTGCTTAGACTGCACAGCTGTGATGATGCTGTGTTATGTTACCAATCCTTGAATAAATGAAAGAAGGAGTCGCTTTGTGGTGTGCTGCTTTTGTTAGCCTACAGAAGAAGGTTGGAAAGAGCTGTGGTTCCAGAGGCAGTCTTTATTGTGACCTTGTTCTGGAGTTGCAGATCCGAGGAAGCCGTTCGCTCGGGGTCCTTGCAGAGTTAGATGTTGGGGGGCTGACTGAACTTGATTCTCCTTGTTGCTGGAAAGTTAGTTGCAAACCTGGTGACATCAAGACACTTGTCTCTCACTAATGTGTGAGGTGGGGCATCCTGTGGAGATAAGGGCTAAATGGCTTTCCTTGTTTGAAGAACAAAGAACATGAGGTTTCTTACCGTTTCAGATGGCAAGAGAAAAAGCCTTCACATGTCCAGTTTAGATTTCATCAAATGACAGTGAATCCCAACAACAGTATGCTTATCTTCTTTCCAAAAGCAATTGGGAAATAAAACTTGAAACACCCCACCTGTTACAGCTCAGACTGGATTATGTGATCATACCATCATTTCTGACCATCTCAAAGCATTGTTTTTTTTCCTTTGCATCCAGGCACACTAGCAATCAGCTTGCCTTGCTAGCTTACGGTAAACATAACTGATAACTTTACTTATTCAGATGTTTTGTTTTTTTTTTGTTTTTGTTTTTTTTATGTATTGTATAACTTACAATCTGCACTGAACTTGAATTGCACTTGGTCCTTGTGTGCACCTCGTACCCATTTACTGGCCGATTTTTCTCTGACATACTGTTGTTCCTGATGTTGTAAGTTGGTGTTGTGTTTGTGTCTGTGCTCCGTTAGACTGGAGAAACTGAATTGCCTTTTTTAAGATAGATAGAGATTTATTTGTCCTTACGGAAAATTGTTCTGTGCCATACAGTACATCTGATACATTGATACAAAGGACAATAAGACAGTTTGACAAGTCAGGATAAACAACAGAATTTCCCTCAGCCAACCACCTCCCACCCTACCACATCCCCATACACTCAACATCAGGACAGAAGACACACAAAAAAAACCCACTACACATTATGTAGGATTGTAAAGTGCAGTTGTGCATACTAAGACAGTCCAGCTGGAAAGAAAGAAAGAAAGTGCAAAGTGCTATCTAAAGTGCTGACCTGCAGGTAATTTCTTATTCATAAGTGTAATACTGGTTGGAATAAATGACCTACAAGCTCGATTTGTTTGAAAGGAGGGTAGCCTAAGCCTCCTCCCTGATGGCAGCACCTCATATGCCTGGTGTAGAGGATGTAACATATCTTGGCTAATTGCTAGGCCTTTCTTCACCGCCTTCCTTTCACAGGTCATGGCCATACTATCTAGCTTTTGTCCTGCAACCTTGCTGGCCATATTAACTATCTTGCTTAATTTGTTTTTATTGGTTACGGACAAAGAAAAATACCATACAACAGAACAGAAAAGTAAAGTGCTTTCCACAAAGGAGTGATAGAAAAGTAGCATCATCTCTCTATTCACTCTAAACTGTCTCAACCTGTGCATAAAATGTAGCCTTTGCAGCCCCTTTTTATAGATTGTTTCAGTGTCACTGGTCCATTGCAGCTTATCATCTATTATTGTCCCTAAATATTTATATTCAGTTACAATACCAATGTCTTCTCCATTTATAACCATACACTGGTGGGGCCATCACCAGTGTATGGTTATATGGTTACCATCTGAAATGGTGGCCAAGACCGCATGTTCTTTGTTTATCAAACAAAGGACAGCCATTCATCTCCAAGGGACGCCTCACTGTCACACCTAAGTGAGAGACCAGTCTTTAAACTTGATTGGGCACAACTGTCACAGTGACATGACACAAGCAAACCTAGTGAGATGCTTCTACTCTCTATTGCTCTTTCTCCTAGACCGTGACTGAGGTAGGACGTAGGTAGGAGGGCATGCTAAGCCCTTCCCCCTTCTCTCATCTCTGCATGCTCACAGCAGGAGCTGCAGCTCTGCTCTCCATGCAGACACAGAACCTGATGACCAGAAAAGTTAGTGTGCCAAACACAAGGTTTGCAACTAACTTACCAAAAACAAGGAGAACCAAGTTGAATTAGTACCACACTTCTAACTCTGCAAGGATACCTAGCGACCGGTCTACTCAGATCCGCACCGTTAACACAAGGACAGAGCAAAGACTACATCTGGAACCACAGTTCTTTCCAGTCTTCAACTGCTTGCTAACAAAAGCAACACAAGTAACTCTTCCCTCCATTCAAGGATTGGTAATGTAGCAATTAGGTATAGCATTACTGTGGTTGCACAGGCTGAGCAAGACTGTTTGATTTTGTCAATTGTGATTTAATGCTGTTATTGAGTTACTGTTGTGATTGTTCGCACTTGGGTTATTGGTTAGTTGGCTTCACCAAAGCCAAGTGATGTTAGTTTGCTGATGCTTTGTACAGAGTTTTGCATACAAATAAACATCCTCTGTACTAACCCACACCCTTTTACAACACATCAAGCATACACATATACTCACTCACAAATTGGACTTCAACATGGCTACACCCAAAGGCAACATTCAAAATTTCCACTTCATCTCCTTTGAGTGTATTTGTGTTGACCCGTTCCCCAGCGAAACAAACAGAGCATGACCACACAATCAAGTAAAACCTACCCTGGTCAGTCAGCCATTTTGTTTGTAGGCCGGACAGCCTTTGCTTCATGCACGTATGCACGTACAAATGCTTGTATATATTTAGTTAGTTTGAATTTGTGGGTTTTGTTTGCTTCGGTTCTTTATGAAAAAATACATTTGGAATCATACGTCTTGTCTGTTTAATATTTCACAAGCCTGAATGAATAGTTTCTGCTATGTGAAGACCTCTGGAATCCCTCAGCCTTTACTATTTATATCGTAATTTTGGTTATAGTTATTAATTTAATTATTAATCAGAGTTCCAAATTGATAATTTAGTGTATTTTTTTCTATATTTTTGTATTTAGTTAGGCCGACATAGGCCTAGTCTGCCGGGGGACCTCCTATGATAGGCTGAGCTCCTCTCTGCTTCTTCCTCTTTTTTCATTTGCTAACATTCTTGTCATATTACTGTATATCACTAGAGTTGGGCGGTATTCAAATTTTGATACTGTTAAACCCTCCCCACATTTTCCCAGGGTAAACGGTATTACCGTGACTAATTAAAAATCACTTTGTAGAGTTCAGAGGGAGTCGCCAAACGTGGGCTTGCCCCTATACCGTTCAGAAACAGAATAGCAAACATTACATAGGTCTTAGAATACTGAAAAAAAAACAACAAAAAAATGTGCAACTTTAACAACTTTTATTAACAAATATTTTTAAAAAGTGCAAATGCAGCAGTCAACCGAACAGAATGAAAATAACAAATTGTCTGAGGGCTGCAGTCCACTTCCAGTACAGTCATCGACACAAATCAATTAAATTAAACACAGCCCTATAGCATGCAACACCATGGGATACCTTATTGTCGTATTATCGCACGGCACGCTTTGCATTTGGCTGTTCCGTCTTGGTCCCTTTGCAAAACAAAATATTCCCACATGGCTGACATGACTCTTTTTATTCTCGTAGGCCTACTGCTACAACTAGCCAGTAGCCACAGAGCTAACTATTACTAGCATACACACTGTTATTGTCACATGGGTTCTGCATGCTGGATTTAGCGTGCTGGAGCGACTGCTGGAATGGAGTGCTTGGATCGGACTTTTATGCTGTAGTCCAATCCACGTTTTTTGGCTGATATTGCGGCGATATCTGATTCGGGTATCGGATCGCTACACCTCTACTCCTCTGTGTTTATAAATCGTTCTGTGATTGCTGAGCTATAGCAATAAAGAAGTTTGGTATTATTTACTAATAAAGGTGGGGTAACTCACATTCTTCCATGAAATCTTCTCCATAGTCGTCCCTCACATCCTGAGATAATCTGTCCCACAGCCTGTGCAGACAACTTTTCATCGCCCCTCCATCAGTCACGTTTGTTTTGAAGAGGCCTGGCTCAATTGCTGCAACCTTGATTCCAAATGGTATCATGTTTAAACTGAAACACAAAAGAGGTTTGCTGTCAGTCAGGAAGACACTCATGAGAATAACAAAGTGTATACATCATGAAAAGGCTGCGTCCTCTCTCACCGCAGACTGTCAGTGAAGGACTCCACTCCATACTTGGACACACAGTAAGGTCCGCCGAATGGGGTGACTCGCCCAAACACACTGGCGACATTCACCACTCTGCCTCTGGCCTTCTTGAGAAGAGGAAGGACACTCAGTGTTACAGCGATTACACCGAACAGATTGACAGCGAGCATGTCCTTGTAGTCGTCTATAGTGAGCCAGTCAGTGGGACCAGACGGATGAGCAACTCCAGCGTTGTTTACCACGGCCCACAGACCTGGAGCAACACAACAAAAAAATAAACACAAGGAGGTGAGACTGTTAATACCTACATGCATGGCACTTTGTATCAACCCCAAGTGAAATGACTGCTTAAAGGCAGAATGAGTAGGATAAGTATTTGGTGGTGTATGCATCAGCAGAGACTCTGCCCTCTGCCTGTACTTTCTTTTTCTGCTGTGTTTTTAACATTTCTCATCAACAACCTTTTGGCAGTGGTGTGTAGCCCCTATGAATGACAGTGCGCGGGGTGTGAGGGTGGGACTCCATAAAAACGTAGTTACCAGGAGGGGCAAACTTTGAAAATTCACTCAGGACCACTTTAGTCAAAGAAAACTTTATTTCCATTAGCAGTTTTTTTATTTGGTGGTATGGCCTCTGCTCTGGGGCCTCTCTGCCTTTCCTAGGCCTATTCCTAAAGCCTATTCCACGCAGCTACGTGGAAAGCCTTCGGTGGAGAGAGCACACCTCTCTACCCTTCCACATGCAAATGAGGAAAGCCTGAGGCAGAGAGAGCAAACCTCTCTGCCCTTCCATGCGCATACATGGAAAGCCTAAGGCAGAGAGAGCAGCAGCAAAGACTCCCCGGGAACAGAACATAGCAGCATCAATGACAAACAGAAATGACACTGACAAGTCTGATAAAGCATGAAAAGGAGGAGCTGAGATGGAGTCGGGTTGCAAAGTGGCTTGCAAAGGAAGCAGCAACAGTGGGCGGGCAGAAGCAGTTTTAATAGGGCACCCTGAATGAGATTTGCCAATTAGTTGCATAGAAAGGAATCATGTGATCTATCAGCTGACTCACTTGCATCAGTCAGCTGCTCCATCAGTTGATTGGGCTGTTTGAGATCGGCTGATGTAGCTGGGATGTGAGCTGAGCTTGACATTGTATCCTGCCTGAACTAACGCCATGCTTAATTTTATATTTACAAACCGCAGCAAAAAACAAAACAAAAAAACCCTCCTCATTCTGCCTTTAATTCCTAAACCTGGAGTTAGAGGATTACTTTGATAAGATTGGAAATACTGTCTTTTTATGTTTTAGCCAAGGACTTGATGAGAATTGATAGTATTGCTTGGGCGGTATCCTTTTTTTTTTTTTTTTTTTTTTAAAATACTTTCATACCTTTCTCACATTTCACCAGGGAATATAGTATATGATGGTATTTGTGTGAAAAAAAAACTTAAAGCTGAGCTGCTGGTGATATAAATCATCGTAGCATGTATGGCATTGTCTTACCTACAATGTAGATTTAGGTGATTAGTTAAGGAAAAAAAAAATCAGCTGACAAGCAACTGTAAAGCTCACTTATTAACACATTATGTCTCGTTAATCTGCCTTGTTAAAAGTATAAAAAACATGTTATGGTTTTACTGGTGGTTAAAACATAGTTTATGATTATTAATTCCAAGACTGGTTGCCAGACAACCGGTCTGGCAGGTCTGGATAACATTTTGTCTAATCTCTATGAGCGGGTATCTGCATATAAATGTAGGGACATTTTTAAAAAAGCTATTGCTAAACATTAAATGTGACCCTATCAAAGACGCCTCTAAAGGTCACTCACCCTTCTGTCCAACCAGAGTCTCAATGAGAGTGGCTGCTTTGCTGACACTCTCGGAGTCTGTGACATCCAGATGAAGTGCTGTCACTCTGTTAGAGGTGATCTTCTTCAGCTCATCCTCACCCTTCTCAGTGTAACAACCTGCAATCACATTATAGCCCAGCTTGTCCAGGTGTCTCGCGAGGAGGTTTCCAAATCCAGTGTCACAGCCAGTGACGTAGACATATTTATCTTGCTTGTTGGGCACTCTTTCGCGTTCCCTGTACCAGCGATAGATGAGCCAAGAAGCCACCAGTCCGAAGATACACAAGTACATTATTTCTAGAGATGGATGGTTTCCTAGAAACCAGACTGTCAAATAAATAAGAAATAACTCACATTAACACAGCACAGATTTATGTTATACTGACTTTAGATGAAAAAAATATTGATGACAATTTGAGATAGTTGTGATAAATGGACACTCATAGTTGACAAAACAATCTCCACACAAGGTCCATATAGTTGCTTTTCTGGAGCTTTTGATTGGAACACACAATCTTCTTCAACAGATGCAGTTTGCCTTATTGTTAGACACTCTGAGACCAGGACAGTAATCTAAAGCACTCAGATAAAACAAAATAGGTAAACATCTTAAATTCCTTAACAACTGGGCACACTCTGTCAGCTGATAAAGACTGTGTGATATGATCCAAAGCTCCACAACAGCAACTTAGTGATTACATGACATCAGACAGAGTGTCTCTGTTTCTCAAAGTCAAAGAAGGATCCTCAAATGGCTGAATTTGAAGGATGCTACGTCATCGACCCCCGCCGAAGGACTGTTCCAATGTCAAGGATCCTTCCAAGTTTCACGAGGGGCTGAGTCCTTCTTTCAGAGAAATTTAGAGAAGCATGTGTGGATCTTCCGCGGGTATAAAATTCCCACAATGCTTTGCACACGATTTGCTAGAGGAAGGCGGAGCCTCTTCAATGAAACCTGCGCCAGCGGAGCTCGGCAGGATTTAGATAAATACGTCATTTATTTGAATTAATGTCTCCACCATGTCTGTTTTTTATCATACAAGGATGAAAAAAATATTGACAGAAACCTCATAATTTACACTTTCCAATGTGTCAACTGCCAAATCATGGGTTTTTGAAATAACCTGATTTAGATAAAACATAATTTTTTAAATGAATAATTTACAGTAGAGATGGAGCGCTAAGTGTCCTCAGTCTGCTGAGGGTTAATGACACACCTGGGGACACTTGTTAGCCTGTTCCAATGTGTGTTCACTGAATGATAGGAAGGATTCTTGCCTTGCCTTTGCAGGATCCTTCCTTGGGAAGAACCTTCACTTTGAGAAACACCTTCTGTTTGTGTGTGTGTGTGTGTGTGCGTGTGTGTGTGTTGATGCATGTGTATACATTCATATGCTGCTAACTAGATTGCTCCAACAAAGTTTTGTTGTATAACATACAATGACAACAAAGGATCTATCTATCTACTGTACTGAATTAACTGCTACTAAGAGTCTGTTGCTGCACGGCAGCTTGTGTTTCAGCTCAAGGGGTATGGGTGTTTTGTGCTACTGGCTTTGCTCCTAACAAGTGTATGTCAATTCGCAGCGGCTCGATCCTTATTTCAGCTCCTTCAGGGGACGCTCCTCCAGCGTCTCAGAGCAGAGAATACTGTTCATTTTTTCACGATTTTGAAATGTACATTTTCTATATTTTATGATTTTTTATTCATTCAAATTTGGATGGGTGATTAATACCCATTTTTCTGTGGTGTCACAACTCATTCCACATGTTTATCTTTGCTTTATGTAGACTTCAACGTTCAATTGTTGTGTCAGCTACTCTTTCCAAGGTCAAGAATAAATGTATATCTTATAGTCCGTGGCCTTCATTAGTCCCATTTCAATAAAATATTAAATAATAAAACACTACATTGACAACTTATTAGTGACAAACTGATGACATTTTACAACTTTAACCATTTAACCTTACATAAACCCTAAATTTAATCCTGATCAGGAAAGTATAAACATGAAACTGAAACATGATGACAAAACCTGTTTTGCCACAGGAAAAGCCTTCAGGAATGGCCTTTGGTGTGATCAAACTTGAAGGTACATTTCTGCGGTGATGCCAAGATCTTTAAATGACAGACAGCACGCAACCTGTGGTTCAGCAGCATTTGCCCATCCTGAGAATGGTATGCCATTCGTTTTCTACTGGCATATACTGTCAAACAGAATGTGGCGGCATCACATTGACGTAGTACAAATTTGTTTACCTTTTCATAGTATGTCCCAGTGTGACTCTAATCAGTGTAATGCAGACACACACCATTCACAACATTAGACTGTGGGGCACGAGCAGCGTGGCACTGTGGTCACAGGACATCAGCGTCATCACCACGAAGCTTGTTGTTTGGCGTGGTGATGCCCCACTTTAATATAGCCACTTGTTAGCAACTGGCTTTTTTAAGACACGGAAAAGCTTTAAAATTTCTCTTTATACATCATGGGTGAAATAGGCTATGTCTTTTTGAAGGTCTGTAGGCCATTAGAGGACACACCAACACCGCCACAGAAAACTGCTGCATTGCGGCTAATTACTGCAACACCTCTTTTGGTGTGAATGCAGCCGTAGTGCTGTTGTAGTTAATGTCAAAATTAAATCTGAATATTAAAAGCACGTTTTCTGTCATATTTTTCAAATGTGTTTCAATATAGTTTCATATTTTTTTCACTTTTTATATGGAAACAAATGTAGTGGTTATTGTGCAAAAGCTAATAAATACCATTTTAATATCTGCCAACAATACATGATTTAGTGTGATGTGCGGCTTTTTAAAAGTTTGGGCCACTTTATTTACAGTACAATATTTTAAGGACGTTGAATTAATTAATCTCAAATTTGTAAGGTATGTTCCGATGTATTACAGCCAGAAATTCTTAAGTGAGACTTGCTTTAAAGACAAAACATTGACAACAGAATAGCCAAATACTTTTATTATATGTTGAGAAAATATGTCAAAACAGCTAATTAAATATTTTGACATTGGTTTAATTTTTAATCAACTTTAATTTTAATGTAGACTACCTTTTAGATAATGGTTAAATCAATATTGTTTCACTAACACTATTGGTATGGCTGAATCAACATTCAACATCCAGTGTTTATTCAGCATCAGTCATGAGGCTTTTCTTTTTGGCTTCATCTTCTATCTGTGTGGTGACTCAATAAATCCTGATGGATTAACTGATTATTAAATTTGTTGCAAAGTAATTGATCCGCTATTCAATTAACTGACTGATCTCTGAGCTCTGTAATGGTTAGTGTTAGACTAAACTTACATTTAACAAATACATTTAACAAAAGACTGAATATTGAATATACTGATTTTTAGGGCTGATTATTTTACCAATTAACTGGAGAACAATATGATGAACAAAATGTAATTAAACAGACAGACAAAAAAGCAGCAAATCCTCAGTGTAACTGGAGCCAACCCAAACCTGACAGACAGAACTCAGGTCCTGCTGCCATCCAGCCACAGCTGCAACATTACCTGAATCTCCAGTGCGCGCGCGTGTTGAATTAACTCGAAGAAACTTAAACTTAATCGTGAAAACAAATTAGTAATATACAAAAATATTTTCTAGGAGACAGTGTTTGATATTTGTTCTGAAAAAAGTGTCCAAAACTATTTTCTCGCGCCATTATTTTAAAGAGATAATAACATTTCACCATGTGGATGGTGGAGGACTTGGCGTCTCAGGTTTAACTTTACATTTCTTTAGAGAGAAATATAAAAGCAAGAAACTTACGTGCATGTATTCAGCCGTGGGTGGAAGAATCAGTGTCACACGGTGGAGCAGCTGGAAGTGAATCTTCAGCACACACACCGGGAGGTGGAGAAAAAAGGCTACAACGGGTTTTTTTGGGGGGCGGGGGGGGGGGGTTTGTTTTTTCAAA
>JAPZEB010000002.1:13764162-13781847 GCA_029783705.1 Chaetodon striatus
AATGTAGTCCCTGGTTAGGACCAAAGCAAGAGAACTGTAGGTCTGAAAGCACCATAAGAGGGGTTAAGTTAGCCCAGGGTCAACTCATAGCTCAGGGATAAGGATTGCCCTGGGCCAGGAGAGTTCAGTGTGAAAGGTCTGACACAAATCCTCTAATCTCACCAACATTCTCTTCTTTTCTCTAGGAGCCATATAGCATCCCCCTCCTCTTACTCCCCACTGTCCAACATGAACAAGCTTCATGCCCACGGAGGCCTCAACAAATCAGCCTCGGTCAACCAGCTGGTGGGGCAGCAGCCCCAGCAACACCACACTGCCCCCACCTCCATAGCTCATATGGGTGAGTATCTGTGTGTGTGTGATTCAAATCAGATCAGATGAACTCATTAAGCAGGTTTCAAACCAATTTGATATAAAGTTTTCAAAACAGAAAATATCAATGCCAAGGCAGCCAATTTAACATTTTATTCATTCGTCATCATTCATTGATCACTACCCCCTTTCTCGCAGGTTCAAACATGCTCAACAGCCACCACATGCAGGGAAATGGTGATATGAATGGAGGCCACAGCAGTCAGACTATAGTGTCTGCCTCCCACTGCAGCCCGCCCCCTCCGTATAACCCTGACCCCAGCCTAGTCAGGTACCTCACCCTCCAATGACACTCCTTCTTTATCCTCCTGTAAAGGGCCAGCAGACAATCAGATGCACTTGTTGGGTTAAATATGAATGGGTGCCATGTCGATGCCATTACAGTTACTTTGTTTGGCCATGTTCGTACAAATTTCGTCAAACAGGTTTTTGGAAAAGTTCCTAATTTGCAGCAAAATGTGTCTAGATTGAAATGTGTTAAGCAGTCAGGTTGCTTTGATTATGGCTGCTTTGTAAAGGCTTGCAATTACATTACGAATCTCCTTGCAACCACGGCTGATGACATAATGCAGGTCTACTGGAGAATTGGCTGCATGGAAATAATGTTAATATATGATTGGGAAAAACTGGAAAGATGTTACCTTGCAAGGTTGTGTTAAGGGGAGTGCGTTGACTCTAATGTTTTAAGTAAAAGCAAGTGTATATCAGTGTGTTTGGTTCCAAACTTTGGCCACTTTGATAGAACAAATGTTTCTGTCCCCAGTACTACAAGAATTGACTCTACAGTTGGTATTCTTGCCCAGGCTACTTCCTATCCAGTCTAAATCAGATGTGTTGATCAGCTCCCATTCAAAAACAGCACATTAGTCATGTCTGTTCACTCTGCTCATTCAGCCAAGCTGCTCCAGAGTTGTAGACCTCCACTATGGCTGCCAGAGGGTTTGTTATGTCACCCAAAAGCCCGAAACTGTGTGATACACTTTAGATTTAAAATCGCTCACACTGTCACTGTGTATACAGCCATCCTTTGCAATGCACTACAGCGAATTTTCTTCAAAAGAAATTTCCATTGTTTAAGTTCTGTTTAATTTAAAACCGTTTTTTTTCTTCATATTTTTTTCTAAGATAATGTGTCAATGCAGTCATTTTAATACTCAGATTTTGCTTTTGCAATTTTAACATTTTTGATACAGCAGACGTTGTCCACCTTTTTGGTTTCTAGATTGTTATGTTTATTGTACAGTTAAATTGTACAGCTAGCTTCTTTTTCGATTACACTGTATGTTGCCAAAACGTCGACATTTCATGTATTTATAATAAAGGTTCTTCATCAAAGCAAGAATGGCCTTATGAATCATTAATATAAATGCATGTTTATGGTTTTACTTCCACTGCATCTATCAAGATGTAACATTCCTGTAAACATGAGGCTAGATCTGTACCTCAGTTCTTTTACCAAGCTTTAAAGTTAAGTGATAATAGCTTGAGTGGATTTTGACGTTGCATAACTGAATGAGATGCTTTACTATTCTGTTTTGTAAATACTGACCCTAATTATCAAGATGGGGTATTTTTGATTCTACTCAAGCATACCAAGGCTTTTCATCTGTGTTAATTAAGTTGATTTTTATATTACAGTCCTACTTTTAGCCGTGTAGCTGTGGTCTAATGGCAGTCTAAGCAGCCCTGCTTTTCTCCCCTTACAGTTTTCTAACCAGTCTGGGCTGTCAGAACTTCATTGAATACTTCACCTCCCAAGGCCTCCAGTCTATCTACCATCTCCAGACTCTCTCCATGGAGGTAACCACTCCCTTCCTGCACTCACAACCTCATGGTGAAAATAACTTTTTCTGTACACAGAGCTTCACAGAAAACAAAGAAAAGGGGAAAAGGAAGCAGTAAAGGAAAGGACAAACAATGACGAACAAATAACAGTTATTAAAAAAAATTAAGAGAAGAAAAAATTTGAAAAGGCAATAATTTTACCGTCCAGGAAATGTGCTGAGCTTTGAGGCCAAGTTTAGCAGTGGCCAAACAGTGGTACTGCAATTTCCAGGGTCTGTCATGTGATGCTACTGTGCCCAATAAAAACTTTTCCCATAGACTTACATTGGGAAAGAGACATCTGTTAATCTGTGGATCACCACTCCCCGCAAAATAACTCCACCACTGTGATTTACTCCGTTCAAACTGATAACATTTGTAAAACTGAAAAGAGCTGCAAGATAAAATTACTTTATCCCCATTCAAGTTAGTGGAGCGCTCAAATGGAAGTCCGCTACTTGGCTGTGCTGAGCTGTGGTCGGCAGCCGTAAGTCTCTAGTACGCCTGCTTTATGGGCCCAATGATGCGGAGGCAGCGCCGATCTTCTGGGTAATTTTATATGGCGGAAAAGAGCTTTTTCTGCTTCATGCGCCACTGAGCGAGTTTCATAGGAATGAACAGGGGCCCGCAGCCAATGCTGTGTCCAGGTCTCTTAATACATCCATGGTGCGACCACTCGTGATGATGTACAGCGATGTTTTGATGGGCAGGCCCTATATTATTTGTGTCTATAAGCAAACATGAGGCTGCACTCTTATTGGTTGTCTTCTTTGTAGTTTTCTCCCACATTCTTACACTCCTCCAATGTCTAACTTTGTGCCGTCACCAGGATTTAGGTGCACTGAAGATACCTGAGCAGTCCCGCCTTGCCATCTGGCGAGGTCTGCAAGACATGAAACAAGGTGCTCCCCTCCAACTTCCTGCCTCCACTCATCACCATGATTATCATGGCCAGCAGCTTCTTCGCTCCAGCAGCAACATGGCTGCCTCTGCCATGGCGGCCATTGGGGCTGCCAGTGGGGAACTCCAACGTCAGCGCGTCATGGAGGCTGTGCACTTTCGTGTCCGCCACACCATCACCATTCCCAATAGGTCAGGGGTCGTTGGGACGTCGGGGATGGCGGCAACTACTGATGAATGGGCTGACTTTGGTTTCGACATGCCCGATTGCAAGCTGTCACGCAACAAGCACTCCATCAAGGAGGAGTTCATGGAAAGTGATGTTCAATGAGCCTGAAGAGAACCTCTTTGGACTGTTTTTCCAATATGACTGTCAGCAGCAGCCTATTTACAAAGTAAAAGCATGTAGATACAGTCTCTAAGTGTGCTTTCAGGTGTTGCTGTCATATTTCGGTCAGTGATATTGCAGAGAATCAAGTTCCAGTTTAATCGTGGAACATTTCAGTGTGTCAGTGCACCTTCATGTGCTGTCTAGTTTGTGCTTGAACAGTTGTTTCACCCAGAAGACTGAATATGAGATGACACAAAAGGACGTCTCAAGTCTAAATAGCAAATTCCATTATGGTAATATAGCATTGTCAAGGCCATGCTGAACACAAACGGTCTGGACTATACTTTTTGGGACTCTGATAAGTGCATGTTAACAAATGTTGAGAGTTTTTTATTTCTGGAAAACTGAATATTATTTGGTTGCGTTGTGCAATAATAAGTAACAGTTTTTTTCTTTTATAGCATCCAGTTACATTTATAGGGAACAAAAAATGTAGCAATTGCACAATCACAAATATCAGAGTGGACGAATCGCCGCTTCACAACTTACTAGTTTCAATTTTGTGTTTAAATATGCAAAAGTAGTTCTCAGCTGACTTATTTATTGTTCTTACAGTTTTCCTTCACTTGTATAAATGTATATACTGTATGTTGTAAATGTTTTGGATTAGATGTGGTTGTAAAGGGTTATGTAGATTCAAAATGTTGTATCTCCTGTTTGAACCAAATGTAAAGAACTGAATGGTAAGTCTGGTAAAAACTCACAGCTACGGGAACACATAGTCATGTAGATTTTTAATGGCTATGAGAATGTGATGACCTCTAGTTTAGTGTACGCTTGTTTAAAATTTGCTTAATGGGCTTTGGTATTAAGTGTGTATTCATGAAAACTGATGGAAATCACAGTCAACACGTAATATCTTTTTTTATTTAGTCAGGAAACACTGTATACCTTGTATAGAAACATGTTGCAAACCAGGTGAGAGACAAACTATCAAAAACAGTATTATATCTTAATAACGGGGATCTAATCTTAATTGTGAATAATAAATTAAGAATAGCATCCCTGTTTACCAAGACATTCGACAAGACCGTAGCATTTTTGTCCTTCTCTGTGTATATTTGAAAACCTTGCAGGGCAAGGTCCTCATATATTGATTCTAGCTAGTTGTGTACCTAGTATGTATCTTCATGGCACTTGTTTGTGGATATTTAATAGCAACATTCCAGTTTTATTTCTAGATTGCCATCCAGAATGATTAATCATGGTGCAAATCTAGTAACAGTGTCAAAAATGTGTTTGTAGTAACTACTTGACTTTGTAACATGATAATTTGTACCTGTTTTATATCCATTTTCTTTACAAAAACATTCTCACTTACAAAGATAAACATACTCTCACCCACTAACCACCAACTGGTCAAAGAAGAGCACTTTAATGCTTTAAAAGTAAAGCAATTTAGGATTATTTGTGCTTATGATCAGTATTATGCATAACCACAATGTGAATAGGAATCGTGCTTGTGTTAATATACCTGGTAAGGTTTTTTTTTTTTTTGTCATCAGTTTTGTAAAGATTAATATGTGTACCTATATGACTACTGCTGTTCAGAAAAGATTGTTAAGTTCAGTGTTTTATTTTTCTTTCCTTAAAATCTTAGATATTAAAATATTTGCCTTCCACCGAGGGACCGTTTTTATGTTTGTTTGTTTTTTATATTTATTTATTTTACTGCTGATTTTTAACGAAAACATATGTGCAGGTTTGAAATGCATGTTTTCTCTAAAAGGTTATGTTTTACGTAAAAGAAAAAGTAAAATTACACAATTTATTATAGCCAGAGACCATAAAACAAAAATTACTGTTGGATTTCCAACAGCTTTTGGACACATCATGTGCAACCAACACTTTCATCAGAAAAAAAACACCCAAAAAACAAATCTGAGCTTAAAAAGTGATGTTTCATCAAAATCACTACATCTCATTTAAAATCTGGCCAAAAATAAACTGTTTACACTAACTAACCCCAAAAAAACTGGAGTATTTTTCCCCAACTCCTGGATTTTAACTTTTAAACATCCAAGGGTACGTTTTAAAGATCTAATGACTCATTTATTATGGAGGGAGGGTCATGCATTTTCTGTCAGTCACCTAAGGAGGGTCAAGAAAAATATTTGTAGTGTAGTGGGGGGTTAAAAAAAACACCCCAGCCAACCCTCTCTTCTGACAAGTAAAGAACAGTCCCTAATGTTTCTCTTTATCTAACTTTAAAAAATTAAATCAATAAATAAAAATAAAAAGGTTTTAGACTAAATACATGTCTGAGTTTCATTTGAATGGACATTAAAGTCTGTTGTCAACATTGCGACATGCACCGTAAATTAATGTATTATGTGACTAAAATAGGGAAGTGTGTTCATGCGTTCGTTCACGGCAATAGGCGAAAGTCTTCAATTATCGAGAGCAGTTCATGGTTTTCTGGGCTCTACTATCCCGCCTGCCGGCAGCTCGAAACCTCGCGGAAGTACTGACGTGTTCACACCAGTTTGCACGAGAAGTGGCTAGTTTAGCTAGCTAGGTAGAGCCGGGTAGTGACACAGCGGCCGTATCAGGTAAGAAAAGACTGTCATTGATTATTTTCACTGCAATTGCAACCACAACCAAGAGACGCAGACAGGTATTGAAACTAAGAAACACATTTTTAAACGAGTGTATCATTCAGTAAGTACGGATGTGGTCGACTTACAAGAGAATGGTTTTTATCTCGAACTGGGCTAGCTGGCTAGCTGTGGAGCCGTTGGCAACGTAGTACCGCATCTCCGGAAGTGAGTTGTCAGATTATCGCATTCCTTGCTGGTATTTGTAGTTCAACATTTTTCTTATGAACGTAAATTGAAATGGAAAGAGGGTGAAGCATGAACTACATTTTCTTTTGATAGGATTTTAATAGACGGTACGCTGGAGTTGTGGGAAATGTAGGTATATAAATGCTTTTACGGGCCAAAAGCGGTAAATTGAATCTTCACTAAAACTACATAACCCATACAAGCAGTAATATGGGCCAAAGGGCAATATACATTTAGATGGCCAGTTAGCTATTTCTAGGGTTAATTTGTAAGCTAACGAAACTGAACTTTAAAATAATATCATTGACAAAACCTAAGTAAGAGTTGTTGCATAATTTGTTTCGACACTATCCACGTCATGTTTTTTTCTAAAGATCCCGTTGTGAGAAATATGATTTGTTGGCTGCCTTCCTGACTGCCTAAGCCTGTTAGCTAGGTATGCGGCTAACGTTAGCCACAACCACGAACAGCTCTACACGGTCTTGCCTCTCGTTGGTTAACGTTGCATGTCAAAATGAATCATTAAAAGGCCCTATAACTGCAACGGCAATATAGTACAAGCTGCGATTAAATATCGGAAACACAATCCCAGTCTTTAATGCTAAAAGTGGACAACTAGCTAACGTAGCAGGAAATTGTATGATCCACTCGTCAACGGATGTCTGAGGAGTAGTCCGAAGTGAAAGTAGCCGAAATATGTCGCGATTGGTCGCATTGAAGTTTTAAAATCGTTACTTAGCTTGTTAGCTTTTACAGAGGGACAACTAGATTGTGTTCTCCAGGCCTTTACCCCTATGCCCATAATGTACATGGATGTCATTCCGATCTCTTCTTTCACTTGTCGTGTGTACCTGTCAAACAGCTGCCCATCCCATCCACCTCATCACAGCTGAAAGAGTGTATGACACAGAGACTGCCACCAGTTCCTGTTTAATATAGGTTCACACAGCCTGTCCTTTATAAAGCTGATCCCATAGTTCAGTAGTCACATCTCTTTCTTAACTGTTCTTCCTGGATGTGTTACTTGTCAGTGCCTTTTGTCAAAAGCAGGCTTAAAGTCTATTTAGAATTGAGAGCACACCGTACTTTACTGGTGCAGGTGCATACAGAAAGAAATATACATGTCCTCATCAACTGTTTCTTCTTTTCTTAGGAGCACTTTCAGCACACCAGATGATCACTAATAGTGCTTTATCTTTATTTCAAATTTATGTTGTTCACTCTGGTATTTTTGACCTGTAACTGCTAATCCCTCAGGTCTATTATTTGAAAAGGCTGTGCCATAGGGTAGATTATTTTAACATGATACCGCATAATGTGTTTACTTTTAAAAATTATCCAAAAAGAACAAGTTTTATGATAATGCTAATAGAGTTTTATTCATTCTTAATCTTTATTGTTGAAGCACATCATCCTGTTTCAGACCTTACAGTATGAGGATCTCCATTTCAGAAGGGTCTTGTTCAAGTCATATTCCAAATTCAAGGAAATAAGAACATTTCACAGTCAAGTCAAACATGACGGAAGGGGAAAGTAAACATTAGTGAAGTAAATGTTAACATGTGCCCTGCCTCTTTACAGCGACAATGTAGGCTGGAAGCACTTCCACCATTCTGTCTTACAAACTTGGTTACAATTCTGGCCGATACACCCAAGAGTGTTAGATGTACATGCTAGAAAACGGTACTGCCCACTGCAGCTTACAAAGTCTGTTCTTGTAAGACTAGTCAAGCAGTGTACTTTCATGCACCACTAATCAAAATGTCTTCTTTTTCACTGGCAGAATGTCAGAAGGGGACAGTGTCGGGGAGTCAATCCATGGGAAACCATCTGTAGTCTCTGCCTTTTTCACACGGATTGGACAGGTAATGTGCTATTACTTAGATCACACATATATCACACAAGTAATCAGGTATTACATGATTTGATACTCTAGCCTAAACACTGGGTTTAATGTCTCATGATCATTAAGCAACTAGTCTATTTGCCTCGCTAACAGAAGTTTAAAGGTCCTGTGTGTAGGATTTAGTGGCATCCATTGGCAAAAATGGTACATAACAATCATAGCTATGTTTTTATTAGTTTATAAATACCTCAGAATAGTAATTGTTGTTTTTTCATTAGCCTAAGAATGAGCCATTCATATCTACATACGAAGGTCAAAATGTCTGCCATGTTCTGCTGTAGCTCAGAGCCAACAAACAAACACTCGCTCTAGATAGGGCCATTTGTGTGACGTCTGCCACCATGGTTCTTCTACAGGCCTGGTACATGAGAGAAGTTTCTGCAATCTCACTGTGAGATGCTGCTAATCCTACACACAGCACCTTTAAATATTCAGATTTTCTGCTGAAATGTTAAATGGGTATGTGTTAAACTGGTGGTGATTAAAGTCACTTATATGGAATGAATTAAATAGGCCAGTGGCATTTCTATTTTCAGAAATCCTGTTTTCTGGATGTTACAGGACCAGTGCCGCTGTACCTGTTATCACAGTGCCAGTCTCACTCACAAAGAGACTTGTTTTGTTTAACAAGTCCTTTGTATGATTTGCAGATAAGCTGCACAGTATTCCAGTGTAGTACTTTTACAGCTTTCAGTTTAATATATCCAATCACACATTCTTTTCTTCTTCGTAGTTAAGAATTAATACAAGTTTTGTACTCAGCAGTGGCATCAGTGCTGAAAAAATGTTATCAGTGCATCCTGACTGTATTGACCAATTGTATTGGTCAGTCAGGCTAAGAAAGACATTGGCTCAAGAGTTATGGGACACAAATAAAAATATATCCTTTTACAATTAGTAGAAATTTGGGCAGTGATCATCATGGGATGCTCAGTTAATATCCAATATCACTATAGCTCCACAAAGAGAAAGTGTTTTTTCAGAGGCCCTGTAGTGTTTTATCTAAGGTTGTTTCTTACTTTATTGTAAGTGATATTCTCTACCTCTGATGGCTACTTTTTGTTTCCTTTTCCTGACTGACAGGTCTATCAGTCATGGCTAGACAAGTCAACGCCGTTCTATGCAGTGCGATGGGCATCTACTCTACTACTTACTGCTGTCTACATGATCAGAGTGTACATACTACAGGTACTTGTTTATTTCTGTCTTTTATTCTAATACATTGTACAGCAGATGTAAGCCATGAGAGTTGTAGGCAGTTGTTATAAAAGCAACACAGTTACAAAAAGAATCACTTGCCCTGCCATGTCCAACTTTTTGTTCTGTTGGTGAAAAATTTTAATTCACCTCTACTATATTAATAGTAGTTTGTGCTGTTGTTGTACTGGATTGCATTATATTTAGGGCTTATTAAGGCTGGGCAACATATTGATATGATATTGATATTGTTATCCAAGACTAGATATTATCATGATTTTGGAGAGCATAATATCAGAAGTCTTGTCTTTTCCTGGTTTAAAAGCTGCAATAAAGTAAAGTGATGCAGTTTCCTGAACATACCAGACTGTTCCAGCTACTCTATTATGTGTCCTTACCCACTTAGTCATTTGTCAACATTACTGATGATTATTTGTTGAAAATATCATTGTGTAAATATTTTGTAAAAGCAGCAGAAGTCAACCCTACATTATTGTTGCAATGTTGATACAGAGGTATTGAAATATTGAAAATATTTTTCTCCATGTCACTCAGCCCTTGGCACATTGTTTTTGTTTTTTGCTGATTTTCACCAAAGGTGAAAAATTAGCTGAGGTAAATTTCAAGGGCACAGTCACTATGTTTTTCTCTTTCTTTTTCTTTTTTTTTTTTGTTGTGACTCACCTGTCTAATGTTTGATATGCATTTTAAATTCTTTGTCCACTCGCCTCCTCTGTTTCCATGAAAATGTCCTTGCTCGTGCTCAGTTGTGTACATCATTTTTACTAACAAAGGTGCGCATTCATGTTTACTGGCTGCCCAGAAAGCCTGTTAATGTGGTGATGTTCCTTATGCTGCTTTTCAGGGTTGGTATATAGTAACATATGCTTTGGGAATCTACCATCTCAACCTGTTCATTGCTTTTCTATCGCCAAAAGTGGATCCTTCACTGCTTGACGAAGGCAAGTTGACTCAACTAAATGTGATCTTTTTTTTGTAAGGTGGTCATGTGGTGTACATTTGAAATGGAGTTTTTTTAAAAGTGTTTTGGTTGGAAGTGTGTAACACTCCTTAACAAAGAAATGGATGGATCTATACAAAGAAAAAAACACTTAATCCATCAAGTAAAATTTGTCATCCAAGGAAATAAAATGTCATAGTTTCAGCCATACTCTTCATTGATCCTTGAGAAGCAAAGTGCAAGCACATAACATAACTTATCAACCTAAATTATTATTATGTATTTTAAAAACATTTCACACCGGTGCCAGTCCCACAGTAACGCAGTTTATTAAAGAAGGTAAAACACGAATATAATAATACTTTTGATCAAGTAATGCATTATGTTTTGGCTCGTACATCGTTGGTCTTAATGCTTGGTCATGATTGAACATTCCACCTTTTTATTAACCACAACATCACACTATCACTTATCCCTCGTGCAGATGAGGGCCCATCCCTTCCTACCAAGCAGAACGAGGAGTTCCGCCCTTTCATCAGGAGGTTGCCTGAATTCAAATTCTGGTGAGTCCAGCTCATTGCCTGACCACCTTTTGTCGTCAGCCACAAAGTAATTGCAAATGATATTCTTTGGAATGACCTGTGTGGTCAAAGTTTAAGTCATGCAGATCACATTTGTAGAAGAGGGTGTAGCATTTTAGCATAAAACAAAGATACTAGATTGAATTAATCTGTGTGTATTTGCCGGTAACCCCATGTGATTTCACATCCTCGTCTGAATAGAATTTTTATCTTATCCGTTTCATCTATAGATCATCCTCATAGCATTACCCTATCCTAAAGAGACATCAAATATAAAACTTAGACTTAACCTCAAGCCTGGCTTGACAAACTTTCACCAGAAAGTCTCTATAAATATGGCCTATCAACAGAAATGCCACTAATTGAGAATCAAGTCTGCATTTCTCTGTGTTCCTCTGTTTACAGTTTGTGTTAAACCCTGCCAAACGGCCATTTGTTTATGCAAACTGTCTGTCTTCTTGTGTACTAAAGCAGGAAGAGAGGAAAGCAGTTTTGCATCAGTGATGCAGCTGGTGTTTTCATAGTGTTTGAAAAAAATAATCTTTGGTTCCTCTTTCCTTGTGGTCCAAATAAATGACTGTGTTGTTTTTTTAATGTTGAGATAACTGTAATAGTATAGTAAGTGTATTCTTGAGTTGTTCAGCATAGCACATTAAAATATTAAGTTTACCCAGCAGCCTTTTGTTCATATTAACAATAGCTGTTTGTCAAATTTGTTTTCCACTTGTCCTCTCCTGCATTTTCCAACATGGATTAATTCCTTATTACAGACTCATAAATCCTGTCCTCACATTACACTCCCTACACTGATTCCAAAATGAAACATCCTTTAGTGTCTAGAAATCATGTCACATTCAGTAGTGGGTTGAGGATGTTGTTAATTTATGCTTCTTCAATTTCACAAATGTGGTTACACTGTTTAAACTGAGGTTATGTAACTTTTCTTGTCAGGCATTCGGCGACAAAAGGCATCGTCATCGCCATGATTTGCACATTTTTTGAAGCCTTCAACGTGCCAGTGTTCTGGCCTATTCTTGTAATGTACTTCATCATGCTCTTCTGCATCACCATGAAAAGGCAGATCAAGGTAAAAGCTATACACTGACTGACACACTATAGCACATACACTGCATACACTGACACTGCAGCTGTACCGGAGTCATGCAAACATTGCAGTTTATCCATAAAGTGATCTTTGGATTACACAGAAAAGATATCACTCTACATAAATGCAGAACTCGAGAAGCTAATCTTTTCATCATGGACCACAAAAACCAGCTGTCTGAAATGTCCACACTGTGTAGTTCAACCCAAAAGTTAAAGAAGAGACTCAACAATCAACAATCCTCGTAAAAAGCTTTTACCAAAATTAAACATCTTAAAAAATGTTTTATTGCCAGTAGATGAAGAGATTGTAACGTAAGCCGACTTATTGGTTGCCTATAACAGCTCTGCAAACCAGCCTCAGAAGTTTGGATACAAATGACTGTATCAGCTTACATTATGAAGCAGCCAATGCCAGATCCATGCAGCGTAGCAGCTAGCAGCTAGCTGGATAACCTTAACTTGCTTGCTCGCTATCGTTATTGCTAGCAGTACTATCTTAGTGGGTTTGTCAGTGGGCTAGCTTGTTAAATTACTGCACCAGCTAATGTGATCCACGATATTAACTCATTTATTATGACAAATTGTGGATATTTAGCCTACAATAAATGGAGCATTTTTTAGCCAATAGCACAGCTAATGAGCTAACTGCAACCTAAGCTAAGATTAGCCAGTGTAAAGCTGCGCTGCATGCTGGGTTGGAAATTAACTTTTTTGTCCACCTACCATGTTGGCTGGTGTATTCCAAAATCTACCAGCCACTCAATAGATTATTGTTTTTTTGGCAGGTGAGTCCAGCAAATCTAGCAGCCACATATATTTTACCAGCGTTTGGCTGGTGGCTGGTGCTAATTTCCAACCCTGGCTGCACAGATCTGCAGTCGGTTGCTTCGTAATGTCAGCAGATGAAGCAAACGGCAAGCTACTTGGAAACATGTAGACAGTGGTCCAAACGAAATACAGGAATGTTACAGATAGTAACATTATCCGAAATATGATTGTAATTTATTTTCCAGCACTCTAGTAACATGGTGCCAGTCAGTCTCGTACAGTCTTTCACGTCACTGCTTTGGCTGATGCCCAGGTGCTTGCTCACACATTTGGAGTGCTGCAGTTTAATAAACGGCCATTAGTCGCATTAATAAGAATTATTTTCCAAAAGTTACATACAGAATCTTTCATTCACAAAGGTTATATGTTTTGAAGGGGGGGTTTCTGTTTCTGTAATGTCCAGTCTTTATATGCAGTGCACTAGTTTATTTGAATATCTGATTACCTCATGTAAAATGCTAATTTCTTTTTTTTTTTAATCTCCCTGATAAAACCAGTAATCATTGTGCTTCTCTATGTCATGGGAAAATCGTGGAAAAAGCTGAGGCTAATTCTTCTGTTTTTTTTTCCCACCTCCTCCAGCATATGGTCAAGTACAGATACCTACCCTTCACACACGGGAAGAGGACATACAAAGGCAAGGAAGACACAGGGAAAACTTTTGCTAGTTAAAATCTCCTACTCAACCTTCCCCTCCTTCTCATTTTAAATTTATCAGTCACAGCTAGTGGGGAATGGCAAGGGTCAGAGATTTCTTTTCTTTTTTTTGTAAGCGGTACAGTAACATGAAAACATAACGAGAAAAATATGACTTTTGATCCGTGGTTCAGTGTTGGATGAGGCTATGAGCAGCATGGATCAAAGTAGTCTGGGAATATTGCCTTTGACTATTAAGGGGTAGGATTTTTTTTTTTTTTCTTTTGTGAGGACCCCGATCCTCATTTTTTGGGATTGGCCTGCATTTGTTCAGTAGTAGGTCAGACTCAGTGCTGCCTTTTGCCTTTTTAACCCCATGGGGTAAGTATAAAGTCACCAAGAAGGAAACACACTGAAAAGAAGTTGCAGTGAAATTTGTGAATTTTTTTTTTTTTTTTTTCAATGATGGTGATTCCAGTACATCTTCTCCCGAGTGAAATAAATCTGCCAACAGTTGATTAATATATTGGTACCTACTTATTTGTAACAAGTTATATATTGAAAGTTAGTAGTGTTAGTAAAAAAAATAACATGATTAGATGTGTAAGATGAAATCTGAAGGAAACGCAACAGTCTTCAAGTTGAATAATTTCATCTTTTGTGATAAAAGTGTGCAGCTGCTCTGGCTTACAAGTGTCTCGGCCAATTGTCCTCCGTACTACATGCAGACACTTTGGATTCATTAGTCACATTTCACTTGAATATGCATTCATGACAGGCAGAAATTATAATTCTTCCCTTGAAGTGATTACACTCTGCACAATCGATGTTTATCTTGAATTGGCCACTGTAATTCTGTGTATTACTTTATACTCACTAGCCAGTGGAGCAAGCATCAGTATGGATGATTATCTTGACTTTAATCTTGAGCCACCCACCACATCAGTGAATGCATAATTCAAAGCAAGTGTCACTAATCCCAGCCCATTTAGTCTCCTGTAGCCTGTAGTCTGCCCTTTTTAAATCAGTTCTTTCTAGTTTAGCGCCTTTGTAGAACTTAACAGATGGGATACTGTGTCATTGAGCACCCCTATAAACCAAATTTATTTTGCATCATTTAAGGAGTCATTTTTCTTGAAGTGGCAAGTCAATGAATTCATTTAAGACTGAAAATATACACTTTGTCTTCAAAGTACACAACCAGTATTCAAGTCCAATTCCTAACAAGGTCTGATGTGAGATAAGAGACAATTACACATTTATCCCGACGACCTTTTCACTTTGAAACATTTACCCATCTGGGTTTCAAAGCCTGGGGTCCATTCGATTTATGTAGACTAGCTGTTGTAGTACTTCATTAATCTGTGTTTACTTTGAAAAACATTACGGTAAATATAGTCATTCCAAGCAAACTTTTGTTCTCTTTCTTTTGCAGAGGAAACATAAGAAAACAGAGATTGAGAGCTTTTATTATAACAAATGGATGAAGTGGGTGGCGATCACACTTTCTTTTCTATAAACCTGTTGATTTTTTTTTCCTCTCCATTTTTATCAGATTGCTGGGGATTTATCTGTCATTACTAAACTTTGATTAGCACTGTAGTAAGGGATCAAAACATTTTCCTGTAAAAAGTTTGTTTCAAAAGGTTGTCTGGAGGATTTGTATATATATATATTTTAAGATATGAAATTTTTTTGAGATTATTTTTATTTTTGTTTTTTTCTTTTCTTCCAACCACCATACTGTTTCCAAGTGTTTAAATCCATTTCAGTTGAAATCAATGAAAGCAGAACTGGTTAATTGGGTTCTAGATTTGATGAATTAAATATGTTTATCATGGATTGCATGTTATTGTTTTCTTGTGCTACAGTTATAAACAAAAACTTGATTTTAATAACTTAAGTGTAATTTTTTCACTCCAAATGCTATTAAAGAGGCTGTGTCCCTTCAAACAGTACGCAGTTGTCTTGGCCTCATATTTTGTACATATTCATGAAATTTGATCGGGGCCCAAGGTGTCACTACATTTCTATCCCTTTCAGTACAGTTCGCAGTTCACTTGACATCGTCCATACTCAATAAACGTCCCTAGATTAGTGTTGAAAAATACAAGAAATAAAGTATGAAAAAGTTAAACAGTGATAAAAACACAGATGAACAGAATTAATATGCACCGTAAAACAGGCCACGCTCAGAAGTGCTAGCAGATCATTTGCTGTCGTACTATCTAACGTTCCATATTGCTGTATCCTGCATGCACTTATGACATCAGCATCAAGCGTAACTGTCCCTGAATCGCTTCAAAACCACTAATGGGCATGATAAGTCTTACTTTTTAAAACATGGGCCGCTGGTTTCGTGAACGATAAACCAAATAGCTCAAATGTTCTGACAGAGGGAAAGTGCTGAACATGAATATATTTCTCATTTTTGTTCTTGTCACACATAATAGATTTAAAACTTGAGCTGTAAATATATACATCGACCAGACAAAAAATTAGAACCACCGTCGGGTGAAGTGAGTAACATTGATGTTACAATGCAGTGTTCCTCTGGGGAACTTTTGGTCCAGAAATTCATGAGGATACCACTTAATGTGCTCGACCCGCCTGAACACCTCTACAGATCAAGTAACTCTCCTCACAGCTGCAGATATCCTTGATGGAAAAAAGCACCATGCTACACTGCAGAAACTGCAGACAAAGAGCTAAAGGCATCAACCTGGCCTCCAAATTCCCCAGATGCCAGTATGATCGAGCATCCATGGGATGTGCTGGTACCTCAGAGGTACCCCTAATCCACAGTGGGGCCTCCCTGGATGGGGACTTGTCTCTGACATGTTAAGGCATGGTCACACAATCTCTGGAAGGTGTCTGGCACCGGGGTGCTGCTCTCGGAGAACGGTCAGTTGTGAGGTGGGGTACCAGCACTTCTCAAAATGCTCAGTCAGATTGGGGTGTGGGAGATTTGGAGGCCAGGTCAACACTTTGAGCTTTTTGTCTCGTTTCTTAGGCCACTCCTGATGATGCTGATTGATGTGTAACACATTAACATAAGTATTCAGACCCTTAAAGCTGTACTTGGTTAACTTTTATAAAAGTTAACACAGTATTACATGACAAAGCTAATCACGTCCCATCGCCTCCTCCTATTGCTTATCATAGCATTACGGCATGTGAATGAAAACAACCAATCAGAGCTGAGGTGTTTCTAACAAAGCTGTCAATCATGTCAAAACTGCTCAAACTAACAGACTAGGCAGCTCTTATCTAAAATAAAGATTCTGTCACTGCATTGCCTCATATCTTTTCAGAAACATATTTCAGTCAAAAAAAAGAAAGTTGGTGACTAGGCCGCCATTTTGGAAAAGTTGAGCCAAAAAAGAAACACAGCCCAACAGCTGGGGCACATTTTTCACATCACCATAACAAAATGTGAGGAAGTGAGGGCTCTGAATACTTAGTGACAGCACTGTACATTACAGAGACTGTAGGGACAATTTAGATGATTTTTGCATACTGATTTGTGTATAATCTTCCAACCATTTAAAGGGAGATACGTCTGACTACTCATGCACTCCCCAGTTCACATCAGATTTGTAAATGGTAACTATCACAATGAAACCTTTTCTTGTTTCTTTGTGTATCCTTGGAACATTTCTCCATGCTTTGGCTCAATGCACCTCTGAGTTTCATCTTGAAGGAGATTATTTGTTGGGTGGACTTTTTAATATTCATCACGACAGCACCCCTGTTTATCATGACAGACCAGAAGCCATCGACTGCTCCAGGTGAGTATGATAAATCTGAGTGAATAACTTATGTAATTGATGAAGAACACCAGATGTAACTGACACATTACACATTCAAGAGTTTTGCCTCTAACTTCCAAGTGAATGGATATTACTAGTAGAACATTTTGCCCCTAAACTTATTAGGATTACGATCCTCTCCTCTTGTACTGCCACTACTTCTTCATCTGCACAGACTTCACAAGCTGTTATAACTGTAGAGTGAAACGTTTTCTCACACTTTCACTGTCCCTCCTCTGTCCACAGTAAACCCTTCATTCATTCAAGCTATCGAAGGTTTCAATTGATGAGATTCTCTGTAGAGGAGATCAATAACTCCACCAGCCTCCTGCCAAATGTATCTCTCGGCTATGAGATATTTGACCACTGCTCAGACACACACAA
>JAPZEB010000002.1:13791716-13814836 GCA_029783705.1 Chaetodon striatus
ACACCACATGTAAAACCATTCCCTTTTGGGGGGTTGTCTTGTTTTTGCCTCTCCATTGCACCTGTTGTCACTTTGATTTGCACCAAGGCAGCTGAAACTGATTCACAATCACTTGTGCTTCCTAAATGAACATATTGATATCCCTGAAGTTTAACTGATTTGGTGTTAGACTGTGACCATTAAGTGTTCTCTTAATTTTTTTTGAGCAGTGTATTTATGTACATATCCAGTCTTTATATACATGCCTGTGATACAAGCCCGTGCAATTTCCAACTGTTCAATATTTTACCACTTACTGTGCAATAATATTTAAAGGCTATATTTCTGTATATTGACAGTGCATTTACTATACATAATGTGTGTATTACAGTTATCCCATGCAACTATCAATCATTGATGTTCAGTGTCTGTATAAGTGAAAAGTGCATATAGATTATATATTATTTTCTTTTATCCAATTTGTGTTTTTGTGACATTTTTATCCTTTTAGGCACTTAGTTGCTTTTTTTGTTCTTTGTATTTTCCTACTGACTCTTGAGCAGCTGTCATGTGAGATTTCCCTGATGTGGGATTAATTAAGTCTTATCTTACTGAATATAGTGTACAGAAGTTCCTTAGTGACAGACACAAGCTCCATCCACTAAGAAAGACAGAAGGCTCTGGAGATACTGTTTCTAATGGTAATAATCCTAATTTAATCAGATACAAAGTGTAACTATTATCTCTGTAGTCACAATTTTTTAAGTGACATTATGGAAACATGGAGGTTTTTTTCTTGGTTTATGTCTGATTCAAGGTAAATGCATTGAATCAAAATTTGTCAGAAGCAAAAAATAATTTGCTGTTTGTAAAAGAAGTCAAATAAATGAATGATTAAATTATTCTTGACTAATGAACCAATCTTTATTTATTTTATATATACTTTTCTGCCTTCAAGGTCAAAGTTAAGTTTTAAAAGTTTAAATTTCACATTGCTATGCCACATCACCGTTCTATGGAAAAGGTACAATCTTTGAATGGGGGCACGGAAGTGTCTTGCCTTTAAGGGGGCAGCAGAGGTAGAAACAGCGCTGAAATGATGTGTGCATAAATGGGTGTGATGTTTTGTCGACATGTCGTGTGTGACTCACCGAGAGATTTAAAAAGTAGCAGATAACAGTTAGTGTCTAACTCTAAGAAGAACAGCAGCCAAAAATGTCCACAACTTGGGAAAACAACGAGGTCTGGGAACTCCTTACCTTCCAAGCAGAGGATGAGATCAGCCTCCATATAATAGAGACAGTAAATGATTGTTACTGACATGTGATGCCATTGTTATTGTTTATAAAAGGCTGCAGATGTGTATGTTTTATGTCACACATGAGGATAATGCTGTTGTGTTACACGTCAGGCTCGTCACACTTCTTTTGCTTTCACGATGCTGGGATGCTGTCTGAAATCACACACTAGAGCAGCATGATGCCTCTGTTGTTTGGCTATGTGTAAAACTGCAAGGGCAGCTCTGTATCGCCTTCTCTGTGTAAACAGGGCTAAAGACAGATGAATCTAACTCCTCTATTGACGTTAAAAATTTAAAAACACATAAGTGAACCACACTGTTGAACTGAAGTAGAGAATTGCTCATTCTCACAAGCAGAACTCAGTGCAATTTTAGTCCATTTTAAGCTTTTAAATAAAATAATTTCAGGTGTGGCTGTAGCAGTTAGCTCAACACCTAAACACCTCATGCCAAGTTCAGGTGTCATTGTGGGGAAGCATCAAAAATACAACTGAGAAGTTCAAAAACACAAGTGTTTATATTTCAGATTACCAATGCAGGCAGCCATCATCAACATCATCATCATCATCATCATCATCATCATCACGGTGAAGCATTCAGGTACAGTTAAAAAAATACAACTTTATATGTACATAGAAAAAGGTTGGCTTTGCTGAGCTTATAAAAATAACTATCGTACTCAACTCATATCAATCACCAATCAGAGACAGGAAGGAGCACAACAGGCTGCTGAGCCCATACAGGTGAGCCGATCGGCTCATAGGTGGTAATCAATAACTGATTTTATACTGTGGGACTGAACCAGGACAGGAAACACAAACAAACCAGAGCCAGGAGAGGCTTTTTAAGACAACACTGATGACTTCAGAAGTTTCATCTCAAACTACGAATTGATTTTATATTTTAGGAAACATCCAACAGATTTTATCTGGATTTCCTTCCTCAGCCGGCTGCAGACAGACGATTCATCACAGCTAATGTTTAGACAAAGAACTTTTTTCTGCTAAAGTTACATTATATAGCAAAAGAAAGTATTGAATTTGAAAAGCTTGTTATTGTCATCTAGAAACACCACCTTGTCTACTCACACAGACAAAAGGTATGGTACATTTACTGCGTACAATTATTCACTTGCATCCATGTTTGTTTTGTTGCTATGACAAAACGCTAATTTGCATCAATGAAGTACAACAACAACTAAGAGGAGTCCTCCATTAAGAGTTAATCCTATCCTTGTAAAGTGGCCTCACGTCTAATAATAACTCCTAAATTATTTCAAATTACACTGGTTTACCTGCTGCACATTAACACGTTTTAAGGTTGTTACAAATCAATTTACCACAAGCACTGACACACAGGTGGTTGATACAGTCTTCTGTATATACTCTACATAAGGGAACTTGGACGTGACCGAACTTAAAGGTCCAGTGTGTTGGATTTAGGGGCATCTATACATGAATTAAAACGTAGTTAATCACCTGAAACTAAAAAAACGCGTAGTGTTTTCATCACCTTAGAATGAGTAGGCCACTATGTTGGTCTACAGTAGCTCAGAATGAACATACCAAACACTGGCTCTTGATAGAGCACATCACGATTTAGCATGGGCCAAAGTAATTCTCCTGCACACTTAGATTTAATGGCATCACCACTAGATGCCACTAAATCCGACACACTGGACCTTTGAGGTGTCAGTTTGGTCATTTTGGGGGGGATTTAAAGGTGAAGTATGTAAGATTTAGGGAGATTTGGTGGTGTCTTGCAACCAGCTGAAACTTCTCCTGGTTATAATTCCTTCAGTGTTCATTGTTCATCAGGTTTTTACCAGGAGCTGAGTGATCCAGAGGTCACTTCTTCTCTAAACAAACAAAGCAGGTGATTTAAACTGGTAAAAACACTAAATAGAGCAGTCTCGTGTCACAAATCAGTGTATCTCTGGAGCTGCTTATTACGGTTGGGCCTCTTACCATGTATGCAAAAATGCAAATGTCCCTATTTAGAGCCAGTGATTGGTTTGTTTGTTGTAGGCTTCAGTAGAAACATGGCGGTGTACCATGGTGATCCCCGTAGATGAGGACCTGCTCCCTATGTAGATATATATGGCTCATTGTAAGGTAATGAAAAGACAATAATTCTTATTTTCAGATGATTATACACAAAAGAAAACACATTGGCTTTATTATATTACATTTCTGGCAATATATCCCCCTAAGTCCTGCACAGTGTAGCTTTAAAAGGTTGCAGTTCAGCAGTCAACTCTTGTATTTCAGTTATCACTAGCATCACTAAACTCACCGACAGAGACAGTTTGCACACTAGTTTTCAACTGCATCACTACACCATTAACTCTGATCAAAAAATAAAGACCACTAAATTACTGCAAAGTTTACAAAAAAATAAACAAAAACTGACAGCAGCCTGGAGGGAAGGAAGTCAAGTCTAAAACCGGACATGTCAAATGTTCAACAGTAATTTAAATATGTATTTAAAGGAATAAAAATATGCAAAATAATCTTTAAAGGACCATGTGGCCAGAAGGATGTCCTGAAAATCAATATCTTTACATGAATTTCTAAATTATTTCTCTGAGTTTCACAGCTGATGATCCTTCACAGGAAAAAGCTGTTAAATGGCAATAGTTTAAGTAATCAAAAATGTGAAAAATTAAATGAGTCACAGGTTCTTCAATATGAATATCTTGTGTTTTAAATTCTTTGACAGTCGATCTCATCTCTCTGAGTTTTGGACATTAGAAGAAACTGATAGGAAACTTTCTGGGAATCTGTAAAACAACTGATAATGAAAACAATCATGCTGTTGGATTCAACAAGCTTACAGCCACCTGATGACAGGAAACAGCTTTTATTTTTTAACGATAATCTGAGAAAATCTTTTGTGGTCTTTTGTGATGAATCTGGTTCAGCTCTTGAATCTATGATACTCAAAGTCAGTCCAGGAAAAAAAACTGACTTTTTCCATATTCAAACATTAATGGGCTCATTGGTGAGTAAACAGAAGCAGAAAAGCTGAAAACATGAGCATTTTATCACAAAATGGTTCCCTTAGCTTCACAAAGCGATCCACTGAAACCTCTCAGCTTCCTCGTTCAGTTTGGGATACATTTTTAGGGAGGCAAACTGTAAAATCTTGGTTTGTGTGTTCTTAAACGTGATGACATCACATCCCAAAACAAAATTGATCATAAAGAACAACAGTAACACAATATGAAAAAAGTAGTTAGCAGGTCAGAGTTATTTTAGTGTCCAATCCTGAAAAGATGCCTTTTCTTTGCTTTCACAGTCATGGACTTGTTTTGTCTGTACTCTTTCAGGGAAGCAAAATGGTGCAAGCTGCAGCGAGGTTTGAGTGGCTGGGTTTCAAAAAGGTTTAATGTGGTCCCAATTTATGAAAGCATCAAATGAACAATCCGCTGATGAAAATTCAACACAACAGAAATACAGGGATAAAAATGGGTTACAACAGGGACAACCAACTGTGTCAACAAAAAAAGGGACAAAAATACTAAATCAAAAAACTAAAACTCTAAATTCCTGCTGTTTGAGTGTTCTGGGTTTTAGTCATCAGTCAAGTGCCTACTCAGAATCGAATAGGAAAGCAAAATGGCACATTAAAGCAATGTTCAGAAAACAGACATGGCTGTGTTAAGGGAGGACCATCTTCCTACACCCCTCATGTTGTTATTTTGATTTGGGATAACTGACTGCAGCTAAAACAAAAGAAGTTAGCACTCTCTTGCTTTCTTCCCCCTTAGTTGGTCTCCATCTCTTCAATCAATTCATCCAGTCTCATTCCTTTCTGCAGCAGCTACTTTGCATTCCAATCAAGAAGGCATTCAGTTTAAGTGTAAATAGGAACTGACGGAAATGGCGCATAACATAATACCTCAGTCATGTTTGTTTAGTCTGTTATCACCTGCTCTTCCTGCTGTTTTGTCCTTTTGAGGAAGCCATTTTGTTTCCCTCTCTGAATTGTTATAATCAAATTTTTCCAGGACTCAAAATGGGGCATGGCTTAACTCCTCCATCATGCTTGTTTAGGCTTTTGTCAATCTGTCTTTTTCATGGTGTATCGCCATTTTGTTTTCCTCTCTCAAGTGTTGGTATTGAATCATTCAAGGATTCAAAATGGTGCAGGATCAAACTCCTCTGTCTTCTTTGTTTAGACTGTTTTCAATTGTTTTCCTGCTCCTAATGTTTTTGAAAAGCCATTTTGTGTCTCCTCTCTGTTGCCTTTTGGGGATTCAAATTGGTGCACACTTGAAATCATCCAGCTGTGAAACCAACCACCTCCAGTTACGATCTGTCTTTCCGCCAGTGTGTCACCCCCCTTCACATCCTCACCTCCTCCTCTGTTAGGAGCTGACCTCCGTTGTCTCTCCCCCCGTCTCCACCAGGGTCACCTGACCCTCCTCCCCCTCCATGATGATGCCTCCCTCCTGCAGCACCACCATCTCCCCCTCCTCTTCCACCATGCTGGCTGCTGCCTCCTCCTCATCCTCCTCCCCTCCCACCACCTCCTCGGGGCTGGCTGCATTGGCGGCAGCACTGGCAGTGGCACTGTTGGCGTTGGTGCTGTTGGCCTGACTTTGGGACATGGCCTCCAGCTTGATGCGGTACTCCTCAGCCTCCTGCTCCTTACGCAGCAGCTGCTGCCGGTACTCCTGTGCCTTCCTGTTGGCCTCCTGCAGCTGCCTCTGCAACAACTCCTGCAGAAGAAGAAGAAGGAGAAGAAGGAGAAGAGGGTCATGTTAACATAAATCAACACACAGAACTTTTATTTCTGTTACTACATGTACGACAACTGTTACTACATACACGACAACTGCTACTACATACACGACAACTGCTACTACATACACAACAAATGTTACTACATGTACTACAACTGTTACTACATGTACTACAATTGTTACAACACGTATGACAACTGTTACTACATGCTCGACAACTGTTACTACAAGTACTACAACTGTTACTACATGTGCTACTGCAATAGTGAGTTAATTTTTCCACTCACTGTCTCTCCTGTGTCGTTGTGGTTGTTGGTAACCTCCAGCTTCCTCTTTCTGGAGGGTGGAGGCTGAGGGTCCTCCGTCACCACCTCCTCTGTAACAGTGTTGGCCGGCACCGCCAGCACTGTAAACATACAAACATACTGATTACCAATATACTGATCTGATCAGGGAGCGCTGAGCTGCCAGGAGGTTGTCTTACTCTGCTGTCCATGCTGCATGGTGACAAAAAACGGCGGCGCCATCCCTCCTGTGGTCTGCAAGTTGCCGTGCTGATCCGTTACTATGGTGATGACCCTCTGACCCCCCTCGTTGACGACTGTGGCGTGCTGGATGTTGGAGTCCAGAGCGCTGGCGGCCATCGCTTCCTCTGAGTCACCTGTGAGACACAAACGTTATACCTCCACAGGACATGATGCAAGGTTCCTGTGGTTCTGCGTGAGTGTTGGATGGAGCTCTGATTCTCTGACTGAGCCCGATGGGACATGACCTTGCTAGGCCTGCCGCCGACTAAGAATTTTCCAAGTCGACCAATAGTCATCATTTAGGGCCATTACTCAACCAGTCACCCACATGTTTACTATATTAATTCAATTATAAAATTATATATTTTGTGTGGGGCAACACAACAGTTTGAGTTCAAGGTGTGAGAAAGAATAGTATCAGTAACATTGTTAACACTGTGCTACATTAGAGAGAATTACAAAACCGTACTAATGAACCTTCATTAATAGAGGCCTATATTTTATCTACAAGTGCACGTCACACACTGAGCGAGTCGCCTGTTAATGACGCTGTCAGCAAAGCAGTAATGATTGTGCTAAGTGGCTAATGGGCATGTAGCTACTTACATGTTTCAGATGATATGTCATGTTTGTAGTTGACGAATGAGTTTACATATCACCTTGGGTTGGTCCTTCACCTTCTCAGTACTAAGCAACCAATAAAATCTTGCCAGCTAATGACCTTTCTGGTCGACTAATGTTTGGTCGACTATTAGAGGGCAACAATAATTTATCATTTATTAATACGGCAATTACTTTTGATTCATCAATTGTTCTATAAAATAAAATATTGGAACCAGCTTAAACATCCATTGTGTAGGATTTACGGAGATATATCAGAAGAAATAGAATATAATAATAATTAATAGTGTTGTTTTCATTAGTTTACAATCACCTGAAAAAAAGATTTGTCGTGTTTTTGTTACCTTGAGCCATTTATATCTACATATGGAGCACATTCTGTACCACAGCGTCTGCCATGTTGTTTGTACAGTGGCCCAGAACAGACAAACCAAACACTGGCTCTACAAAAGGGACAGTTGCAAATTCAGGTTGGCCACTATCGTTAGCAGCCTCTTTGCAATAAGCAGCATCAGAAAAACAGATTTTTTTGTAACATGAAATTGCTTTATTCAGCGTTTTTACCGGTTTAAATAACTGGGTCTGTTTGATTTGGAGAGGAAGAGACCTCTGCAGATAATTCAGTTTCCGCTAAAAACCACCTGAATGTCTGAATTAGAAGAAAGGTGAGCACACATTAGCAGATGCTGAGCTAGCAGGCTGTCTGAAACAAGCCGAAAAGCATCGGAAAAACACTGATTTGTAACACGAAACTACTTTATTCAGTGTTCTTACCAGTTTAAATCACCGAGTCTGTTGGTTTTGGAGAGAAAGAGACCTCTCCCTATAATTCTGCTCCTGGTAAAAACCTCCTGAACAATGACCACTGAAGGAATGCTAACCGGGAGTTCACACTTGGCACATGGGATAAGTTTCAGATGTTAAAATCTGAAATCCTCACTGCTGGATGCCACTAAATCCTACACACTTTTGGTTTAATTACTAACTCTGGAGTATCTGGAGGGACAGTATGTT
Source organism: Chaetodon striatus (assembly GCA_029783705.1). Classification (NCBI taxonomy): domain Eukaryota; kingdom Metazoa; phylum Chordata; class Actinopteri; order Chaetodontiformes; family Chaetodontidae; genus Chaetodon; species Chaetodon striatus. The sequence goes on from JAPZEB010000002.1 coordinate 13,799,908, forward strand.
GTCCAGTCTGAGACTCATCATGAAATCATGCCGATCATACAGAATGATGAGTGTGTGTAAGTCTAATATATTATTTGCTCAGATCTGTAGTATTTACTTGAAAATGTGTAATAATTATCTGTGTTGAAACCATGTTCTGCGAAAATCAAATTTATCGGGAGCTCGAGTACAGTGTGTCGATCTGTATGACTTTGGCCTTCAGCAGCCGTCAACAAATCACCCTCGGCTACTGTGGGAAACAGACTATCTAGTGAACTGAGTAGGATAAATCAAAACACAGCAAAGACACACCAGTTATGTATGTAGCGGATTATTCACTCACACAACAACAGTCATAAATTCCTGGCTCGAAGCATGCAGTCTCTGGTTATGAAATGTTATGTAGCCTTGATAAACACCAGTTGACCATCAGTACATGATGAAAGCTTGATGTAGCCACTTAGTGAATCTCAGTGAATAAGAGCTCAGCAGTTTAGATGGAATTGTGATACGAAGCAGCAAGGACTCACCTAAACCCATTGCTGCTTTGAGTGCAAATATAGCTGCAGCTGAATGTAACGTGTGACAAGAAAATGTGATTGTGACTTGAGAGCTACAAAAGCCATGCTGAGTTTTCAACGAAGCCGATATATGGCCTTTGTGCGTACGAATCATGTTTAACCAATATACAATATTTCACTCTACTAGACACTCCAATTTGGTCTGAGCTGTAAAATGACCACCCTAAAAACAATGGCAACAACTGGATTTAAATGTACTACACCCATTTCAAACAGGAGCATTTGACCAACACTGGCATAGATTACTAAAAAAATGTATTACCATAATTATGCAGATGACACACAAGATACAAACTCCAATACTGCACTAAGTGCATCAGACAAATTAACAATTGGGCGTGCCACAATTTTCTTCAAACAAACCAGGACAAAACTGAGGTCAAAGTTTCTGGAAAAACTTGTCCATGCATTTATTTTCAGTGGACTCAAATACTGTAACATTGTCTTTACAGGTCTCCCTACTCGTACAGCTGCAGCTTACTGAAAACGCTGCTGCTGGAGTCCTCACCATTTTCAAGGAGGTAGATCACATCACTACAGTGTTGAGGTCTTCACACTGGCTTCCGGTCTCTAAGGGAATCGATTTCAAAATACCACTGTTGTATTAAGCACTGAATGATTTAGGGCCTGAATACACTTTTGACCAGAGTCCAAAATTAACACCTGCCAAGCGCTTAATGTGGCTAGATTTTCTATGAAGCGATTACACCACTGAGTAAATGTTTGTACCAGAATAGACAGGTAATAAAAAAACGTCTCTACAGCGTTTTGCTGTCATTTAGGAGGGCACTGCTCTGTGAATTCTCTGCTGTCACTGGGTTTTGTGGCACTGTTAACCGTATGGGATGTCAGGTCATCCGCTTAAATATCACTTGCCGCCGGTCTGCTACTCACTACCATGATGCTAATGTAAAGCTGAGGGTTATGAGTTGCGACCATGATTATGACAGTGGAGATCTGCAGTCTGAACTAAGATGTCAAACTCTTTATTGCCTCCCATATTGTCATCAGCAGTCCATTACAGCTTCACTCTTTCAATGTTTACCTTTCCTTTCAGAATAAAAGCCATAGGCAGATACACTGCAATGCTGCTTACTGGAGGCTGTGGTGCAAGTTCTTTGATAAACTGAAATTGTTTTGCTTCAGATTTTGCTCTGGCCTCTTCTTTAAATTTGGATTCAACATTATGCCTTATTATTTCAATGAGATGACTTGAAACAGATGTGTGTGTGACACAAAAAGGCAATTTATTATTTTGGCTTGGCTGGTGGATTTTTTCATCTAGTCCCCTTGGCTGGTGAGTCAAAAATTTAATTTTAGACACTGCTGCTGATCTTCTATTACAGTTTGAACCATCCAGACCTCTCAGGTCCTCAGGGACAGGTCTGCTTTGTGTCACCAGAACATGAAGAAGCACCATTTAGTTTAAACGCACCACATATCTGGAACAAACTCCAAGAAAACTGCAGGTCTGCTGCAGCTCTCAGTCCTTTCAAATCAAGACTGAAGACTTTTCTGTTTGCCACTGCTTTTTATGAAATCAAATATTTATTAATTTCTTACTCTGAACTGTAACTTAAAGTCTTATTTTTAATTTTAGTTTCTATTCTTTAGCTCCCAGTTGGCATTATAATGTGTTTCTTTTGCACTTTGTCTCAAAGTTTTTGCATTGTCTCTTACCTTGCCTACATGAACAGCATGGTGCAATAAGCAATATGAAAAGATAAAATGCAAAAGAAAAATGTTGCCATGTTGACCTTTCAATGAAGCCACTATTACAGTACATAGAAATCATTATATGAATGGCTTGTATGTGTAAAAATCATGTTAAGCCAATATACAATATTACACTAAAATTTGGTTTGAGCCAAAAGATAACCACCCTACAAACAATGGCAACCACTGACTTACATGTACTACACAACTCAAGGATAAGCATTTAAAGTATATTAACAGTATGATGCAGGACAACAACAATGGCACAGCTAGCGGCTTATGAGAGGGTGACATACTCCCTACAGGACAAATTGGATCATTATATGTTTACTTGGGGCCCTTTTACTGACTGGATGACTGTAGGATAGGTTTGCCTTGATAATGCTATGCTATCAATGTTTAGTATGCTTGCTGACTGGAATTGCAAAGTGGTGGTCTATGTTTTTGTTTTTGTTTTGTTTGTTTTGTCTTGTTTTGTATCTGTCTCATTTTCTAAAATTTGGGGAGTAATTCCTTTATATTCTTGGCGACCTTATGATAGAGTGAATTGATCTCTCCCTGTTTGTATCATTTGTGTACAAAAGTTTAAATAAAAATAAAAATTTTCATTACAAAAAAAAAAAAGTCTTCAGGTTTTGAAGTATGAAGTAATGATTAACTTCATTTCCAGGTCTGACAATAACTGCTGCTGTCTGAGTTTAGTTCCTCCGATTCCATTGTTTGAATAGATATCTTCTCAGTAAATGTCTGTGAAAATAAAAATCGATCCCAATGCCTGAACCATTTGGTAGAATAAAACCGAATGCAGAAATAGTTTACAGTACAATAAAAGCATACTAAACATCTGTGGGGTATGGTTGCCCGCCCATTGGGAATCAAAACACTAACCCTACTGGTTAAACTGAAGTTGCCAATTTTTGCACTAACTGTCCAACAGTAACATACAACCTTCTTGTTCAGTACATTAGTTCAGAAATTAATTCCATCTTCATTTACACAGTGATACACAACCCTATTGCCAGTCATGACAGACACTACTGACTAGATGTGAATACAACAGTGTTTCATTAGAAAGCATTAAATGCTTTTACATCTGGGTGATCCTAAAGATGTTAGTTTCCAGGTGTCTGTGCCAGAATGTCTATCTAACCTATTGACTGATTTTGGTCATATATCCAATAAAGCTGTGTTTTGTGTCAAATAATGTATGCATGTGTGTGTGTGTGTGGACCCAGCATATGATTGAGAGGCGCACAGGAAAAGCACACTGTGTCTTTATTACGTCACAGTTCAGTGTACTGAACTATGCTTTTTAATGAAATTGTTGTAACTTTTAATGACTTTTTTATGACATACCAGCACTTTACAAAAACGATCACAATCGACAGTGATATAATCTATGAAATAGTCATATTACATTCTATTTTTCCAGTTTTGATCACATTTGAAATTAATGAAATAGACAGCATAATAGTGTACACTTGACCTCAAACTGGAAAAACAATTGAATCAACTGTTCAATGAATATTAAATTGTTTTACCTAAATCTACACTCTTGGACGTTTACTGTTGTCTTTGGTATTTATTTGAAAGTATTAAGTGTGTTGTTACAGTCGCCTCTGCACATGGGGGTAGATGTAACATTTGACGTCTACTCTAACATGTCTTAAAAAAACAACTGATGACTGTCATACAGATTCTTTTGTACTGAAGCTCCTGATGGACAATATTTTGCATGATGTTTAATATCTACACATATGACCACAAATAAGTATTCATTGTATTTCAGAGACCTGTGCTCTGGTCAGTGTGGAAAAAGCCTCCACAGCAGCATTTAACACTAATTAAGCTGCTCTCTTTTTAACCTGCTCCTGACACCTCACACCTCTTAGCCTTCACATGTGCATCAATATTAGCTGCGCAAAGTCATCCAGTGGGCTGCACTGAATCCTTTGGCAGGTCACACTGGCCTGTGGGCCATATGTTTGACACCCCTATTCTAGGATCTTTGGGCCCCCTTCACATGAAGACCTGGTATACTCAGTCCCCACTGCAATATGAATTGTGTGTGTGTGTGTGAGGGATTTCATGCCACATTTATTAGGTTATTCACTTTTTTTCTATAGGAGTGCAACCTTGCCATTTGACAAACACTAGGCATTTTTTATTAGCTGTGCTTCACCCAACCATAAGTGGTGCTGCAAAGCCAACCATGCATTGTCTTTGTCTATTTAAGTCCATGTTAATGAGATGAAGCTGTCGTTGTGGGGTTAGGGTTAGGGTTTTTGTAGTTTTGATAGGTTTACTTACGGACAGTCAGTCACTGACACAAGTAATGCGTCAGCAAGCCTGACCTGAGACAGTACTGAGGTCGAAAACTTTCTGCCTCCGTTTGAAAGTCACAGTTTCACGCTGTGACGCTCAGTGAGGCTGGGGAGCCCCACAAAGTCAAACGGAAAGAGCCTTGCCGCAGGGGGTATGTGACAATTCTAGAGGGTAAATTGCCATTTTGTTGTGGCTATTCAGTTTCCTGGCAGGGAGAAGAGGAGGATGGACCGTGAAACTAGGAACGAATTGGTAAATAGTGCCACTTAGCATGGCATATGGCGCGTTTGGAGAGCTGAACGCTGACACCAACAAATTGACGATTTCATACCAATTTCAGAGTTACACTCGCCACACACGATGTCACGCAGAATTTCTGCGTATTCATCCATTAGGAAATAGTCCAAGATTTGTGAAGCCAGCAGTGCTTGATGTGTTTCACACGACCCTGTTTTAAGATTACAAGGTGATCTTTTAAAATTCATATTCGTCCATGTATCCAAAATGATAGGATCTTAAATTAATTCCGAGACTGAGGCTACATCGCAGCATTCTGTATTCTACAAGGTATAAATGCCTCGATTAATTTTTATTTTAATAGTTGTTTTTTTTGTTTGTTTTTTTGTTCAAGTCGATGGAGGCAGCATTTCTGCTGAGGGAACACGTTTTTCTGTTTTCCAAAATATGGAGCGAGGAAAATCGGAGGAACGCCCCATGGCTTTTCACTTGTACCTTTCAATTTTCCACTTTGGTCAGATAAAGGGAAAACCCTGGGAAAAACTTGGCCTGCAACTGGTCCTCTTTTTGCGCCGAGAGCAAAAACAAAACGGACTTTAAGTGGAGGCCATTTGTATGTGGTGGCCATATGGGATTTGACTTTAAAACGTCCTCCTATTTCTAATGCCTAAACTTCAGCCCCCAAGGGTCCGATTTCAGCATTTAATGATCAGTTGTCTGCAGAAACTAGCGCATCTTATTTGAAACACCACTGAAACACCCTGTCTTTAAGAATATTGGTTTGATTATTAACAAAGAGAGTAATTAGTGATCAAATCAATTCATGTTTAAGTGGACTTGAATAACTATCTTTACATCTACTCACTGTCAATACAGTTGGGCCCTTTTCAGCAGTGACAATTAGTAGGAGTTAATTTTTAGTCCGTGCACTATTGTTTAAGGGTGGGTTTGATCTACTGAGGCTGACACTGTGCGTAAAGAGATGGATCTCACCAATAGGACTATATGCGCACTTCATAGTCATAAATCCATCAAACCCAAACTAAGGTGCGAGAAACACTAATGTTGCAAACCAGTAATTTAGGAAGATGACAGTGTCGATCCAGCAGGAGTGAGAGTCAGTAGGTAAACAGAGAGAAGGCAAAAATAATTTCCCCTCAGATTAGTTTTTAATATGCTTTTAATCTCAATCCAAACGCTTAATTTCCACGTTGATCATATGCCTGGTAACTGTTGTTTTACGCACGGCTAAATACAGTGCGCTAAAGGGTGCTTGGTTATTCTTATTCAAATCTTGCTCAAGTGGTTCAGAGTAAATGGCAGATGTTTTGCAATTCAAGGCGCATCAATACCCATGCGCTTTAGTGTTTAACAATGGCGCTCCCCTTTTGTTAGGCACTTGTGTCTTTCAGTTCAGAGGTGGACAAAGGCTTCATCCTCCAGCGAGTTATAAAGTTACTTTCCAGTCAGTTCATTTCGGTCCTTGAGAAAACCTTAAGCGATGTTAATGTGCACCTCTGGTCTTTTCATGCGGTAACCCCGGCACACACAGGCAAACAGCGGCCATTGTGTTCCCAAACCAAAGTAAGAAGTCTTTAAATAACCCGGGGACCAGTCTATAGAAATTCATGATGCTATTTCTATTTGATGTTTGATCAGAGCTTCGTCCTCAGGTCCGTCGCGTGGCTTTTCAGAAAGTCCTGTATATATTTCTAATATTTTTCTAGAGCACCTGTCCATGTACCTGCTCTTTTTACTGTGGCCTTGTTACTCACAATGAGCGTTTTGGTCACACCAGTGCTGCCTCGGGTCCATCTGAATGGAAGGCGGTACATCGATTTGCTCCGCTCATGGTGTGCCAAATTATGGGCCTGTGTTTGCATATTTTAACAGTGCTCCTCTATGACATGTAGACACGGTATAGCCTCCACATGCATGCACAAATGCAAAAACTAAATTCTTTATGACACTGGTTATTTAAATGTTCTGCAAAATTCAACATAGGCATATTTTTTTACATTTAATAAAGGTGATTAGAAAGCATTCTTCTGCCACAACAAAGTATTATTTGTAACTATAATATGCCTAGTGTTTCAGAAGTAGCCTAAATGGAGGACGTAGTAACCTCTGCATTTCTGCATATTATACGGTTTGGGTATAGGCCTAACCATTGGTTTGCAAATGTGTCAGTTCTCTCTAGGAAGAAAATAGTTTATTGCAGTAATTGCGTAATTGCTTCACTAATTGTTGTTAACAAGTTCCCCAATAGTCCAATTATTACAGCAGCATTGTCAGGTCTCCGCCGGCAGGCATCCATGACAAAGGCCCGTTAGGGTTAATGAATGACCTGGGGCTGAAAAGTGAAAGTGGAGTGAGAGCCCGAGCCCTTTTATAAACATACACTTAACTTGTCATTTAATGGCACTTGCATTATTATGTCCACTTGGGACACAAGTTTCTCGTTGCGCTATTCTTATGGATAGATGGTGACCACGACTGTTGAGAGAAGTGAGGTAGCAGTGGAGGGACACCATTTTAAAGCCTGGATGAATTCCCTCACTTCAGACCCCAGAGGGCCAACACTAATTGAAATTATACCGAATAATCAGCGGTGAAATCTCTACTCAGTGGCACAGAATAACAAGACAGGGGACTGTTGTGATGCCATGACTCCATGCTGAAATCAACGCTCCACGGTCTTGTGTTAAAAGCAAGCGTGAAAACGCAGATAATGTGGCGTCCCCAGAGGACAAAAGACGCCAGAAAGCTCACTTACACCAGAGCACCGCGGGCAAATTTCATACCGATTAAATGCTTTAGTATATAACACCATGATTGTGGCCAGAAAGTTGTCGGTACATTTTACGCAATTAGTGTCTTCTGACACAGGCCTGACATGTCCGCGCTTCAATTGCGGAGGTGTTTGAATTGTTGTAGCTTCGACATGAGACTATGATGAGGCCAATGTATCCAGTCTTAACTACGGAAAACGCAACGATCTAATAACTGTTATGCATTTAATAAACAAAAATATCCAACAACTTGGGCTTCAACACAGATATTGCTGTTAGAGCTACATCAAACAGAACTTAAATTTGCCAATTTAAATCTTTTAATAAAACAAGTTCACATGAAACAGCAGATTGAATACAAGAAGTATACTTTATCTTGTCAAAACAGAATGAAGAGACGAGCAGCCACGTTGGTTCACTTTAGAAGTGGAGGGAATCTTTTGATGCCCACACGTTTGTGGCCACAAAGCAGACCAAAAGAAAGGATCAATGGCACGCCACTATAAACTGGCCTCTTTTTATGCGCGCTCTCCCCAGACTGAATACAAACGCCCCTCCTTCACCCGGGCCCACAGTCATTTTAACACACGCATTGTGAACCGGATCAGGCAAGAAGCCTTGGGCAAAGAGTTTTTTGTTTTTTTTTTCAGTGTTGTCGCGTGTCTTTCAAACGCACTATCTAAACTAGCTTTATGTCTTTACCTCTGAAAATACTCAAGCAACCCAAAATCACTTAACTATGAAGTTTACAGGATACATTGAACACCTTTACCTTCCTGACACTGACAAGTGGGTGTCCTCTGCCCCATTTAGTATTTTCAGATGGTCTGTGTGGGAGCACAAGATGCGCAGTGGACTGCAGTGAGCCTATAGTCCATACATTGTTTCAGCTGGTGTGACTTTCCCAAGCCTTCACCCCTTTCAAGGAGCAGTGTGGAAAATCGGGAGGCGAGGGACCGAGGACAAGGGGCGGCCCGCGATTTTCCTCGGTGCCTCACCGCGCCTGGTATAAAGACAAAAACTGGCGACGCACAATAGTCAAAGAATCCTTAAGTAATAACCATTTTTCAAGATATCTTGTGCTTTACGTGCTTACATGTTTGGTGTTTATCCAAGAGCACAACTGCACATTTAGCCTAAAAAGTACCAAATACAGTCGTGGTAACATTTTACCGGTGTAACACTTTTACTACAAGTAACCACCAGAAAATCTGAATGTTGTGGGGACACGCAGGGAATTACCACGGTGCTGCCTTCGACCTGGTGGCGTGAAACTCATATATAAAAGACTGAATACAGGAGCCCTCACCATGCTCACCAAGCAGAACCATTATGATTATCCATTATGTTTATGATTTTTACGCTTCTCTTTAGTTTCTTGCCCCCACACGTTGTTTCGTGGGTCTTTGCGCAGTTGGCTAATATTGTAGATTTGTGATCTGCGCATGTTTGTGTTTCACCAACTTCAAAATAACCCCAATAGCTTACTTTTTTTTTATGCATAAAGCGTAAATAGTGACGTCTGACTATTCCTCTGCAGTCTGCAGGGCCTGCATTTGTTAACAGGCTTTTTTTAGTTGACTAAAATTAACTGTAGAAGCATATAAAAAAAATCCCAGCGATAAAAATTGCAAAACATTCAGCAATTTACAATATCTATTTTCAAAAGCATAACATTCCTCACTTCTCTGTGGTGCGTCTGAGCCCTCTTTGGCTGTCAAATGACGCCACTGTTACTCATTTGAGCGCAAGAGACAGGCGGGACTGTCTGCATTGAGATGTTAAGTGGGTGTCTCTATATAAATCCACTTAGGGTCAACTCCTTCATTCGTGCGCCAAAGAGGGAAAGAGATTAACTTCAAGGAAACCAGAAAAGGACTAACAGAATGGTGGCGACGACAGACTGCGTAGAAAAGTCCAAACCCATCCCTGGAAATAAGGTATGTAGTATAGCTTATAATGTGAGGAACACGTTTTAAGATTAGAAAATTTAATACCACTAATGAGTGTGTAGTACACATATTTACATTACGCGTTTTGTTTTACAGGTATCCAAACCACTCATGGAAAAGAAACGAAGAGCTCGTATCAACAAGTGTCTGGACCAGTTAAAATCTCTTCTGGAGAGCTATTATAGCAGCAATGTAAGTATGCAATTTCTCTTTTACTTTGGACCAGTTAATGCAACCAGTTTTTACGTAATAAAAAAATAACAATGACAAGAGAGTTGCTGTAATATGATCTCTTCTCTGTTTTCTTAGATTCGAAAGCGCAAACTGGAAAAGGCCGACATCTTGGAGCTAACCGTGAAACACCTAAGAAACCTCCAAAAGATCCAGAGCTGTAAGTTATGACCTCACGCTTACAGTAGATCAAATATTCAAATACTGGATATCATCTTTACGCACTGCTATGTTTCTTACCTTAGGTGTCTATCCATGTCATTCCAGGTACTGCCGCTGCTCCAGAGTTTTCTGATTTCCAAACCGGTTTCCGCAGTTGTCTGGCACACGTCAACCAATATTTACTGATGGCAGACAACTTGAACGGGAGCGACCGCTGGATGTTATCGCAGCTCTCCAGGAAACTCTGCAGCTCTAGGGGAGGACAGGACGTCTTCAGCACCATGGACAGAGGCCTGGGCCAAGCAGAGACACAGGATCAGGCGCTGAGACTTCTTCCGTCGGCAGCTGGACCTGAGGAGAGAAAAATGGCCAAATCTAAAGCTCTGAAACCCCAAAGTGCAAACACGTCATCTGGAAGCAAACAGTCGGTCCTTGTTGCGGCGTCCACACAAAATACTGATGAGAACAGTTCCAGTAACAAGAGGATTCATCCTGTTAGTCACAGGAATGAAGCTGCAAACACTCAGCACTGTGTCTGGCGGCCTTGGTAAAACTGTAGATGCCCCAAATTACATCTTGATGGAATGTTTTTTAATTGCACTGTATAGATTACCACAATATTGTATTATAGGTTATAATGTATGTTTTATTTTCTTAATAAAATTGACGAAAGAAAAACGTGTTGTTGTTTTTTGTTTTTTTTTTAAACTGGGTACATATCTTAACCTTCCAAGCACGTGAAAGGAGGATAGATTTAAAGCAAGTGATGGCTGATCTCTAATAATAATAATAATGATAATAATAATAATGCACTCAAGAGTAAAATGTTGATTTTTAGACGTCATATCAGCAACAAAAAAAAAAGAGAGAGAGAGAGAGAGAAAGGGTGTGTGAAAACTTGAGTGACTGTGGCTTCCACAGAGGCCTAATAAGGTGTCAAACTGAAAGGAAACGACATAAGCAGCCTTTTGAGCCTAAAACAGCTACTGTAGGTGCAGTTTTCCCCTGTATGGGCAAACCAGACGTGTCAAACGTTTAATACATTTATCAGGCCTATATAAACACTGAGATTGTTTTCAAACTTAATGTGTCCTTTTTGCAATGACATCAATTTCACAAAAAGGGTATTAACAATAATAATAATAATGACTTAATGCATTAATTAATGCAGGACATATGCGTTCATATTGCTCACGATTAAGAAATAATGGGAGTCACTGTGTGTTGTTTTTGTTTTGTTGTTTGCTTTTTTTGTGTATTTTAGGTAGCCTCGTCTAACATCGTAGCTAAGGGACTACAGATAAAAAATAGCCTTTTGGCTAATTCTGGCATTTTATTTATATTTATTTGCATTGTCCTTTCTAAACTAAACTAAACTAAAAAAATCACTGAAAATTGATTTCAGACCCATGAATTTGCTCTGACTCTCTAAAAGTAAATAATAGCAGGCCCACTTATTCTCAAAAGAAATATTAAGCTTTTTTGTCCATTCTCCTCTACTTTGTGTATTGGCATCTGCTACATGATTTGGGTTTTGGTGCATATATCTAACGTGCTACACTCCACTTCTCTTAATATAATAATAGCATTTTTTTTTTAAAAAGAATACAATACCCAATAATACCCAAATATCCAGACTTTCTGCACAGAGGTTTTGGGCATCCTTTTTACATGTCATAGGTGTTAAGTTGTTTGTATGCCCCAAGCTGTGTATCCTTGGATTTTTTTTAAAACAGTATAGACAGATAAAAAAAAAATTACACTACTGCTGATTACAAGCAAAACACACCATAGCCAGATTCTGGAAATCTACTATCAGACAAAGTTTTCCTCCTCATTTCCTTTAGACTGTCAACTACTTGTATGCATTTCTGATTATTTATTTTGGCCATTGGAAAAGTACTGATTGTATTGATCTGTCGTAGCAGTTGTTATTAAGATGATGCCTTACTGTGAATGTTCTACTTTGTGCCTCACTTGGTTTTGCTGTTGTTTTTGATGTAATATTTAAAGAATATTAAAAATCCAGTAAACACACTTGTTTAAAAAACTAAATTCGAGTAACTCATCAGCTACTTTGACCAAAAAAAAAAAAGCCTCCAGATGTTTGAGTCTTAAAAGGTGCATATATCATTTTTCATTTTTAAGCTTTCATCAACAATGTAATTATTGTTGTGACTGTGATTTGTAGCTTTAATATAAAGTGGAAATGAAACACTTTTGTGGCGATGACAGATAAAAAAAAAAAGATCGTGGAAAGTGGGGTCTGTCTGTCATTTCCTCCATTCTTCTCTGGTTTCACGCATAAGTACCGAAACAGTGGCGGGCAAATCAGATGCTTGTCGGACAGCACAACAATGTTCTGCTACAGGCTGATAATTACACGCCATGTTCTATCTCCGTCCCCTCTGAACCCATCTCTTTCTCGATTCTGTTGTTTCAAGCTTTTATAATATATACTTTAAAATAGCTTTACAGCCACAGGCCCACATGACCTCACTCTCGTTCCTTAGGCTGCTGTTTGCAACCTGAAGTGCCAGACCCAATTCATGACATTAACCTTATAGGCCTGACCATTAATCTGAGAGGGAAGATTTTACTTTCTATAAGGGGTTTAATATCCACTGATGTTGTTTTATAAATTAAACCCATATGAAGGACAACTTTTTGTAAAAACCACTACTGACTTTTATATTTTTGGTGTGGTGTTCTGGAGTAATTGATTGCAGTGATATGGTACTGGGCTATGAGCCATGCGCAAGGCAGCAGACCTGTCTCTCAGTCAGCTCTTTTCAAGTGCCCTATAGTTTTCTTCCGCTGTTTTGGCAGGGACGTCATAAAGTGTCTCTCCATTCTCAAAGAGCAGCACTGGAGAGGATGGCACCTTACAGCGAGGAGAATCGCTGAAACGCCCACAGCTCTTTCAGATGGTACATGCTGAAAAGACATGCTGCCCAGTGAAAGACGGGTGCTCCTGTGCAGTGCAAGGGACAAAAAAACCACTCACCGCCTGGTTCAAGTTTTATTCTACCAGCAAAAACAACTAAACTCACAGCTCCAACCCCCCTTATGGCAAGTATTTGTTATTCCAGCTTTTTGTTTGGTCCGATCAGCTCATGAACCCCGTCTGTAAATCTTCTTAATACTCTCTTCCCACAAAGTCAAAGCTACTCTTTTGATGAGACCAACAGAGGCCCATGGCACAAGAAAAGTTTGTTTTATCCAAGAAAAGAAATGCCACGTGACTTCCACACTGAATGCCCTTAAACTTTTTCTAAGAATTTCTATGAACTCTTCTCAGCATTGTTTAAGTAACCTAGTTTGGTTTGCCACAATAATAGGGACGCATATTAGAGCTTAGAAGCGAAGGGAGGGAGAGAATAAGTTATTAGCATTAGACTGGGCCCAGTCAAGCGCTCTTAAGAGAGCAGACGTGGATGAAGTGCGCTGCAGACCCCTCTGTTCCCTGCTCATTTTGCTGCTGAACTGCAGAGTATTCTCCTATACTGTGGCATCACTTGATAACTTGTGCGATTAAAACATACAGTAGGCGATGTGGCTCACCCAAAGACTCGTAATTAAGCGTGAACCTTATACAAAATGGCTCCAGGTTGTTTCCACATAGACCTACAGCACAGCGTGGAATCACCCATTGGCTCATAGAAAGAGCCGTGTCCGTGCTCACTGTTGCAGGGAACAGGGGACAACACACAAAGCTTTGAGGAGGGGCTGCAGTACACACTCATCTGATCAGAGGCACCTGCATCCATCGTTTAACTTAATACAGTGCACTCACTGCGGGTCAAAACTTGACACAGACATCCAGTGAATAAATTTAACTTGAGAGAAATGGTCAGCATTAGAGCACAAAAAGGTGGTCCGTTACAGCAGAATCATTCTTGCAATAGCCTGCACAGCAAATGAAAGAAAGAAATGTTCATTTATTTTTACGCAAAACTGGAATCTTTTTGTTAGATTTCATTTATTTTTAGAGAAAACAGCGTTAGCATTGGGCTAACAATTAAAAGCAAAATGTTATTTCCATCTAGCAGAGGATGGTTTCGATCCATCGACCTCTGGGTTATGGGCCCAGCACGCTTCCGCTGCGCCACTCTGCTTCCGGCTTATTCCACACCCATTCTGAGTCTCATTGGCTGCGTACAGTACCATTCACCTATTCCCTATTCTCTATTCACTGCATAGGTAGCTCCATGTTGAGCACTATATAGTGAGCTTATCTATCACAGTTTGTGCACGACTCAGTTCAGTAGCTTATCGCCGTTAATGACGTCATCGTTGTCGCACAATAAACCTTACACAGGCAGACAGACAATGGCAGAAAGAGTTGCAACCTGTCCTACTAATGTCAGTCACTTTCTGTTTAACCTTCGTTGTGTTGAAATTTGTTTTACCAGTCAGTGATGTAATAACGTGGGAATGTAAAGTATAACGTCATGCATTATCTCCACTCGTCGCTAGGCTAATTTATACAATGTAACATGCCATAGGTGTATGCTAATAAGGTTAGCATGTTGTATATGTTTGGAAAATGTGTTTAGTCAAAGACAGCTGTCTTGTCAGTGGACCTAGTGAGTTGTAATGGAGCTGAATTTCGTAACGTTACCTTTGTTAACTGTTGCTGTTATCCCTGGCTTCATAGGAGAGGAGGAAAAGTTTGCTAACTACTCGGCTAATTTATACAATGTAAAATGCCATAGGCTTACGCTAATAAAGTTAGCACGTTGTATTTGTTTGGAAAATGTGTTTAGTATAAGACAGTTGTATTGTCAGTGGACCTAGTGAGTTGTAATGGAGCTGAATTTTGTAACGTTACCTTTGTTAAATGTTGCTGTTGTTCCTGGCTTCATAGGAGAGGAGGAAAAGTTAGCTAACTGCTCGGCCAATTTATACAATGTAAAATGCCATAGGCTTGTGTTAAAAACATGAGTATGAC
>JAPZEB010000002.1:13814936-13827677 GCA_029783705.1 Chaetodon striatus
CCATAGGCTTGTGTTAAAAACATGAGTATGACGACCCCTCTCTCTCTGTGGTTGTTCCTGCGGTCTCTTTTTCCGTTCCCCTGCAGGAGGCGGACCGGCTGCAGAGGTGTGTCCGGAGGATGAGCCACACCTGAATCCAGTTTCCTGATGAAGCCACTGTGTCTACATAGAGGGCTGGATGTATCAGTTCCAGTCTCTCTCTGCTCCTGGCTAACAGGGTTTTGAGGTTGTTTTGTTATGTTAGTTTTCTTTTCCTCACACTCACCTACACCACACATTCATACCACCCAAGAACTTTTTTACTTATGTTTAAAATTGGTTAAATACATTTATTTTACTTTAACCAGAATTACATGTGTGTTCTCCCTTGTTTGTCTGAACCTGGAGCTGGTTCATGACATAAGCATGTTTGTATTTATGGGGAAAACGTGTCCAGCGAAGGACAAGTGCTCTGTCTGTGAATGCTGTGAATTATAGTGAAGCTGATGTGTGTATTTGTGTTTGAAATTGTCAGTATTAAGCCATGTTTAATGTGTGTTTTTGGTGTGTTTTGACTCAACTAAACTTTACAACATTTCACAGAAACCCTGCTGCAGACTAGTGTTTTGAAGATGTAACTCCAGAGTGACACAGACACAGCAGCACAAGTATAATTGCTTAAGTTACCATTACATACCTGCATCTCCTTCATGAAGGAAAAAGACATCTAATAACAGAGCTTGCCTCAGTTTAACTTTATGAGCTCAGTAACTAAAAAAAGATATACATAAACACAGCACATAAAAAACCTAACACACCTTAGTAATTAAGTAAAATCTCCAAATGAACAGCTGTAATTAAGCTGGCTAGTGTTAACTGTGAGCAGAGGATAGTTGAGAGTTACATGTCATTTACAATCACTATTGAAACTTCCTTTGTTAAAATCTTCATGAGAATGATTATTATGATCATAATATGTCGTCGAAAAAGCCCTACAGACTTTTTTTCCCCTTACTTTGTCAGTTGACAAAAATGAGCCATTATGCATCTTTTTAGCCTAACGTGTAGGTCTGAGTTTTATTGGAAGTTTAACACTTTAACACTGTCTGAAAACTGAGAGTTTTTCTAATCTTTACATGATTATTAAGTGTTCAAAGGCAAATGTAGGAAAATTTGCAGCTCCAGCAAAGTTTTGTTTAAACCAAAATTTAGATAGGCCTGTGCTTTTGTAAATGCTTTTTTGGCCATACCCTGCTGAGGGAGATTGATCAGTAATATCACATAATGGTGTAGGACACCTTGGTCCTCCATGTTAATTTCTCAAATGAATCCATACTACTGCTCCACAACAAACTCAGTAATAAATGGAACTCTCATAAAATTGAAAAACACACTCTGAAGCATCATCTTGTGAATTTAATCAGTCATATCTTTTTAACAAAGTCATCATCTGAACAAGAAAATCATAACATTTAACATCATTCATATTTGAGTACTAAATCTTTGAATATGTTACAAAATTATATTTTGATATTGTAAACACAACAAAATGAATGTAAAATTCTATGACATAGCAAAGTTCGACAGAGGAATGTGATGTTATGCTTCCAAAGAAAGATATATTTTAGCTAAAAACAATAATTCAGTCTGATTGAATAGGCTGCCATGAGTGAGAGGTACACTAATACATGAGAATTCAAACTGAACATTTAAATTACCGCAGATGGGTGAAAACATACAAACACGTGCAACTTTTATTACGTGGATGGTGAAAGCAAAAAAGTTTCACAGCTAATAAGGCTGTGGATGGGGTTGAAGTTTCATTTTATGTTAGCCTTACACTGATAATTTCTTTAAAAACTTACACCTTATGCCCAAATACATTCATGTTGGCAGTTATGGGTTGTGAGAGGTCACAGCTCAGAATTGGTTATTTGTCGGTTCTCACTCCATTTAAACAGCAAATTGTCACATTTGGTTAAGTCAGCTGCATTGTGACGTTGACCGTTGACGTTATTGGGCATTAGAGGACGTTTGACTGCTAATGTAGTATTTTTGTCCTTGACATGAAGTGAAATAATTATATTTTCTCTTCAAATATATATTTGTAGAAAATTAATAAGTCAAAACTTAAATTTTCCCACAGCATCCCTTACCGAGGCTTTGAGAATGCTTACATTGAATGTACTTCATGGGGCTTGATAAATCAGGTGTTTAAAAAAAAGTGACTTCACACTCCTCCCAGAACCATTAGCAAACTATGAGGTAACATATCAAATGTAATGTCTGCTTTGTGTTGAGAATGATAATTCACTATAAATCAGTAATTTGCAGTTATACTCCATTTTCATTGTGCTGACAATGTTCCTTACTTGTGTCCACATCTTTGTAGGTTTAAGTATGACACCAGCATTTAGGTCATGCTACATCTAGTCAGCTTGAAGGCTGCAAGTATTGAACTGTTGGACTTTTGACATCTTTTGGAGGTTCCCTTTTAGAGAGCTACTGATTTAAAAACAACAACAACAACAACAAAAACCGTTATTGGTGCTTTTTAACATGTTACTGAAACAAATAAGAGGTGAGGTCAGGCTGACATGCACAGCTGATGGGGACAAAGCACCATTTCAAGCTGTAGCGCGCCGATGTCTATGTAAATATGGAACGTGGTAAGCAACTGTTGTGCCTGATGATCTCTAAAGTTAACACAAACATTGGAATAATAAGAACTAGGAGGAAATGTTCTAAGCAAAGGTTTCATTAAAAAGAACACCGAAACCATTAAGCCAACATCCTTCGTATATACATGACATATCAATCTTCTTTAAAAACTGACTTCACATTTTCATTAAGAATTTAGGGGTCTTCACATTATATCTCAATATCTCACACAGTAACTGTAAAACTATTAGGCATTAAAGAATTTGGGATTACCACTCTCAGTGTACTCCAACATAGGGTGCTTGAAAAAAAATATTTTCATCTGTTGTGGATAATAATAATGTCAATAGAAAAGTCATACATCATGATCAGAATTAAAAAATAAGCATGTATAATGAGTCATGTCCTTAAGTCTATCTCAAGGTACATGGGCAGTTTTCAGGAAAGTTTGGTTTGAAAGCAAATGTGTCCATACAACAAAACACACAGCCATTACAGGCAAAATAAAATACAGCGAGTTTAAGTTCTTAAGTACAAAAAGAACGAAAAAATAAAGAAGGAAAAACACCACCCTAACAACTACCTCCTCCAATTCTTTGAGCAGTTCATAAGAAACAACATCAAACAGCAAAAACAACATGTGGGAATGTTCACTCCATTAAAAAAAAAAAAAGTTTATTTGTGTCAGTGCTGGAAAAAAAAGTGTCCTCAGTGGATATTTTGAGATGTGAAAGCTGAATAACAGGACCACTCAACCTTTTCATCACCAGCCTACATATGAAATTGCATTAGGCCCATTCAGAAATAATGTCCAAAGCCCCCAAAGCCATTCAGCATACAGATATTTAATGGTGGTATATATATAGCAAAACAGAACAGTGGCACAAGTAAAAAGGCCGAATCATCCAGTATGTCACTTTCCCATAGCCACCAGTATTCCAGTGGTTTTCATTCTGATAATAACTTCAGTAATAATGTTGATATTAACAAGAGAAAACTTTGACTTTAGGTGGTGGAGCCGACAGAATCCGAGTGAAACGTGATGTATCCCGAGGACGATGCCGAGGGTGTGCTTACAAAACTGTTTGTGCTTCCTTTACTCTCACCCTTGCTCAGGTGCTTGTGACGCCCCCAGTCAGCTCCAGCACCAGCTCTGGTACCACTGCCTGTCCTGGTCCTACAGGCTGAGTGCCCTGGAGTCTGCTGGCTGTGCCCAGGTGAGCCCACGTCACACTGCTGTTTCCCGTCTCGCACGCGCTCCCGGCAGCCTTTACCAGAGCCACACGCCCCGGGGCTCTTCTTTCCAGCAGCTCTGTCTGATTTGGGGGACGCCTCGGGCGTGTTGCCCCTACTACTGCTCCTTTTGTGTTCTGAGAGCCGCCTGAGCGCTTGAGGTTCACGCTCAAAGTCTGTGAGCGGGAAGTGAGGAAGGATGACTGTGTGCTGTTCATACACATTGGGGATGAGTGAGATGGTGGATGTGCGCCGTGGGCTCTTCCTTGGGCTCGGCAGCGGCGTCTCATCTATAAAATTTATCACCTCATCGCGGCTAAAACACCGCAGTTCGTCCTCATAGCGCTCCCCTCCACAAACCACGCGGGGCAGGTGCTTGAGGGAGTGCATACTATCCTCAGAGCGTCGCCGCTTGCGATGCGGGTGATGATGATGGTGGCTCTCCTCGTGGTAGGAGACCAGGCTGCTCCTGCGCCTCTCGCGGCGCGGCAAGGTGGAGCTGTAGTGGGCAGTCAGTATCATGTCCTCGGTGGAGCCCCATCGGTGAAGGTATGAGGGGATCCGGTCGCTGGTCCACATGTCGGTTTCGTCGTGGGAGTATCTTCTTGTAGGGGGCACCTGAAGGCAACACACAGACCAAACCCTTCAGTGTGTAAAGAACTTTGCCATTCATTCACCTAAAGCAACACAGAACCAGTAAGCATTGTGGCACTACACAGAAGTAAACATATAACATTATTATAAATTACAATACACCTAAATTATCAATTTAAAGGATATTACATGTAGGATTCTTCAAGGTTATGTGGCTCTCAATGCCACTGGGATATTACACTGCAGTTTTAGTAATAACACTGACTTGAGGTTGTCCCAATGAGCTGCTTTGTGTAAATATTTAGGTTGGTGACAGACACTGAAGCTCAGTAAAGGCTTCCAGGTTCATTTTTGGCTCTCTGTAGTATTTGTGTAAAATCCTACATGCAGCACATAGAAGTTGTCCAGTATATTAATTGCAATTCTAATTTATTTTTTTTATGAATCCCTCGAACATGTATGAACATTTTAACATACATCAACAGGACTATAACTGGACTAGTATTCACTTCCATTATTTGGAGATGAAAATTGCAAAAGGTTAAGATGGTTGCCTACATGTTATGTTATACTCACATTCCATTCTGTTCTGACAACTACGCAAGAGACAGAGGGTTTGTCAAGGTGACGTCAAGAGCCACAAGATTGATATCAGCCTGCCTCCCTGTGGTGGGTTTTAGTAAATACAGAGAAATGAGACAGCAGACGATACAGTAGCATTGAGTGGGTTAGGTGGAGGGGCTGAACAGCAGAGGGCAGCACAAGCATTAGAATGAATCAAGATGCAGGATGAGGAGAGACAAAAGACACACAGCAAGCCAATAAAGCCAAAGAGGCTTTATTCTGCAAACCACTTGGGAAGTGCCAAGGCAGTTCTTACATGGTGACGCTACTTGATAATGATTTGATTATGGTCTAATTGGGCTTTAACCCTTCTCGCACCAACAGAATTAATGTGACTATCACAGTTAAGCCAGTCACATCCTGTAAGTGAAAGAAAAAATATTCACCTTGTTTGTTTCAACATCTCACACACACAGCAAGAAAAAACACAGCTTAATATTAATATTAAGTCAAATGAATCTACTGTTTAATGAGGTGGTGTATCGGACACAAAAACAATGGATGGAGTAATGATTTGGTCTGATGAAATGACAGCTACTGTATACATCTCTGTTTCAAGGCTTTGTAAAAAAAAAAAAAAAAGTCAAACTGAATCCAATCCTGCAGGATCACTTGTCTTTGAAATGTCCATTATAACATGGGACATCTGTGGTGTTATACCAATTACAATTGTTTTTGATATTAAATAAACAAATTATTTAAGTAAATGTAGAGTGCTTCAGCTGCAGGCTGTGCTTAGAAAACTGAAGCCCTTGTTAAATTGTTACTGACAAAGATGACACAGAGTAAAGATGTACAAGTTAACACTGTGTGGGTTGCACCAGTTGATTCTAATGTTACAGATCCTCACCACAGCCTTCCAGGCCAAGTCAATCAAGAATTTGATTATCATCACTGCCCACTAGTTTTCATGAATATTGATCAAATAGTCAGATTCTGGGCCACAATTTGGTGTTCACAGAGTTTAAGTCAGTATTGGAACTAAAGCAGAACATTTTAGATTTTGTTGAATTGTCCAAGAAGGCTGCGTGTCAGAACACTTTGTTGTTAATGCAGGCTGAAAAGGAGCATTTCACAGCTCTGCATCTAACTGGAATGGATGTCGGATCCAATGGACACAATGCTTTTGGGCAGAACGTGAACAAATGTTTATAGTGCTTTCATGAAACCTTGAGGGATTCCTGAAATGTAGAAGGTAAGTCAGTTACTAAACTCTTACCTCCTTACAGCATAAAAAGGTAGTTAATTGCATATAGGTCCATGGTTAGGACACAGTAGTAGATAAATGAAGCACACCTAACATGTTGATGGGACTGCTGATGGTCATATTTACCAAACATTAGTCAACCAGAGTGTATTTTTGATTCACGTAAAAACGACAAAAAAAATCTCTGGCATATCTGAGAGAGATAGCATCACAAAATGTCTGATGATTTGAGAGAATTCAAGCAAAATACTGTTAAGGCCCACAAGGCCATTTCACCATGCACAGTGTCATTTAAAGTAAGTTCAATTGATCAAGTAAAAGAAATGAAGAAAATCAATAAAAATATACCTGCAAATACTGCATTTTATCTTCCTGATGTTCCCTCAATGGATACCCTTGCGGAACCCCCCTTTCTAAGGTTGAGAACTCATACTTGGCATTACGGTCTACCGTCACGATTTCAGGCGCCGAGCTATAGTCATATGGTCTGTCATATATTAAGTCGGCATGAATTCCTCCATCTTGGCTGTTTTCTGCAAAGTGCAGAAAAGCACGAGCGTCAGGATTAGAGAGCAACGAACTCAATACACAAGACAGACAGACAGACAGACGAATAGATAAGAGAGACAAGTTCAATTGTTCTCTGATTTGTTGACTTAGACTACGGATCTGCTCTGGAAATGAAGTTAAGATAATAAAAAATGACCAGAAATTCAATTTAAATGTTTAATAAGGGGATAAAATAAGACTGGCTCTGAATTCAGAAGCTACGCCAAATAGCTGCATAAAGAGCCTTTGAAGGTACAGGGCTTACACTCTGAACAATAAAATCATACAAACAATGTCAAGTGTTCTTAGTGTTTAAATACCCATCTAACAAGTTTACTTTCCCAATTAGTGCATTTATGTTCATTAAAGATCAATTGGAGATGGGTGTAAAATGCTGATCTTGAGGAAAATGCTGGCCAAAAGATGAAAGATGAAAGAGGCTATTTGCACAGGCAGCTTGGCATGCAAGTCAGTAGCTTAGGGAAAACAGGAAACAATCCTTATACATACAACTGTGATGAGTTATACATGGCAAGCCCTCTGGAAAAAAGCAGAGAACTGGCAGTGTTAATTATCACACAGAATATGGCCTGCCCTGTGTTGTGTTGTGGCTCCTGCTGGACAACGAGCAGTTATCAGGGAGGATGTCGAGAGGGAGAGGATCAAAAGGTTTGGAGGGTTAGAAACAGGAGAGAAGGGATTCAGATCGGGTTGAGTTTAAACAGTGCCAATAGAAAGAAAAGACAGATGGTTCATCATACTGTCATCAGTTTGCATGAGTTGTGGAGATCCGGTCATGGACCCAGTCCACACGCCTTTCTATCATTATCATGTGACCTAATTTTTGGGACCAAATTTTGTTGAAGTGTCTGTGATTCCTTGGTGAAATGTTTAATTCTCTGCCCCCTTGGAATACATTTTTACTTCTGTGATAAAAGTCTTGGACCACTTTCTTTCTCTTTTTATCTATTAGCCAGATATTTACAAAGTGCAGTTTAATTAAGACTTCTGCCTTAAAATATTCAGTATTTTGCTCTTCACTAGAATCTGACCAGTAGGTGGAAGTTCACACAAATAAAAATAAAAATAAAAATATGAAAGAAAGAGAAAGAAAAAATAACGACAAATATCGATATTTAAAAATCTATTTTTTTCTTCCAGAAAAAAAACTTGGGTGTATCCTTTTGTGACTTGAGGGAAATATGACCATCATAGTGACATGAAAGTGCTTTTCAGCTTCAGTCGTTCCCATTTCACTCTGGATCATAACAAATAAATGGGGAACCATTTATTTTATCATTCTCTCATGCCAGGGCATTTTAGAGGAAGACTGCCCAGTTTAAATGCATTGGACTGAAAATAAAAAAAATGCTGCAAGGTAAATATGTCCTTTGTCCAGCAATGGTTCTTTTTTCTCTTTTTTTTCTTTTTCTTTTGTAATGACATCAATCTCATGACATAGTTGAGTAAAGCATTTATATAGTGCACACCACGTACAAAAACACAGAAATATATATTTGAGAACAGAAAGTTACGTTACACAGACACTTGTTACTTCAGTTTCATCTCCTGACAACAAAGGTCAGATGATAGGTCACATGATAACATTTGACCACTAAGTGAAGACCTCAGACTACTACAAAATATAAGGTAATTCATAACGAGCATCAAAAAGAACGAAATATTTAAGAACCAAGCAAATCATTACTGTCATAGTGAAAAGGTCTTACCTACTTAATAATAATTTGAAGTTAAAATGTCCCTCTGAATAGGCTGTCAATTCCATTAATTGTATTATAGACTATTATTTATTGTTATACATTATATTAATAGCCCAGGGAAGAGAGGTGTGCTCAATAACAAAAAAAAGGTAAATACAATTATTCACTTCTTACCAATACCAATATTTTACCTTAAAGCCAGTTCAGATCAAAGTTTGAGGACAAGCTAAAATCAAACATTGTTTCATGTCTTCATAACAATTATTTTGTCGCATAACTATTTCTACAGTCTGATTTGACTTGATTAATCAGACCAACAATAGATGGCTGTGATGGACTGTAATTGCATAGTTTAACGTTCAGAACACAATGCAAAGCTGCCACAGAGAGCGAGGGTGTGAAGCTGCGGTAATCATGGGTGCTCCACAGTCAAGGAGCAATTTAGACCTGCATCATGAGGTAGACAGCAGGAATATATAATCTTCCTGTGAAAATCTATCATTTTGGAAAGGAAATGCGGAGCCACTGTAAACTGAAAAGGTAGTCGGTGACAAGAAAATAACTTCAAAACATTTATAAAGACTCCTTCAAAGCACCTCTCAGCTGTCTACAGAACAGCTCTGTCCAAACTACAGCGATGTGGCTGTATGATGGGCTGTGTTTTAATTGGCTACAGAAATTATGTTCTTGAAGTCACATGCTGTGGTATGATGGCCTCAGTTATCTTCACACAGTCTGAGAAAAGCTGAAATACATTATCACATGGCTTTGTTGAATGCTGACTGCACAGTCTGTTTCTGAATAGCAGACTGCTGCCATGAATAACAGACCACTGCTTTGGATGAAGCTCTGATCATAGGCTCTGAAGGAAGAATAATTTTTAAATCAACATTTTGCATCAAGTTATCGATTTCTTTAATAAGTAGCTATGCAAGAGGCAAGACAGACCCACTTTGCATGACCGCTTGCTGTAATATAATAGATCTATAGAGATCTCTGTAACATAATCCCTAACATAGTGCATGTTTTCTCTGCATCATTGTAAAACGTTTGCTTGACTTGTCTCAAATCTTTGACGTTAACTGGCTTTTATGAGGTCACTTTTTCATGTTTATTATCGTGACCCTGAATTTTCAGTCATAATTTAATCTTTAATAATTGGTACTGTTAATTACAGCATGTCTCGGTTGCTAATGCATAAATGTATTTTAAAAAAAATTAACTTCTGAGGGTTCTATATCACAAAGGTGAAACCTAAGTGTACCTCAAGGATGAGAGGTGGAAATCTATATCAAACAGTAAACTGAGGATTTCTTATCTTGATGCTAACCTCTGTTTCCTTCCTGTAATATTGATGCTATCAACTTCCCCAGTACAACTACTCCCTGGGCTAAGAGACAAATCTATTCAGGTTGATAAATCACATTTGTCACTGTAATTCCTATGCCCAAAGACAGTTAAGAACACTTCTCAGCACAAATGACTCTCTGTGTCCAAACCCTGAATTTAGAGAGTCGTGCTTCGTCTTAAACTGTCACTTGGATTTTGTAAACATGAGCAAATTATCTGCAATTTCACTTCAAAGTGTCTGTCAATTTGAATCGCTGCAAAAATATACTAAATTATCTTTGAAACCACCACTAAGAATTCACTTTGTGCACGTCCTCAGAGAGCATTCAACAGCACAAACAACTGTCTTTAGAGCCTTTATTTGTCCACACTGACCTGTCTTAGGTAATAGGAATCATCCATATTCAGATCATCAGGTGAAGAGGAGGGAAAAAGGAGGAAGGGCAGGAGGGAGACACCTGACAGTGGCTTACCCTCATCCACGTCATCATTGGACATGATGGCGACGCACTTCTCCCACACCATGCGTATATCGGCCCGATAGCGGTCACAAGCCCAGAGGAACATAGGCAGCAGGATGGACTGGGCAATGGAGCACCACAGCACACACAACACCATCCAGTTGTAGGAGCGGTCAAACTTCAGACTGGCAAAGCTCACCACCTGGGCAGGGTCAGCAAAGGGTTAGAGAAACATAATCACTTCTATATCTTGCACAGAACATACTGTACATCTGACAAGCTACACAAATTGTGCCAGAAATGTAAAATTACAAATGCAGAGCTCTTACATATGATCTGAAACTCACAATGATTGCAGGGATTTGGAAATATATTACTACCTCAGAGATTAAAGAGAATATTCCACAGGATCCTAAAAAACAGATCCATAAGGGACTTGAACCTAGGGGTGTCAGAGGAAAAGTGGGACTGAATTCCAAGGGCCCCAATGAAAGAGGGGGCCTTGAAAAGCCTGGAATGAGAAGTCTGGTTTGTTTGCAATTTTTTATTTCTATGTTATGAGTGCCATAACTAAATTAAAGTTGGCTAAAGAAATCCATTGAACGATTTAACTTTAAAAAATAGTGGAGGCTCTTTGAGGCCCCTCTCACTGCAAAATGGTTTAGTCCACCCCTGCTCTAGGATTCGTGTCTAAATGCGGCTAAAGCCAAGCAAACTGACTTTGTAAAAAACTGTTTAAAAGGTGTGTGACAGAGATATGGATGCCAACAGGGAGGCCAGGGGGCCCAAAGAGACTGCTTCCACATGGGGCCCAGAATCTGGTGCTATGCAACTGCTTGAACTGATTGACAATAAAACAACACTTAAAATTTTTTAAATCATGTTCAAATACGGGTAATCTGTCTCTTCTCGCAGCATTTGCTAGAATCCACCAAGGCTGAGAGAAAACAACCAATCAGGAGCAAGGAGTCAAACTAGCCAGAGCTGATCAAATATGAATCAAGATTCTGTGAATGCATGGCCTTTTTCTCACCTCAAATGTTGTCAGAAACGTATTTTAGTGTACTGTTTAGCTGTAAAATGAGAAAGCTTGTGCCTTGGCCGCCATGTTGGATACAGTCAAGCAAAAACCAAGCACCGCCTACCAGCCAGAGCCAACTATAGACTTATCCTACAGTATCACCGGATTGTATCACTGATTAGGTTAAATTAGCAAAGTGAGTGAGTGTAGATACATCACTGAGGTCACGTCCCTGGTCTCTAGATCAACAGGCAAAGAGCTCTGAAGAGCTCTGAGCAAGAGTGATGGTTCTCTTTTGAACTATCAACAGACTGCAGTGTTTCTTGCTCCACCTTTTAGTATTGGATTAGTGTGCTAGGTACCACAACAGAGGGGTGACGAAAAACAAGGATGGTATGGAGTGGTTCTATTGATACCATCTACAACTTTTCACCATGGAAAAATAACCATTATAATGTGCACTGAACTGAGCCGTACTGCTCAGTGGAAGCAAGGCTTGACAGCTTACTATTGCCATTCGAAACAGAGCCCTGAGCAATTTAGTGAACAAACGACATCATGACAAAGTTTTGATCCAGATGACAAAAGCAGCATTACAGAATTCATTCTGAACTTTATGTGTTGTTCAGTGAAAGATCTTCCATTAAAAGTCTGTCTGTTTAAACCTTTAAGAGATACTACTGCGATACCACACCCTCTGTTTTTTAAAATATTCAAGCTATAGTGCTCTCAGCAGGCACTCAGTGCAAGGCTGCTGAGTGCTAATTGAGAGTACAAGATACTGAGTATGATCCCTCAGATCCGGTCTTTGGTGTCGGAGTAAATGTGCTATGTACAGGCAAGATCTCTTGTATTAACAAATTCTGCAAGCAGTTTACAATAGACAGGACAAATACAACAGCTGTCATTTGCCACTGTGCTGCTAATGATTATGATATCAATTAATCTGTTCATTATTTTATCAATTATTCAAATAATAATTAGGTCAACAAAATGTAGTAAAGTAATAAAAAAAAAAAGATATAAAAACAGGAAAGCAGCAAATTGTCATATCTGAGAAACCAGAATGCTGGAAAGTCTTAAACAGTAAATCGATTATAAAACAGTCAGCAGATATTTTTCTGTCAACTGACTGATGAATTAATTAACTAATCATTTCAGCCCTTATGTGTGCTGCCTTCCAAAGTAAGCAGAGTTCAAAATATGATCAATTTGGATGTAATTTATATTCACACCACAGCATGTAAACTCCCCTTATTTATACATATATATATATATATATATATATATATATATATATATATATATATAAAATATAAGGCGTTGTTTTGTGTAAGCTGT
>JAPZEB010000002.1:13827777-13844242 GCA_029783705.1 Chaetodon striatus
CCTTATTTATACATATATATATATATATATATATATATATATATATATATATATTTATAAAGTCTGAACCAAATGTAGGGAATATTATATTTTTTTATATTGTGTGTTTCAAAGCAAATCCATGTCCCATTCACAGAGTTCAGGGAATAGTCGTGAAATACAGCTGAAAAGCTTGAATTAATCAGTTCAGATGTTTTGTTTGTGTTTTCTAACATTTATCAGGAACATGTTCAAATGCATTCAGGACACTGTTTGGATTATGTATGAAAGTAGGCGCATCTAATTATATTACTCACTCATTTCATCTCTTTATTCGGGCACTGAGCTGCTTCTTAGAATCAGTAAAGGTGACCTCGTTTGGGTCACGACCCCTTTTTACAACAAGCATTCGAGCTAATATGAGTTATCTCCTTCAGTGAAGCAACACAGTGCATTATCTGATCATTAAAGTTGACGGGATCAGTCTAATCCTCATCTCTAATGCATCAGGCCAAGACACTCATCAGATTGATTAACTCAAACTCATTATCTCTGGTGTCACCTTCTCTGGTCATACCTTGAACTTGAACACCAGCCATTAGGGCTGGGTATCATTTTAAAAGAGGCAGTACCAGCAGCCCTAAATTGATGCTGAAGCCAATAGATTTGATACGTTTTTTTCCACTTCATTGAGTACCCATCATGAGAATAGAAGCATTTAGCTGCATAAAGCGCCACAGGCGTGTAGTATAGCCATAGGTTTGAATGTTATGGTGCCATCTCAGCATGCTGAACTGCAAATTCTGTCAAATACACCACGCTCGAATTCACCAGGTCATAGACTGTATGGGCTGTAGCTGCTGCGTTAGTGGGTCAATCACATGTTGTAATAAATCGAAGAACACTTGCTGTGACTTGCTGCAAGAAAAAACGTTAAAATAGTCACAAAAAGGATCAAATGTGGTTTTTGTTTGACTGGAGAAGTTTCGCTGCTACTTAGTACTCGGTTATTTTGGCCAGTCCTACCAGCCATATAGCAGCATCAACACTACGTGACTTGATGAGGTTGTGAAGTTTCAACCTGATATTGATCTTGTTTGTCTACTGAGCTGACCCAATCTAAAAACCACCAGGCAAACCAAAGACAGTGGAGACAACAAAAGACACTGTGGGTAAACTTTGGTTTTCTTTCTATCAGAACACATCACCTGCTGATTTTTAACACACTTTTAGCCAGAAAATTCCACCTATGATGTACTATTAGTCTGGAAAATCTAGGTTATGATGCTGTCACAGCTAATGTCTTTTCCACAGATGGATACTTTGTTCTTTAGATAGCTCATGAGTGGTGATGAATTCTTATCAGCCATCAGTGTGTTTTCAACTCTGAAGATAAACTCTTACAGACTATAAATTGATAACAGGAGATTTGGTAGTGACATCCAATGACCTGTAT
Organism: Chaetodon striatus; assembly: GCA_029783705.1. NCBI lineage: Eukaryota > Metazoa > Chordata > Actinopteri > Chaetodontiformes > Chaetodontidae > Chaetodon > Chaetodon striatus. The sequence continues at coordinate 13,829,213 of JAPZEB010000002.1, forward strand.
AAACTTATGTGTTGGTGCTGCATAAGTGTAAGTTCTTAGATAAACAATTGTATGGTGGCCAAGTTTTTTTAAAAATAACATTTTGTAACAGTTCTAATAACTTAAAGGGAGAGTTAACCCCAAAATCAAAAATACATATTTTTCCTCTTACCTGTAGTGCTACTTGACAATATAGATTGTTTTGGTGGGAGTTTCCAGTGTTGGAGATATCAACCATAGAGGTGTCTGCCCTCTCTAATATAATGGAATTAGATGGCACTCAGGTTGTTGTTGCTCAAGGGGCTGAAAAATGCATTTCAAACATTCCACAGCAATGTCTCTTTCCTGAAATATTTACCTGATTACTCAAAATAATCCACAGACCTTGTTGTGAGCAGTTTCACGTAGGAACTATATTCTTTCTGCTAAACAACACTCGTCAACCGAATCACTGCTTAGAGGGAAGCATGCATCTTCTGCTAGCTCACTTAGCACCACTGAGCTAGTTTACATTACAGGGCAGTGAGGGAGGATGCTGTTTATGTTTACATCTCACGGCCACAAGCACAAGCCTCTTTTCCATGGTGAGATGCACACCTCCTGCTGTGCAGTGATACAGCCTGAGTTAATTGTTTATTTGGTTCAATGCTTGAAATAAGGATGTGGTAAGGGGACTTTCACGTTTTGTTCTATAGTATAAAATACATCAGTTAATACCCTACTCATGAATTTTGAAGCTTCTATATGTCTTCAAAAAGACGTTTGCAAACAGGTGGCCAAATAAGGCTACAGGGTATTATCATGCCGAAAACAGCTTTTCAGCCTCGTTGTGGTGGCAATGTTAATGTCATGCAACTGTGGTGAGTTTCCTTTTTAACCTCTGGTGATTGTATTTACGCTTCAAAAATCATAAAAGTGGGATTCATTTGTGAAGATTATCATACTGAACAAAACATTTAAGTATCATGAACTTTTGATTACCACAGAGCTTATTTTCTGCAATATCAAAATCCAATGGAGAAATACCATTGGCTTTGTCGATTTGCCTACATAAAAAAAGCATCCCTGCAGCACTCTGTAAATAATTCTATTTTTGTCTTGTTTTTTAGCGTCTATAATGTGGTGATTCTATTCTGATCTCTTCATATATCTATTCATCAGTATTTCTCTGTGTAATAGGATACGTTTGTATGTGTGTTAAAGCTTTCCATGCATTTAAATAGCTCATTACATCAGGCCATAAAAACGGCTCCCAGAACTTTTGTTGTTTCTCTTAGTGCACTGGAAATAGGATCTTTCATCAGCACTATACTACTACCCTCTCTGTTATACACAAACATACAGAAACATAATAGGATGTTGTTGTAAAGTGATACACAGCTGTCCTTTCAAATCAACTCCCAGCTTACGAGGCAACAAGAATGCAGTTTCCCCTCTGATCCTGAACTCATACATCTCAGTATAGAGGCATCGTGTTGTTAACACCTTATAGGGTTTTGCTTTTAAAGCGATCATAAATTGGGCCTTTAAGTCATGCTTCCTGCTTTTAGCATGTCAGTGTTTCTTTATGCCTCCAATGTTGTCAACCTCAGAAAATACTGCTTTCACTCATTACAAAATACAGGTTTGCCTAAAATTAGCTCTTGCTCTATAACAAGGAGCATGTAGGGTCCTCAGAGAGATTTTTCAGCGATGGTAGCACGTCAGAGTTTGCACCAAAAAGGATTGTGAATAACGGTATGGAGACTGAATGAACTCCATTATTAAATCATGGCTGGTAAGTGCAATTACTCAGCACTGATGAGCTCACAGGTCTTTAGGCACCGCAGCTGCTGTTTGTTGTTCAAGAAGAATCAGAACACAGGGAAATGCTTTTTATGAATTAGTGAATTGTAGTGGACAATAAAACACAAATAGTGGAAATGCACACATTTCTTTGCATTATGCCTCATTTGTTATTGTGCACTGCTTAATTATTGTGTGTATCAGGTTTTTACTTGTAAGGTTTTTTGTGTCCTTATTTATTTATTTATGTGTCTTGGAGAAAATTCATCATCAGGAATATGAGAAAGATTATTAGGGACACTTTGCTGATTTTCAACCAGCTTTGTATCATAATAATGTGGGCAGTATGTGTAAATGAAATGTGGTAAACTTCCCTCCATTCCAGATCTCCCTTCTTATCTCTTAGCTTAAATATGCAGGCTCTAGGGTTGTTGCTCGAACTACAGATTTTACTTCCACATTTTCTAATGCCCACCACCACAGACACAAAGGGTGCAGAAGATTGAGAGGGAGACTCGCTCCTCTCTCTTCCTCAAACTCAGACCAAACTTGGATCAAACTGTAAAACTAAGCATTGCCAATCAAACACAAACCGAGACTCTGTTTCTGTATTGCCTATTACTTGCCTAAACTGTCTGAAGAAACAGATTTTAGCTTACTGTTTAATTGTAATTTGAGATTATCTGTTACCAGCCACTCACCATACTGTTTCCTGTGTCAAAGCAGCAAAGCTCGCATTATATCACCCACCAGCGGAGGTGTTATTGGTCCGGTGCAGTGCAGTGCGTTGTGGTCATTGTAGATTTTCTACCTCTTGTGCAAAAGCAAATGCCACAGCCATTTCCTCTGTTCACTCTTGTCATGTAGCACCAATGTCAAAAGTATTTGCGTCATTCTACTGCATAGACAGCGCAGTTAAATGAAAAGACCACCTTTCCATCAGTGAAATACTTCTTTTAAGATAAAGTGTTAAGACAGTAAGAATGATATGGTGTTGCTTGTGAATTAGATATTATGGTTATGAATATTTAGAAACTCCTGCACTGCTGTTTTCATCCTCACAAGATTGAGTCACAGGACCGAGCACAGAAACAGCACTGAAAGTACATTCAGAGAAATAATGTATGCTTCTGTGTAGCTTTGCAGCAGTATAATAATGTTGTGGATTGTTATTATCACGCAAATTGCCACTCTCCTTAGAGGTTTGTGAGTGGTTCTTGCAATATCAGGATGTGAGGTGTTTCTGCTATGTCATTTCTGGAATTGAAGCAAACAATGATAACCATGCAATTAGGAACACTAAACCACATTTCTCCTGTGATTATGCTGCAAAGCACTGGTTAGATTGCTGTGTGTTTCAGATTTCAGTTTTAAAAGGCCTGTGCAGATAGTGGTGCTTTGTGTAGAAGTTTCTGTTTGGCTTGCCTCAGGTGTGCAACACTTAATTAAAAACGGTTTGTCCAATGTAAAAAAATGACTACTAGCAGATGGCTTGTATAAATGATAACAGAACTGCGGCAATGCATTATACATAATCTGATGCCGAGGCACTTTGACACACATTATGTTCTCCCAATTAGAAGTAGCACTGATAGCATGTACAAGTCACTCATATAACAAAACCTACCATTACAACAGACACTTAAAAAAAATCAAATATGTGCAGAGGGTACTTTTCAACAAAACCCTCACCGCCAAAGCTCTACCATGGTGACTTGCTTTTGAAAAGACAGGATGGCTAGTTTGGCTGCATCACAAGCAATGAGCCTTGAGCCTTCCACAGGCTCTTAAGTCTGCATAGACAACCAATGAACTGACTTGTTTAAAAATGAATGAGAACCTGAGGGGGGTATTTGCAAACCAAATGGCGACACGTTGAAACAGAGCTGGCTCCTTCACCCGCTGATAATGCACTTGAAGGATCAGTTTCCCCTAGGAAGTAGAGGGAAGTTACACTATGTTTTTAAAGCCTGGAGTTCCCTAAAAGACAGCAGAGAGAAGATGACTCTGGTGCTTAACTGTGACCTGTACCTGGGACAGTCAGCCAGGTGTGTGACCTACACAGGGTTATGTCACAGGCCAGGATAAATGAGACTTTCTAATTGGGTTGGTCCATTGATATCAATATAATTACGGACAGCATTCAACCAGCAACCATAATCTCCTCCAGTAGAGACACACAATAGACTGTATGTATAGACACACACATCACACATCACACACTGAGCCTGACCTACTTACAACCCCCGACGAACAGTAGCATCTAAGTTCATGTAAATAATAAATCAGTGTGGTATGGTTACAGGAGCTATAATGGAGAAATTCCACCCTCAAACTGTTCTTTTTCCCTTCATGTTTAATTTTTTTCACTCTCTCTCTCTCTACATAACAGTTCTTACTGTGTGTGGCTGTGAGTCATAATCATAACACAAGCTGTGTTTATTTAGTGTATATATGCACAAACCTGACTTTTCTGACTTTATTTTTGCTTTAAAACTTCAAAGCAAAGTAGTCAGGACATTTCTTTAAATGCTTCTCTGGGGCTATAATTATCGAATTGTTTAACACATAACCAAAACTGAAAGTTTTATCATCTAGAACATTTATTTATAATATTTTCTTTCCATTATTTTCTATTTGTATATATAAAAATGCATTTAGATTTTTATTGCATCAAATTAAACAAGCAATAAAATATGTTTCTTGCAGTTACCATGATTGTTAGGATTAGCATCTGTTCCCCAATCAGAGCCGTTTATCTAATGTGGGGCGATGACTGACAACTTGTGGCGCCTTGGCATTTTATTTTAAAAAATTTATGATCATGTCATTGTTGGCTCGTGCACCCTTGCACTGGGGACATGACGGCGAGGAGAGCATAATAGGGATGGGCGGATCGATACCAAAGTATCCATAATACAGACACAGTGTTATTATTTCTAAGATCAATCTGAGTGTTTGTAGGACAGATGCCTAAAAAAGGGATTATTTTCTGTCTTCTATGTCGTACCTATTTGTATTTTTAAGAGTAAGGTTTGCTAAGCAAACAGCATCCTGTTGTCGTGAACACATCTGGTGCATGTACTGTTTGCTTCTCCACTGCTTTTTTGTGGTCTGCACTCAAACAAAATATGCACCACACACACACACACACACACACACACACACACACACACAGAGCATACTGTGGCGTGCACCTCACTAGTGTAATCCGACACATAATAGCAGTGAAAGCGTAATGAAAGAGGGGAAAAAACACAGAAAAGAGAAGTTGGAGCTGAAACTGAAAAGAAGGGAGGAGGAGGGAAATGCCTTGGGCTGGAGACCCCCAACACAGAGACAGAGTTCACTGCAGAGTCTTTGCAGAGAGGCTCAAACAAGATATATTCAGTTATATCATGGTGATATTAATAATTTAGTCAAATCAGATATTCAGTATTGGGTAATGTTACATTTTCAAACTGTAATTGGTCATCATTACCTGAGCAGACTCATAAATCACGACACACTACTCTTCCCTAAAGAAAAGTATATACTCCACTTTTAATAATGCATACACTCGTATTGATATTGATATTGGTGATATGCTGTTCTACTTGGTAAAGGACCGAAACCAAATGTTGTGGTATTGCCCACCCCTAGTGCACCTAACAGTAAAGAGAAACTTCGAAAAGAGGAACACTATTAAGGCATTTTTGTAACAACCAAGATGGCCGCAGCTGATGTGGAGTTTTTTGTTTAAGTGCTATTTTCAAATTCACAAATACCAACACTTGTTCACAGACATATTGATGCCATAACATCACAGTTCCTCATGCTGTAGTCTCTTTACATTTGTCGCTGCTATTGACTTTGAGTCCTGCTGTCGCTGAAAACACCACTCGGAAATCGAAAATGATCTGAAAGGTTCCATACTAATTTGCATTAGCGAATTGGCCTGGTGATGCTAAGCTAAAATTCAGTTGCAACTTGGGCATATTTTTTGATCCAAATGGACTGAAGAGTCTTGGAGAGTTCTAGAAATATCTCCAAACTGGCAGGTAGCATTATTCAAAGACCTTCTGAGTTTCTGAAAGAGCGCTGTGAATCAAATGTCATGATAAGACATGAGAGGCACAATCTGGGGCTACATGAACTCTAGAGAGTTTACAAAATACTGAGGAATTCTCAAGCCAAACACACTCATTCACAACTGATGTCTAACATCTGCGTCTCAATTTGACCTGTTAGCCAATTTGTGGGGGCCTCCTGGTAATACACAAATGCCAGACTTTTAAACTAATTGGTCCTTAGGCCAGCTCCATGATTAACTGCAATCGTGTTTAAGCAGTGAACTCACCATGATGGGGAAGCCAGTCAGAAAGTCGTAGATAAAGACGATTCCACTGATCAGGTAGGTGATCTGTAGTGACGTCTTGAGAGGCTCTGATCCGTCGATGGATGATCTGCGCTTCCCCTGGGCGTCCTCTACCACTATGGTGGGGACGTTGAACTTGTTCTTGTCAGCATTGTGGCCTGCCTGAATGGAAAAGGTCTGGAAGAGAGCGATGCCGATGCAGATCACACCCATGGCCACGCTGCCTCCGATTAGCAGCAGAAAGCACACGCCGAAGCCCAGACCGATCTCCGTCACAATGAACCGGCAGTCAGAGGTGTAGAAGCGGTCGATGGTGTCGTGCCAGCCCACTGCTGGAAGCGTAGACAGGATGAAGGAGACCATCCAGATGCCCATCACCGTGTGCACTGCCTGCTTCTTGGTGTTACTCAACCTGGAAGCAGAACCACAGATTTTGGCATGACGTAAGTTGAAATGCTGTCAGGACTTTAGGTGAAGTGGCTTTGGTTTTTTCTGCTGTGTGCATCCTGTAGCCCATAAGAGTCTTAAACTGGTGGACCTTGACTGTGATACTAGAGGATCTGAGAGGTTACAATACTACTTTTGCAAGGAACGTTAACACAAACTGTGCAGGTTCTTGGACAACTTGTACTGGAAGTATATGCAGAAATGCTCCAAAACACACAGTTTCAAACAAGTGAAACCTATAAAAAAGGACAAAATGGGGAGATGGAGAAAGATGGGTCACTAATAGCACTTACAGCATGTACCAACTCACACCATTCACCCATGTGTGAACCACCGACTGTATAATAAAGATGGATAGATGACCTGGCAGCTTCCCAAATGTGAAGCCATAACATCTCCATCGGCCTCCAATTGCTGGCTGCAGTACAAGTCATAAACCCCACCCCCTTCATTTGAGCCAGTTTTAATACACGTCAAACAAATTTTTCCCAAAGATGGTTTCTGTCACTTTAGGCTGTTCTTATCATGCTTATGTATGTTGTTTTTTAAAAATAACTTTCATTTTAATCAGATCTTTGATGCTATAAAAAGAGGGTGTGACATCATGATCGACAGCTGTGATTGATTCATGATCGGGTCTAATGTGTGTATGGCTGGGAACTTGATTCCATGGCTCCACCCCCCAGTCACTACTGTGCAGACTCTGGCTCCAAATAAAGTGCTGCAGGGATGATGTTTTTTTGTAATTGCTGCAGTAAATAAGCTCTGTGGCAAATAAAAGTTAATCAAACTTACACATTTTGTTCAGCAACATAATCTTCACAAATTAACATCAACCTTTTTATGATTTTTGAAGGGTAAAAGCAATTGCCAGAAGTAAAAAGCTAACATTAGGCTACAAATGAACTACACTGCAGTCGCATGACTTAAACAACTGCACAAAAACAAGGCTGTAAAGCCATGTCCGCCGTGATAATGTTCTGTAGTCTCATTTATATACTTGTTGGCAACCATCTTTTTTAAGACATACAAAGTTTCACAATTCATGAGTAGGGTATTTACTGATGTATTTTATGCCTTAGAACAACATGAAACATGAAAGTCTCCTACCTTGTGTCAAATACAGACCTTATTTCAGGCATCTAACCAAAAATCCATAAAAAAAAACAAAAACATCAACTTCAAGATGTAGGAATGGGATGTGCAAATATGCTAACTCATTTCTGTATTTTAGGACTCATTCCTTTAGCACTCAGTGATGTCACCAGTGTCAGAGGGCAGTGCGTGTATCCAGGATATTTTTGCTTCATTTTTGTACAGTGACGGAAAGTGGAGACGCATTGTCCGTCTTTATATACAGTCAGTATGATGTCAGCTCACAGCATAAAATAATTCAAGCAGGCACTGAGAGGTCTGACAGTACACTCATATTTTATATGGAGCAGGCTGAAAATATGCCTGACTGTGAAAGTAAGCGGAAAGAACCTTTGTAAAACAACATCATAAGTGTAGCAGATCTGCACCTGGGACATATAAGCTGAAAAAGCACTATCCCACTCAGTCATCACTTAGATAAACTGGAGTTGAATGGAGGGAAATCAATGCTTTGCTGATGGCAAAAGATTGCTTTTCACGTCCCTCGGTCTATTTGTCATCTAGGTCTATTTCAGCACGAAGGGATTTCTATTTCCTCTCACCTCCAAGTAATTGTTACAGTCGAGCAATTTGCTGAATGTGTTTTTGTCCTCTGGCAGTGTGGCACTTTTCAAGGTTTGCAACAGCATACGCACATCTAAAAATATGGCAGGCAGTTACTGGTGTTCTCATTTCCAGAACTTGACGAAAGACTGTGCTATCCTGCCAAGACATTTGCACCTAAAGTAGTGTTGAGCTGTTCAAGGCATCAGCCACAAATCATATATAGAGGCCAATCTTTTTTTGGCTTGTAGACTATGTAGACACAGTCTTTTACATAGCTTGTAAAACTTTTTATTTCATTGTCACTATAGTCTGGCATCGATAAATTAGCCTCCTAAAAGTGGATATAATAACAAGGGACGTGTAGACAGTTTGCATAAATGCACCTCTCATGCTTCATTTGTGTCAGGAAGGAATACAGTTAATTCTAAAGGAGTAGTTTGGGCAGGAAACCAATCTGCCTCCCTTAAGAGAGCCAAAGCACATGTTGCCTGGCCTCTTCTTTCCATCACCAAAATCCTCTGGAGGAGCACTGGCTGGATACAGAACGCCTCACATACAAAATGATTCAAAAATACAGTTAGAAATAATTGTAACTAGCAATGCATTAGCTTACATGCACTGACACAATATGAGTGGCATAGCGGGGGCAGCAGTAGCCTCTGCCTTTGCACTATGGCTTAGTGCAAAGACAAGTAGGTCTTGTTGTCACTGTGAGTAATTATGCTAGCCTTTCCTGAATGTGCCTGGGGTACACATGATGGGGAAGTTGCGTCACAAAGCTGCTTGAATCTATTACCAGAGAGAGAGCGTTGCGAGGGAAAAAGCTCTGAAGAGATAGTGAGCGCAGGATGATGAGAACAGCTGCCGAAGTACAAGGTTGGAATTCATAATTCAGGCCTTCGCTGTGTGTTAATGTCAGAGACAGGCAGCCATGCTACCTCAGCAGGGCAAACGTGGAGCGATTTAAATGAAAGATGAACAGCAATTACACGGCGCATCGCCTGAGCTATCACTTGCACCGTATCGTTGTTAAAAGTGACTTGGAAACAAGAAGAGAAGCTGCTGAGAGGAAAGTCAATGTTTCCAGACAGGAGATGAGAGAGAAAATAGTCAGATGAGTGTGAGGACAGATGAGGGAGATAAAAGCATTTGAGTAAAGCCTGATATCTCTGTGTGGGCATCAGCCAAGAATGACAGCTGCACAAGCAATATAGATAGCAAGATTGAGCATAGATTTAAAAGGAAGTTTGCATATCTTATTTGAACGTCTGCTTATCTGCAAAATTGGCCGAGCTGCTTGTAGGCTGAGCATCTGCAGGCCTGATGCCACAGGAAGTAGAATCATTTTTTGTTTTTCGGCAGGGGAGGAAGAGCGAGGCAACAGATTACAGATCTTCACCACATGTACCACAGCACTAGTTTCTGTACCATTTCAATAACCCATATGGTAGCTTGTTTGCATTGTGCAAAATGAACATTGATTTCCTGTATTTGCCAAACAAATGCATTCAGCTGCAAAGCTGTCTCTCAAGTCAGATGCTTCTGTACTTAACTTGCTATTTTGAGTGCATGAGTGCGTTCATACTGAGAACGAGGCAAAATGCAGAGCACTGAGTACCTGAATGATACACTCATCATGGTCAAAAAGCTGAGTGTAAAAAAACTGAACACTTCTCACTTTGCCTACACAGGTGAAAGGGTCAGGACCACAAACACATTTCAGACTTGTGAAGTGTCGGCCAAGTACTGCAGTGAACACCAGACATTGTCCAAATATGCATGTGTGTTTTTAACACGATACTGTTGTCTTACAGAAGCAGTCAGTGTGTATTTTGGGTTAATTCTGCAGTAATTTGGTACCACAACCAATAACATGTATGCTAATGTTAGCTTGCTATGTGCTAACAGCAGCACATTTTATCATATGCACGTGTTGTGGCATAAGCTGTATGGTCTATGAGCTGAAGTTACATTTAGTCTTAAGTAAGGGATAATGCCTCTAAAAAGGGCGTTAAAAAGTGATAATGGACACCTTGAAGGGCACTATCCTGCTTATACCATGGTCACTTACCAAATAAACAAATTTATTCATTCATATGCTTTTTGCAGTTTTTCACAAGCCAGAACTCGGTTTTCTCAGGTAACACTTGAAGGTTTACCTAATACCTGGAACAATCTTTGGCGCCCCATGAGATTTTTATGCAATGGAAATGTTATTCATTACTCCAGGAAATAGGAATCACTTTAGATCCAACCTACCAACGAGAGATACTCGAGTCCGCCCAGCTCACCCTTTAGCCCAGCTGTTAGCCAGAAAGCTAACCTTATACTAGCAAGACTCAAAGTCAATAGCATTGCATACAGTTAACAAACAGTAAATATACTTTGACAGTTTAACAACTAGCTATCCAGTCATGGCATTATCCCAATCAATATCAATCAATATCAATATTCACAAACAAAGAATACGCCATGTGTAACATTACTGTTAGCCTGAGGGAACAAGCTGAATAGCAGACAGGATGTGAAATGATTGCTGAAGTTCAGAGGGGCAGTTTAGTACTTGCAGTCTCAATACTGCAGTGTTCAGAGAATGAGGCACTAAAGGACTATTCCTAGTGTTGTACATTACATGTAGACAGATTACAGATACTGATATTATTATGTAGCCAGTGCGTACTATGTAGTCTCACCAAAACTACTTAGTGGGTGTCCATTATCAGTTTTTAACAGACACCCTGCAGCCAATCAGAGACCAGTATTCACCCAGACCATGGTATAATTTATGTTAAACTCAGTGTAAAAGATTCAAGTATTAGATATGCGGTGAGATACTTGACAAACTGTAATTATTTGATTATTTGCAAACTGTAGCAGCTATCATTAAGTTGGTAGACCAGCTATTGATGGAGCCTGCCAGTGTGAGCCACAGACATTCATAGATATGGAAACATGATGTGGAAGCACATTCATTTTTAACACAATAAATAAATGAATACACAAGAAGTTAAGTGAACTAAAAAGCGGCTGAAGCAAGTATATATTTTAGCCAGTGACAATCGTTTGTCAAATGCTGCTCATAATAGTCCGCCTGTACACAATTTGCGGAGAAAAAAAAAAAAAACAGTCACCAGATCTTGTGAATATCCATGAACAGCCATGTTTGTTTTGAGACAACATACCCTGTAAAATTTGCGCACCATGCAGGTAAGGACATAGTGCACGCAATGTACTACATGTAAGTGTACTGATATAAGTATCTGATTTGAGACACAGCACAAGTGATTGTTCTGCACCTGCTGACCAGAAATGACCCATGAATAACAAAGCCAAGACCTCTGAGGTGTGCTTCAAGATAAGATGTCTTCAGATGTGATTAATATGTTTTAGGGTTTGTTGCTGTACAGCTATTATTACCATGTATCATGCAGGTAAAAACCAAGATGACAAAAACGTCATAAAACAAATACCTGACACAGACATAATAACAGTGTGGTAGTATTTTGTCATTAAATGTGTTTATAAAAGCAGTGGATCCTATGAGAAGAAAAGAAAGGCTTCTTGTTAATAATCATCAAAACAGGTTATGTTCATGAAGCACCCATGCATCCCCGAATACAGGCAGAAATAGCATCAAAATCTTGTTTCAAAGGAAGCAGTGATGTTGTTCGGAACATCTGATTACGCGTGAACAGCAGATGTCTTGGGAGTCTAACAAGACCAAAATGGTGTTACTGCAGCGGGGTGCTGACTGTTACTGTGAGGTGAACCTGATCTTTATTATTCAGTGTTACTTAGTAATAACACTTGTTGTGTCGAGTGAAGCTGCGAGCTAGAGCTGGCAGATTCTCAGTCTAGAGGGTTTTACATGGTGTTACTGTTACCCCAAATAACTGAAACCATCAGATGTGTCAGCAGGAGAGACGTTTCACCTGATGCAGAGCATCCCTCCCAAAAACTGAGGTAAACAGGGTCACAAGTGACACTAATCTAAACTGCATCCCGATCACATCTGAGGGATCTGCTCAGAAAAGCAGCGAGGGGTCCAATATTAGTAGCTTAAAATGTCAGAATGTCATCTTTGGAGGTGGCTTTGGCAGATGAGTTTATGGAAAGCAGGAGGTTAGAATTAAATTGTCTTTTTACAAATGATATTGCTAAGAATTTTGGAAAAATGTATGACTGAATGTAAAAAAGGCAAAGTACTGTAACCTGATCAGAATCTTAAAAAGTGTATCTACAGTATCCATCTTAGCAAAACACAGTGATGTTACTTTGTTTCCATACTTACAGAATATATAGTTTGTTAAAAAGTGTGTGAGGGACTGTGTGAACACATTTTAGGAGTGTCAGTCCCTTTAAAGGAGCAGTGTGTGATATCCATCTAAGACATAAATTTGTAATTTGGGTGAAATTACCCTTTGAAAATCGTACCAGCTGCAGTAGGAGCATAATCTGAACAGGCATAGACATTTTTTGAACATCAGACTTGAGTGTCTCACCTGTAGTTTACAGGCCAGCGTACCATCCACATGCGGTGATAAGAAAGCGAAGTGACGGAGAAGCAGGTGACCAATGTGAGAGTGTAGAAGGTGGAGACAAACACCTTGCACAGACCCTCGTTCCACTCGTAGTTGGAGTGCTGACGGCGCAGAGTTATGACACAGTACATGGTGATGGGGATGGCCATGTTGAGGATGTGCGTGCCCGCCAGCGTGCAGATGAGAAACTCCAACGGCTTCCACTTTTTCTGCTTAGCACTGACACTAAGGATGCTCCAAGTGTTGGCCAGGATGGACACGCCTGAGCAGACCAGCCAAGCCAGCGTGTTGGCGTTGATGACGTCATCCTTCATGGTGGTTACCTTATCCACCATGTTGGAGCTGGGCAAGGCGGAGCCTGGGGGTCCGCAAGGAACTGTTGGCAAGAGCAGGTACACGCGAGGAGAAGGAGGAGGTGGTGATGGGCAGGAGGGGATGCAGGATGTCGGGCAGGGCAGGCATCCTATCTGGGTGGGCGTGCACTCTCCATGGGATGGCCACAGCGGGGAAAGGACATGGTAGTGGTGCGACACAGTGGGATGTGAGAGGGGGAGGATGACAGAGCCGGGCCAGTTCCCTTACAAGCCTGAGGCTGGGGAGGAGGAGAGAGATCACACAGCGATCAGAGACAGAGCATGTAAAGAAAATCATATGAGTCAGTCCAATTCAACATAATCCTTCATCATACAAAATCCCTCATCCCAGTGAACTAATAGGGTTATGTTAATCACAACAGTTTAACTATTACTGCTAATACTGAAAGCCATCAATTTCATGTGATTAAAACAGAACAGTAATCAGTCAGCAGAGCTTATTTTAAAAACGCTGCAAGCGATATGACAGAGAATAGCGTGAAGCTACAGTCAGGGGCATGATGGGAATACTTTGCATGCGATAAAAAAATATATATTCCACTTCTATAACTCAAGTTATATGAAAATGCTACATAGTAACAGAAACACTAAAATTTAAAAAGGATTTTCCTGAAATGAATCCCATTTTATTAGGTTTACATTTACTGCTGGAACAGTTAGTTAATTAATCTAGTGGGCAATTAAAAATATTAAGTGACAATAATTTTAACTACTGTTTGTGATTCATCAAGCAATAACCACAACAAATCCTCTGCGTCCAGCTCCTTCATTGTAAAGATTTGCTGCTGTTTTGTTAAACTGAATATCTTTTCAGTTTTGGACTTCTTGTGAGACAAAAGCAGAAATTCCAAGATTTCATCTCAGGCTATATATATTGAGGTGTTCCTGTGATTTTGTCGCACCCTTATACCTATTAAAAAAAGCTGACATAGCGTAACTGAATCTCAATTACATGGAGTCGTCGAAAGAACACACACACATTGCTTGCTACAGTTTTGGTCAGTCTTTTATGGCAGTTTCAAGCTTAACACAGCTTCAGCCAGAGAATTATCAGACCAGGATGACTTTGGTTTCCCCACTGCGGAGTGAAAAATGCTTGGCACAGCTGGAGCGTGTTGTCACATCTATTTCCTGTCTTTGACGTGTCCAAACACTGATGTGCTGTGGGCAAGACCCCTAGGAGGGGACACTGGAAATGACAAGAACCACGTCATCATCACCCAGCTCTCGCTTCCACTGATCTCATCCTCCTCTCTAGCTCTTCTCTTCGATGACACTCAGAACATCTGTCAGACAATCAGAGCCAGACCTGCTAATGCAGCAGGATATAAGGCAGCATCTATAGGCTCTTAGGGACCTGTGTGACCACATGAATCAGGAAGTGGTCCTGCAAACACACCATGACATCATTTTCTGGTTCAAGAAGAAGCTTCATATTCACGCTGAAGCACTTAAACCCTAGCGATTTGGCCAGGGGAAAGCAACAAGTAACACTTAAAAAGTCCCACTTCCAGGAGTGAAAAAAAATGGTACTACATCTTGGAGATGATGCCAGAATGACATCTGACAGCTAGCAGTGTCTTATTCTTAGAAAGCAGAGAATAACCACCTTAAGGCTGATTTTTGGACAATTTGTCTTCGTCTTATTCAAGCATTACAGGTACATATAAAGGTAAGCAGTAGGCTATAGTAAGTGGTCCTGTGCAGAGGTAGGTTTTATGTTGGAATATGATTATTAAAGTGAGTTAGGTTAATCTACATTTTGCTAACAGGTATTGTAAGTTTAGGTAAAATCAAAACACAGATTTAGAGGTGGGTTTAAAGATTTGTAACATCAGAAATGTGG
>JAPZEB010000002.1:13852844-13866758 GCA_029783705.1 Chaetodon striatus
CACTGCCGTGATTTATTTCAAGCTGTTTCAGGATTGTTGAAGCTGTGTGCTTTTCCGCATGTTACATGTATTTTGTTTTTTTCAAAATAACTTTGAACAGGAAATAAACAAGGGCCACAGACCAAGCGTCATTATCTGACGACTTAAGAGTAGGTCACTGAACATTTTGCTGATACGTTCAGCAAACATGATCATTTTCAACATTTCCTAAATAGAAAACACATGTCCCTCAAAATGTATTTGCTGTTTCAAGTTAAGAATATATATAAACGGAATTTCCAGGAGGACTGGTTATTTTGTGTGTTTCAATTAAGGCTTCTTAGTAGAACTGCATTTTATTTCTAGACACAGCACAAGTCATTTACTACTGTAAGGTATCTGTCAATGTAAACATGAAGGCCGACAGCCTGTTTGCAACAAAGCCTCTACAGAAACACCATCAGCACTGTGGAGGGCTGATGAAAGCTGCTGCGTAGGGAACCGCACATTTCTTCCCCTGGATAACTTATCACTCTGCACATTTTAAACTGCTGAAAAAGGGAACAGACACTTTTTCATTCTTCATCTCAAACTATAATCAGCTGAGATACAGAGAGGAAGAGACAAGTGTGCCTCGACAGATTTTGGCAGGCACAAAGACGGATTTATCTGTTCAAAACAAATGCCAAAATGGATGACAGTGTGTCTGAATGTGATCAGACGAATGATTACATGGAAACCTATTCCAAGGAACATGATGATTTTCAAGGCCCACTCTAACCACGCTCTTCAGCACAATGTCGGTCAGTGTGCTGGGCGTGGTGCAGAGCAGGAGGCTGGCGCACGTGTAATGTTGACCCACATCTCTCAGCCTTACATTGGCCGGAGCTGGAGCAGACGGCGGGAGTGGACCTCTTTTAGAAGCTCCCTGCTGACAGGTGTGATGCACGGGGTCTTGCTGCCTGACCAGCCGCTCATCGCTGGAGCTGTCAGAGAGGAAAATACTCTGTCCTGGGAGGTTTTCCTTAGAGCATATCCTCAGTGTTTAATATTATATCTCTGATGTTTACACATGACAGGCGCTTTACTTTGAAAGTCAAGTCAGCAGGTAAGCTTCTTTTGCAGCAGTAGCACCCTGTTTCACATTTACACGGTTACAAACACTCGAACTAGGGAGCCGCCCAGTACAAGTTGTCCTCTGAGGATTTGAGGGTTAAGTGCCTTATTATACAGGGCATGTCAGAGGCAGTCATTAATTTCCCTGTACCACTTAAAAGCAATTACAAAACATCTAAAATATCTAAAAAGTACTGCGCTGCTGTCTGGAATAATTCTATAAATTCTGTTTCTCATCTGTAAATGTCCTGTTATATTTCTCTAGATGTAATCAGCTCCTTTTGTTTACTTATGTTGACTAATCTTTAATATAAGTCTTTTTTTTCCAGTTTCCATTTTTTTAAGTCTTTTAAGTCTTTGTTAATGTTTTTTAAATAATGGAAGTTTGTTCTCAGCAGCTTAAGGGGATCCTAATAAACATTATCCATAATTAATAACAGGGTAGCCATCATTCTGAGTCTTCACAATATTTTCACTTCCATGTTACAGGCTTGGACTGTTAAATCATTTTCAGCAATTGGAAAATTTGCTTTTGAACCTGGACCCTATTTCCTCATATTTGTTGTGTCTAAGTAATTAAAGGAGACAACAATTTTGGTCCAGTAATGAGGGATTATAAACTGCTGTTGATAATCCCTACGGGCAATTGTACACCATCACTTAACATCCACTAAAAGTGCTTGTTTTTCCACTGACGGGCTCAGATTGTTATTAGACGTGTCTGATAACATTATGGAAAAGACCCTACAGAGGATTGAAATTATTTTCCTCACCTTTTGCACATGCAGTGTGTTTGTTGGTGCGTGTATCCAAGTCTCGCTAAAGGAGAAGTTTCGCCCTGAAAGTCTTTCACATTGTCAAAATCAGCTATATATTCAGCCATGACAATGAAAATCTTCCACATAACATGAAGCTACACTTACTCCAACACAACAAACTCTTCCTGGCACTCCTCCCTCCAACTCTCACTGAAGTTTCCATTGCTGTTTTTCCCGCAACACCTCTCACGAGATTTCAGAACAAGCCTTCTCCTTAAACAAGACTTGGCTACACAAACTAGCAAACAGACTGGATCAGTGAAAGGTGAGAAAAAAAAACATTTCAGACTCTTCTAATAGCAATCTGAGCCTGTCAGTGCCAAATCAAGCACTTTTAGTACACATATATTGAAGGTGTATAATTGCCATAGGGATCATGTTGCAACAGCTGTCTCTCTCATTACAGGGCCAATTTAAAAATACGTTTTAGTCCCTTGGGCACAAAAACATGGGAAAATAGGGTTCAGGCTGAAAAGTACCAAAGTCTCCTTTTAAGGTCGGATTGTTGTTGACTTTGCTTCTCTGATTTTGAGCATCAATGGGCAAGACAGAAACATGCTTTGTGGTGAGTCTGCTTGGTTACCAGGTGTCTCAGCCCTGAATCATATCCAGCTGTGGTGTTTGTTGCTCACTGGTCCCAGGTCAGCTCCACCAAACAGAGTTGAGTGTGGGCAACAAGAGAAAAATCTCTTACAGTAGTAAGAAGGCTGCACATGTGGGATACTTGATGAATATCATCACTTAAATATTCAAAATGCTATCAGTAGCATTAAACTGCATTATTGGCTTGTAAATATTTTTACAGCTCAGCCTGGAAAACTGCCATTCACAAATGTCGTGAAATCTAAAGATGCACATCTTTTATTTAAAGACAGAAAACATTTAGTTTGCAGGTTCTCTGTGTGGACCAAAGTGTCATTCAGCAAGAGAGATGATTTACTAGAACCATTACCTGGTTTTAAAAGGGAGTATTAAAGGTTATTAAAAATAAAAAAAAAAGGCATGGTCTCCTGGTGAGAGGGAACTGGGATTATAAAAGAATAAAGAAAATCATTTATCAGCAGGTAAGGAAAACAAGATGATCACGACAGTCTATATTATTAGAATAAGATCATTAGCATTATATCCATATCAACAGCTTGCACCAGTATAGTTCAGTAACCTATAAAAATAATGATGTGTATGACACAAAATACAAAACCTTGCAACCATTTCATCATATATTTGTAATATATTATTATAGCTGCAGCCAGTTGGTGTAGGGTGTCGCCCACAAAGTGCAGGTGAAGAGCTCTCCTTCACCCCATGAGGGATTACAATGGCCCTCAGAGGCTAAAACACTATCAATCTCACTCATCTCCAGTGAACGCTCATTATCTCGTTATCAACGAGAGTCCAGGAGAGGCTCCTCCTAGCATGATAAATGATCAGCAGGTCCGGCTTTAACCCACTGTCCTGCAGGTGATTCACCTCCTTAAGGATGACGTTTGTGACCTCTCTAACTGCCGAGTCATGCTTTTGGATTTTTAATAATTACCTAATATGTTTTATTAATGGTACCGAGTTACTTTGTCACAAGCACAAATAAGTAATAAAAGGAAAAAAGAAAATTAATTAAGTAAAAAAGTCTTCTTCAAACCCTAATACCAGTTTGTCTTTCCCACTCATGATCATCTAAGAGTTATTTCCAAGATCACATACTGTATCATAGTATCATAACTAATAAATCTGTCAACCTACTTTATTATACATGTGTGTGGTTCCATAAATGCTGATGTATCCAAAGCCCAAAGTGGGCCAACAAGGCATAATTAAGATCGATCAAAATTCCTGTGACCTCTGTCGGTCCTCTCACAGGGAGTTTGTGCTGGGCTCTATATCCAAAGGAGGAAACAAGGCAGAGTATAGCAAAGTTTACAAAGAGCGACTAGCTTAACTTTCAAGAAAAAATAAGGCTTTCACCCATTGCTTATCCCTCAGGCCCTGCGCCTCATTACAGGTAAATTACTTCCTTATCCTTTTTTAAAGGTTCTGTATGTAACTCTGGATAAAGTCAGTTGATTGTGAGTCTCTTTCACAGGTTGTCAAATACAAAACGCTTCCCGTTGGTGGTTCGGTCCAACTACCAACCCAAAGCAACAGTATCTGATAACCTGGGAATGATAAGAAAAAATCTGTAATCTTCCTATCACAGAAGCAAATCCTATCTCAGACCTCCTATCTTGCCTGACCTTAAGAAATCCTAACTATAACGGTAAATTTGATTCTTCAAACAGCACTGTCATGCTTGTGTCTATGTTTAGAAAGAACCGGCAGGCTCGTTGAGATGGACAAGCCACAATATCAACAGCTCTATCTTGTCACTGATGAGCTAGCTTATCATGAACAAACAGGCCTTCAATTTAAGCTACAAGGAGTCAGGGGTACTAATCGAGTCGGTGGAGGAGAGGAAACCCCATCTTTTGGAGTTTAGGTTTTTTTTTCAGTGTCATAATATGGTTTTAGTAGTCTTTCAATCATATTTTGGTGCTCATGTTGTTCCCTATTTTCATTATTACTGCCATATCGACCTGCCACCAGCACTGCTGCCATTTTTGGCATTTATTCTGAATTTAGGACAGGGTCTATGCCAACCTAACTTAGGATTTCTAACTTGACAAATCCCTAAGTCAGGATGTCTCTGTGGTAGCTAAATTCCTTGTCTAAAATAAAATGGTTTTTCCCCCCTAAATGCAGTCAGGAAGCATGTTTCTGTAATACCAAAAATCCTAAATGTCATCCTAAACTGAGATAAGATAGGATTTCAGCCTCAGGAAGTTTCTGTTGTGAGGCCCCAGAGCTGTTTTCTTAAAGCCAAAGGGCTTATTGTGTCACCAATATCTGACATGTCCCTATCATCTCTTCATAAGATCAACCATTGGTAAACCAGCATCACATTAGGCGCTCTGCTCCACTGTACTGGAACCAGACTGGATGTCGTATTGTGTATGTTGCATAGCAACTGCATCCGTCTTGAAGAAAACATTCAGCTGAAAAAAAAACAAAAAAAAAACTAAATTTGGATCACACTAACTGTCTGTTACCCTCATATATATAAAACTGTGAATTAAACTTATTTCTGGAATCAAGCCTAAGCCCTCCAAAGCAATCTGGTTACTGGATAATGGTACATTAAATGTCACAACATTTAATAGGGCTGAGCAAGTTATTAATATTGTATCAATATGGTGATGTGAGACAAGATATCGTCTTAGAACTTGGATGTTGTGATGTCATTTTAAAGGCTTCATTACAGTAAAGTGATGTAATTTTCTGAAACTTCTTAGATTGTTATAGCTGTTCTATTATTTGTCTTTACCTACTTAGTCGTTACATGCACATTACTGATGATTATTTATCAAATCTCATTGTGTGAATATTGTGTGAAAGCACCAATAAGTCAACCCTACAATATCACCCCAATATTAATATTTACGCATTTGGTCAAAAACATTGTGGTATTTAAATTTCTCCATATCGCCCAGCCTTAACATTTAAGGACATTATCCTTACGCCAAAAACACCCAGCAGTTGCAAGGTATGACCTGACTAAAAGCCGGGAATAGTTTAACCTTTAGCAGCTAACTGCTGACAGATAATACCCTCAGCCAATCAGTAAACAGAGTCCTGTGACTCCTATGACTTGTTAACCTACATAACAAATTTCTTCGCACCTGAGACACACAGACACGCCTGCTGCGAGCCACACTTCGCCACTTCGATTTTGACACAGAAAACAATACATTTCTCTTCTACTGAGCGACAGTGTGTTTACCTCTTGTTTGAATCTTGTGAAAAATTGACAATGAAGTACTTCATAGTTTAGTCTTTTTGGCTCTCATTCAAAAAAATATGTTTAAATTAATTTAAATTAATATTTCATGCACACAACACACAATTTATGCCATATCACAATACAACAATATCTAAAATTTAAGATGATATATAGTCTTATATCTTAAAAACAACACAATATCTTCATACTGCCCAGCCCTAGTGTTGTTAAAGTTGACCTATCAAAATCACCTCAATAATTTAATTTCACAATTATGAGTGTAGAACTGCAGCGTTCATTTTCCCAAACACAAACCAGCCTCATTGAAAGAATAACGCCTCAGCTACATCTGCAACAGTTAGTCTGTCTGGTCTTGAATGGGTAAAAATATTCATCTGTTACATGCTCAAAAAATAAAAGCTATTCAGATAAATTTTCCCAGAGCTTTCTGTCCACATCACTATCCTGCTCCAGCCTATCTGAGGTAACACAAGGCCAAAGTTCAGTTTGAAGTAGCTGGCATTTTTTCAACTATGAATGAAACATTGTCTTGGAAGCACAACTCATTTGAGTTGGACGGCACTCTGAACTGTGATTAGAGATGACAACTTACGTTTCATATACTGTATAATGATCTTCATGTGGTGAGTAACTCTGCTCCGCTGCTGTCATTGTAAAGTGTCCACTTACAGCATGTGACACCAGACAGCAAATATGCACAGGCACTCATACTCAAGGACTGAAACAACAACAATAACATGTTGTGAGCAAATGCCCCTTCCGTTTAATCACAGAGTTTCACTAATGCACAGCAGGGAGGCAGAGTGAGTTGGCAGCCCACTCTCCAACCAGAGGACCTAGATTCAAGCCCCTGTGTCGGCCACAGGAGTCTCTAAATGGAGCCAGTGAAACACTATCAGCGCCAGTCATCAGAAAATAATAAGCCCTAGAGGTGCTCATCTGACCTTGACCTATGACCTTCCTGTCAAGAGATGTAAGCTAAGACGATTCCTCTTTTGAATCAATATCTTCCTGTTGGAGGTTCTTCATCAAACCAGCAAATTATTGAACGCATCCTCCCTGATCAATGTGCAATGGGGTCACTATTGAAATACTCTCCCTGGCACCAAGTCAACCCAGTCACCAGAATAAATGTTAGCATTGTGCGTTTCTGCAAACCATACATGTAACATATGTTGAAACTTTACATTTCTTGGTTTAAGTCTGTAAAAGACCATGTTTTGGCTAAAATACCTGGCATTGTTGCCCCGACTACCGCTGGAAATGCCCTGATATCTTGCTGTTTTGATGTTTGCTGGTCTCCAACAGTTGTCTGCAGCTTGGCAGCTGTGTTGCCTAGGTTTCATGCCATCATCCATTATCCCCTCCACCTTCCAATGACAGTCAGCTCAAATACAAGTAATCAGAACTACATCACTGTAGAAATGTTGATATGCTACTTATGAATGTACAAATGTAATGTATTTATGGTTTGCAATGGCAACATTTCCTTCTCTCATCTGGGCTGACAAAACATGAATATTTGTCAAGTGCGAAAACAAGAAATGATTAGTGAATTGTCTATTTTAGCTCATTCTTTAGGGTTGCCCTTTGAAAGTTGAAGTTGAACCATCAGTCAGAGCCCCCTCAGTCAACTGAGATTCTTCAAGTTGAGCAGTCGAGGTTTTTTTTTTTTTGGGGGGGGGGCAGGGTGCAGTGTACCTCTGGGGACATTTTGTCCCTAAATGTAGCTGCAGAGTGAGCGCTCCCTGCTTTCGTGCTGCTCTCTGGCACAGGCAGCTGTGGACCCAGACCCAGGGTAAGTCTGAGGCTGCTTTCTTACCTGCCCTGTTTGGTTCGGTTAAAACAAACTCCAGTTCGTTTGCCCCCTGAGTGTGGTTCGTTTGAGCAGGTGTGAACACAGCACACTTGGGTGCGCTCCAAAACAACCAGACCAAGACCTGCTTAATGAGTCGATCTTATTCCGGTAACAAATTACCTCTGGCACAGTTTGTTTGTGGCATGAAAGCAAAGGAACCAGCCACAGGATTTTATGAAAGCAGATATGTGATTTTAGCATGACTTTAACAGCTAAACTACTTTGTCATTTTTCAAAACGTGATCAGTTTCTAGTAATAGCCTACTAATAATGCTTACAATCAATTTCTCTGTGAGCTCTTTGTGACACTTAACAACATGAATATGCACATCAAAAGCATTTAAGTGCCACTAAATGTCTGTCAGTCACCACAGTTTTATTTCCCCACATGGGCCTTGATGATGCAGGATGACAGTAGGCAAAACTGTCCAATCAACAAGTTACCGGTCGGAATAACTTCACGTTTACTCCTCTTGGTTTGTTTATTAAAAAGTGCAAACAGGAACCAGACCAGAACTAAAATGCAAAAATGTGTCATTGTTATTCCCCGTTGTTCTGGTCCAAATGAACCAAACTACAGGTGTGAAAGCACCCTGAGTGAGACGGAGGCAGCTGCCCAGAGAAAGAGAGGGTCTGCCCTGTCAGGCTTCGAGATAATGTTATCTTCTGCCATCTGCTTAGAGGTGGTGAAATACCTTAATACGATACCATCTCTGGCTTTTGTTTGATATCTAGGGTTAGCAGAAACAAGTTGTTGCACATTTCCAATCCACCGATAGTGTAGTTAGCAAACATTAGCTTGGAGGGCTAACTTGGCTGGTTTACTAAATCACATGAGCGTCACTGTCACCCTGAATGTCCCGCTGAACCCTGCTCAAACTCTCAAACTCTAGGTGGGAAAAACAAACAGTCAAATAATCGTACTGAACAGCCAAATCTGATTCGACTGACTTTATTTTGAGCAGGGTACAGCCTGTTCATCCTTGAATCCTGCAGTCTTATAGAGGGAAAAATGTGTTTATACATCCTGTAAAGGTATCAAGAGAAGTGTAGTTTTAGTATTGATTTTGAAACTCAGATATCATATTGACACCGGTATCACAATGTGTTAAACATCAGTGTATCATTGATGATGAAAGCATCCATCAGTCATTAATGAATTAGGTTTGATTAGGAGCGAGCTTCTGATGAGCAGAACTATCATAACACTGCAAACACTGATTCACGCATTGGTGCAACATGAATTAAATGTATCAAACAGCATTAGATTAAGTAGCAGTGATTAAATACCCATCAATTAATATCAACAGTATTATGCTCTGAGGTACTTTCACGAGGCGGCAGGAGCCATAACCATTGATAGGAGATCTAAACTCCAGCGCTAATTGGCTCTTGAAGTGCAGTAAAATTGAGTCTGTTGTGTTCTTCAATCAAGGCATCTTCTATGGGTGTTTTCGTCCACAGTTAAAACATCTGAAACCTGTCCTGCAGCTGATTAGAGACACACTAACAGGTTTTAATTTGCTGGTCTATTAAAAAAGCAAACTAAGTTTAGACTGCTTGGCTTGCACTTGACACAGTAAGTGTCTGTTGTTTTTTTGTTGGGTTTGTGAGGATGCATTTACAGACTAATGTTGCAACCAAGCTTGACATAATTTCCTTAAATACTGTGTGCAATCATTAGATGACAACAAGCTCCCAGCACTGATATGTCATACCTACTATGATTTCCATAATTCCCTCCCTACTCTTGATTTTCCAGTAACACAAAGCTGCAGTAAATATGTAAGATTACCAGTGGTTCTGGTGCAATCAGTGACAATTAGATACCTCCCCACAAATTTACTAATAAGGTGAAGCTATTAAAAGGTCACAAACCAGAATCTAACATGCTGTCGGATGTTACTGTGGCACATTGTGTGTGAGCGCTCTTCTGTGCGGAGCAACCAGCTTGTCACAGAGTAAGTCGTTGAATTTTCCATCACAAATGTAACCCTAGAGGCTCTCTTCCTGTTTACGTTAAGCAACCTCCAGCTATGACTGTAGCTGGATCACTGGGCACCATATGGCAGAGGGTTTAGAGTTTGTATCAAAAACAGACACTGGGTTTAAGTGAATTAAGGTGGTAGAATAATGCCATACTGTAAATAAAATCTGTTATTTTTTTGTTTTTTGTTTTTTTGTTTTTTTTAATTTTGAATAAATTCAAACTGGTACAAGGGACTTAAAGGGTAACTTCTGTGTTCTTTAACTTGCACGATATTCTTTCTGTTTTTGTGTCTAAGTGACTAATGGGAAAACCAATTTTTAAAATTGGTCCAGTATTGAGCGCTGATACCGGCAGCAGTATAACATGCTGCAATGTAATCCCTCAGGGCATTTGTTCACAGTCAGTTTACATCCACTAAAAGTGTTTGTTTTTGCCACTACCAGGCTCAGATTAGCCTTAGTGTCTGATAACATTATGAAAAGGATCCCTAAAGATAAAGACCTCTTTGTTATAGAGTAAGATCATTTCTGTTTAACCAGAAACAGCCTGGAAATTGCTATTGTTAAATCCACCAGAGCCCATGTAAAGAGCATTAATTTTATCATTGTTAAACACACTTCATTTACAGTCAACATAAACAAAATAAAGCTCACAAAAGCTGTCTTGGTTTGTCTTTTCATTGTTCCAATAATCACCAACTCTGGTTTGGTCGGAATTAACTCTTAATTCACCCAGTTAGATGTGAAAACATCTGGCTCTCTCTGGTTGGCTCTATACTCCCTAAAAATACTGTTTAATCAAAGAGGTCTGGTGGGTTTGGCGATAGCAATTTTGGGGTTGTTTATGGCTTAACAAAAAGGATCTTACTCTTAAATAAAAAGGTCTGTCTCTGTAGAGATCCTTTCCATAATGTTGTCGGACACTTAGAATAACAATCTGAGCCTGTCAGTGGAAGAAGAAGCACTTTGATGGTGAAAAAATACCCTGAGTGGTTAAATTGCAACCTGTTTTATGGGCGCCAGGTGCAGCCTTCTCACTCGATACTGGAGAGATTAAAAAAAATTGTTCTTTAAATCAGTCACTCTGAGACAAAAACATGGGAAAATATAGTCCAGTTTGAAAAAAAAAACACCAGAGTTACCCTTTAAAGCCTCCGGATTATTATTGTTGAATACTCGTCTCATTGTCATTAATGCCACATTATCATATGATGCAGTCTTAGGGATGGCGGACTCCATGTGTTGTGTGTGTGTGAGTGAAAAGTAGAATAGTGTGAACAAGGGCTAACGCGGTCACAAAATGACAGAGCCAAATGTGTGACAAACAAAATGTCACATATGCCCCGTGAAATACTGAGATCTGTTGTGAGGCTTTGTGGTGTAGCAGCAACTGTCACATGTCGGCTACAGCGCTTTCTCTGAGCAGTGAATGTGATCATTGGCTTGCATGGCCACTTTCTGACCCGCACTGCATGTAATGCAATCTGCTCTTTGGTCTCCTTCTGCTGTGACTACTCTAATGGGAAACATATTAAAACAACAGAAGATCAAGTGCCCGGGCAGTCTCTGTCTTTTGTCATTAACATATGCTGTAGATGCCTCACTTTCTTTGAAAGATGTCATACAACTTTGGTATCCTGCTGTACTTGTAGTCAAGTCAGGAGTTCTTGTCAAAGGGGAAAATAAAAGTCATTAATAATATGTGCATGCTGAAAACAGTTAATTGGTTGGAGCTGAATGTGTAACTCTTTTGTCCTAGTGTGGGAGTTGTAAAATCACTTACAGTTGGTTAAATCCGTCATAAGTGTGCACTACTGTATAATGGCAGGTGTCAGTATGTCACTATATTAAACACTTTTACTTAAGTTTTACTGGATGCATTTGAGAACTTTTATCAGGTAGGTAAATCAGGTGATACTGTTGCAATGCTGCCCCAGTGAATTTCAAACAATCATGTATTCCTTTTTCTTTTTAGCAGCTTCATTTTAGGTTTGAATATCTGCAAACTAAATGCACATTCTAATACTGCAAATAAAAAGGTTTAATTATTTATTATATTTTGATAAACCCATTAAATAGAAATGCAAAGAAGACATAAAGTCGCAGGGATCAAAACAAAAGTGGAGTTGTAACACTTTGGTAAAAGTGCATTGCAGAAATTGGCTGGATAAGTTTGCATGTATCTGCTGTATGTGTGATAAGCTGTATGACTGCTTATGGTTAATACAAGTAAATATCTGTTGCAGTTACATGTTTTCTGTCTGTCACCAACAGTGTTAACTCAGTGTCTAATCTTGCTTATTTCTACTGTAGCTCTGTAATTACCACATGGATTTAATGTTGGCTAAAAGTGAAGTTAGTGTGTAACAAAGCACAGCATACAGGACGTGATATTTATCAATTAGGTCACTTCCTCATCCGCGTCTGTCTTGCATACATTTTAATTACAATGCAATCCTTTAAATAGGTCACATTAGCACGGCAGCTTCAAAGGAATGTCACATTTTGATTCAAATATGTGCATGTACTTTTCCCTCTCATTAGCTGACCAGCTCGCTGTGCAGGACACCACCTGTTTGGATGGACAGCCTTTTCTCACACCTATTAAACTGAGCTAATCACCAGAGAGTCTGACATTATTATAAGGTAGCTGTGAGAGTGTTGTCTTACCTTTCTCGAGACGTTTCAGGCTCCTAACGGACTCATTGTTCCGGTGGATGCAAACACTCGTTGAGTCACATCAGTTCAGGTCCGTTAAAGTGGCTTCCCGGCGTTTACATCCCCAAACTGAACAGCGTCAGGAGAGCCGACAGCGTCAAGTTAAAGGAATGACCTGCGAAATGAAGGATGAGCCCTCAAACAGCACATCATCACCACAGCTGTACTCCTCCTGTATCTTGTTGCCCTCTTTGTCTCATTGGCGGGGGAAATAAAAAAGAGGAAATTAAACACGACTTTTAGATTTGAAAAAATTCAGCGTCTTCGCCACAAAGCGGGCGGTCGCGCGACAACACGAGAGCCAAAACAGCCGCTAATATTTTAGGTGAAAGGCGATTTTCTTCTTCTATTTTCCGACAGCGGCGAGGCGTGCGACGGATGAGGCATGATTGCCGCGCGCTCCCGACAGCCCAGGCTCGTGCGCGGGTCAGACGCTCCGTGGCCGTGGGAGTGAACCGCAATAAGAAATAATTCATGGAAAAGAGGTCGGCATTTTGACAAAGCGAGCACTGCTCCTGCATGTTGCACATTTGCTTTGAGTAAAAACAGGACATTTCATTCCTGCAGCCTGTGAATGAACATGAGGGCATGTGTTTCATTAAAGGTCTCATTTGAATGAGTTGCTTATAAACGGACTTCATTAGGCTTCACAAGATGGAAACCAGAGAAAATAAGAGATGGCTGTAGCAGCTTATTGCAGCTATCTAAAACTCTGACTCTAATTAGCCATATCATTCATTTTCATTATCCAAACATTTTGAAAAGGGCTCCTACATTGAACCTCACATTTTAATTAATGCACGTTCTTTCCCTCATGTTATTCATGCTCCTTTAAATGGGCCCTTTTCATTGACATTATACGACTTGTTATGTAAGACTCCTTCCCTGGATGATTCTGTAAGAGCGGCTTTCCTCCCTGAGGGCCTGGATTGTACCCAGTGAGAAAACTAATAGGCCCTACATGAGAGGACAGACACAGAGAGGTCCCTGGTTTCTGCCACCATTATAAAAATCATTTTCAGTCTTATTTATTTGCTGGATGCATGAGCAATGCACGCTCTTCCTGCTTCCCATTCATTAAAACAGATACACACAACACAACTGAGAGCTGCCCATGCAGTACACAGCCAGGCTGTACAGTAGTACTGCGGAGCCTTACAAAGAAAAGCTCCTCCAGATACTGAGGTAGGCTGGACAATGTCCCCTGAGCTTCACAGCTGACCCAGTCAATACTTACCTAAGCTAGCCTCCAGATTTATATTCATCTTATTATTCAAATCACATAACAGCAACAGACACAGCATGTTCTGTCTACAGTAAATGCGGTAGATGTGAACTGTTTGTCCACATTAAGTGCACATTTTTAAGGACAAGGTATGTTGTAAAAGCTAAGGGCTTGTTTCAAATGTTACAGAAGGTAAAATAAAACCTTTAACCTTTCAGAAATTAGATTTTTAGAATAACAGTATCTCTTGCTATCAGTTAAGCACTTTAAAGGGACAGTTCATCCCAAAATCAAAAATACATATTCTTCCTATTACCTGTAGTGCTGTTTATCAGTCTAGATTGTTTTGGTATGAGTTGCCGAACAAAGATATAAG
>JAPZEB010000002.1:13870723-13881152 GCA_029783705.1 Chaetodon striatus
TCAGTGTGTGACGTGCACTTGTAGATAAAATATAGGCCTATATTAATGAAGGTTCATTTGTACGGTTTTGTATTTCTCTGTAATGTAGCACAGTGTTAAGTGTTATTTACGATTCTTTCTTAGACCTTGAGCCCTAACCATTGTGTTGTGTTGATAATTAAATTATTATTGTCAACATGCAGGAGACCAGTCGACTAATGGCCCTAAATGACGACTAGTAAAGTTTTTAGTCGGGGCAGTCAGAGAAAAATGTACTCTTGGCTGCCAAGTTAATGTTTCCTTGTTTTCGGGTCACATTTCTTTAGAAAATGCTTATTTGTGACAATTTCGGTTTAGAGGATTTTATTGGTAAAAAGTGCTGCCATTCTCCATTACAGTCATTCCCCAGCTGCAAATGCGCTGCTAACATACATATAGCTAGATGCAAACATTTGACGAAACCTGTAGTCTTTGTTGCTGATGCTGTAAATTTTTCCCGGATTTCAAGTCATACTCCTACTGGAAAATGTCCGGTTGAAAAGATTTTGGAATAGAAGCTTTTATTGGTGATTTTTCACTTCAGAAAATGTCGCAGTTCTCTGTTGGAGTCACTCCCGGCTCCAAGTACTGCTAATGTATACAAAGCTACATGCTAAGATCTATCAAAACCTGTAATCTTGGCTGCTGATGTTGTAAATTTCTCCCAGTTTTTGATCATATTCCTGTTGGAACATGTCCAGTTGTGTTTAGAAGCTGTTATTGGTGATTTTTCATGGTAGAAAGTGCCACTTTTCTCAATTACAGTCATTCCCCATCTGCAATGTCGCAGTAGAGATGCCAAGATAAAGGAGACCCGGAAAACCGTGACATATCAGAGCAGACTGGGCTTTTTTAGGAGGGGGACTTAAAGAGACGGGCACTAAAGCAGAGCGTCTCGTACTGAGAGTGAACACAGGTGTTCCATCAAAGACTGTATGAGGAAAATAGTGTTTTTGATGATTAAAGCATGAAACATGTTCTTGTAGACCTTATATACAAGTATGCACCTGAACATGAGCGTAACAGGTTTCCTTTAACGGTATAATTTTTATATCGCAGTTCATGTGTGGCATGCACAAACATTATACTTACACATGAGACTTGTATTACTTGGAACAGATTTACGTGGAAGAAAAACATCTATGTCTGATAATGTTATCCCTTCCATTTCAAGTCTGTTCTTCCACATTAGTAACCATGGTTACCATATTGTGTCTCTATGTATAATAGCTTGCTGCTACCAGCTGAAATGTCCGAAGACAGTAATGAACATTATTGTGAATGATGAGAGATTAGATGTTTTCAGGACAGGGACAGTCTGGCACGTCTCTGCTGATGTTGTGCATTAGGCAGAAGCTTTTCAATAAGCTCATATTTCCCAGAAGTCGTGTCCTGCCATCTGAGATGGATCCCATCTCCCTGGATTGTGCTTTCCCTCCCTGTGCTCTCCTTCTCCCACAAGATGCCTTGACTTCTCTGGGGTTAAAAATAGATATATCCCCCCGGTGCAGCTTGAGCCTAACTTTATTTCCATGGGGGGAAATGAAAAGCACACATACTGTGTTGCAGGGACCAACGGGAAAAAAACACCAACCTTCAAGATCCAATGACAAATCAGTTTCTGTCTGTGTAGGAAAACAGTATGCAGAGGAACAAAGGTCCAAACAAAAAGGTATTTTCTTGTAGTTTAAACCTGTGTGGCTCTCTGCTCTTCATCGAGCTTTAATCTTCAAATTTCACTTTGGTTTTGATTTCAAATTAGTCTTGCCATCTGTTGCACAGGATTGAAGCCCACCTACTCCTCCTGAAGTCTAACAGTGTTTTAAATACCCAAAAAAACAATCCTACTAAATATTTAAACAGGAGTTTTTATGGCAGGTTAATTAATAATCACAGCATTTCAATGTCGGAATGGTCATATGGATATTGATTTCTCACTGGCTGCTGTTGACCTCAATTCATCTTTCTGATCTTTCTTTGTGCTCACACGCACCAACCCAGGCGATATGCAAAGAGAAAGATGCCCACGCAGACACGTTTCTTTCTTGTTCTATGAGTCCTCACATCTCATGTGCAGACAAAAGGAGGGAGACAGTGAGAAGACAGGGAGAGACAGAGGGACAAATAGAGTGAATGAGAGAAGGAACAAAGTGACATTGCAAGAGAATGGAGACGGATGAGGACGTGACGGTAAGCAGGAGAGCACGTTAAGACAGAGGGAACACTGGAGTCAGAGTGTGAGAGACAGGCAGAGGAGGAGGAGAGCGGAGAGTAGAGGAGGGGAGGGAAGGGGGAAGGGCAGGCGTGGGAGAGATGCAAGTTGAGTCAAAGCCCCCAAGCTCCCCTGATTTCTCTGTGAAAGACACAGTGCTGAAAAGATGGATAGCGTGTGCCCTCTCTGCCAAGGCATGCCCAAGACAATGACATCATCATCATCAAACTAGCAAGGACACGAGGCGAGAGCCCCAGACTCACGCTTGGATCTTTTATTCATTATTATTCACTCACTTATTCATCATTTTCCTTGCGTTCAGACTATCGCTGTGCACTGACACCAATCATGAAGTCTTCATACTTAAAAATGTTCTTTAAATAAAATAGTACTTCTACAGTCAGACTGCCACTTTGTACTGACAGTGATCATGAATAGTCTTCATACATCAATAAAAATATCACCAAAATAAAATATGTACTCTTACTTTAAATACAAATACAGCCACATGTGGACACTTTGGTGCATAGCACAGGAAAAAAATCATCACAGGTTCAGGTTTAATACGAGGCTACAATTACAGATCAGTAGAGTTTTTATTTCCTTCATACTGTATGTGTTGTGTGGGGCTGATATACTGTTGTTGCAGACGTTGAACTCTGGTGAGCAGCGGCATCACTGCTGGCCCTCCTTGGCTGCTAGTCTCTTTGCTTTATTCTGGAGGTAACGTGCCTTGCCCTCCTCGAAACGTCTTTGCTCCTCCTCTCCGTTAATCTGAAGACATCACAAAAAAAAGACAAAAGATTTGTTTTCAGACACATTCATCATTTACACTTAATGTGCACTGGAATGTTTCCCCTGCGGTTATTGCATTAACCGCGAGCATGAAGCACTGATCTAATTTACCAGTCAGTGCCGTTGTAATTGCCATTCATCTTCTTAATGAAATACAGAATGAATGATTGAAAGGTAGAGAAGCTCTGCATTACAAGGTGAAGAAGCAGAATTCATCTAAGTAGTTGAGTAAAACCATATGAGGTGATTTGCAAGACATACAACACATTTAAAATTCATTGAACTGCTCTTTTTAAGGCAAAAACATGTTAGACAACGCTGAGCATCACAAATGTGTGTGTACAGCAAAGTTTGTATTTCTGACACTGGCACTGATTTTCTATGTGAATGTCACAGTTAAGTTACCTAAAGGTTAACTTGTGATTTTTGGTGACTGTTGGCTTTTCATCTAATACCACCAACTAAATTCTCTTTAAGTAATGCCTTCAAACATTTTCATTTAAATAATGTCTGTTTAGCCACTTTTTATCACAACAGAGGTAACACAACACTGATTAAACCAGTGGCCCACTCATTAGAGTATTGCAATATTTATTTATTTGCAGTATTAGGAACTGGGTGTTGAGGGTGACTTAATTAGAGGTCTAGCGTGTAGGATTTAGTGGCATCTAGTGGTGACACTGCAGCATTACTGCAAACTGAAACTTCTCCTATGTGCCAAGAGTGTAGAGAAACTAAAGTGAACAACACAAAAACACAAATGGCCCTATCCAGTGCCAGTGTTTGCTTTATCTGTTCTTAGTTACTGTAGAACAACATGGCAAGCTCCATGGAGGAGGACTCGCTCTATGTGTGGCTATAAACAGCTCATTCTAGGGAAAGAAGAACACAACAATTCTTAGTTTAAGGTGATTATACACTAATGAAAACATAGTTATGGATACTATAGTCCATTTTTGCTAATATATCCCCCTAAATCTTACACAGTGGACCTTTAAGTTAATACTGCAGGTTCATATTAAAAGCATTTAACTGGTGAATCACAAGTTTAATTTTATTATGAAGGAAATAGAATGCAATGTGTTTGTCAATGAGTTTAGCATTTACTGCTATTGTTCATCAAAAATGCCTCGACAAAACAACAGTCATTTTCAGCATTTGTTGATACCAACTTAGCTTTAATACTGGAGGAACAATGAGGAGCAGCAGCAGGGAGCTGTTTGATGAAGAGCTGCAGGGGACAGGGTGCACACCTATAACTTAGCGAGGTAACCAGCTCCATTCACGGTGCCTTACTATCTGTGGACTCATGCTGTGTGCAGCATAGATCAGATCATGGTTGCTCATAGAACAATGGAAAAAGGCCAATTATTACCAAGCTTCTTTATTAAATTGACATAAGTTGGTTTTTGGTCCCCCAGAGCGCTGATACCTCCAAGTATAAAACCAAATTTATTACCACCAATAACTACACGTTTCACCAACTCAGCCAGGGCTGAGAGCTTCAAAATTGGAACTTTAACCACTATTTGGGTTCATGACAGGGTAACTCAAACTAATTTGCAGTTTCCCCAGCTGAGTGAATCCCTATTATTTCCAGCTGTACTATCGTACTGTACTATAGCACAATCATCTACTTCCATAACAGGATGTTATATGCATAATTTCAATGAGTATTAACATCCCATATAAAAAATATATTTGTATTACACTTTGATTGCACCCAGGAACTCTGAGATGTCCCCCCTCTGGATTTACAGCTGCTATGAATTCCTTTTCAACTTCTGTTTTTAATCTGTGCAGCTCTTTGTAGCCTGTGAAGAACAAATCTTCTCTTTCTAATCCCTTAGTTCAGTTTGGCTGCTGATTCGTGGGAGGAAGAACACTTGCTGGTCTGCGCAGTTTAATTAGACTGCCTGGAAACCTCGTGACTTAAACAACAATACCACCACCGGTGACAGTGTCAACACTTATTTTAAAATGGTGCTGCCCACTTTCCCACTGCCTCATCTGCACACCGTTCCAAAGGAGCAAGAGAGTGTGTTGTATTTGTGTGCATGAGCAGATATGTTTGTATGTAAAACTGTAAAAGAGAACGCTTGCGTCAGTAACATGCTCAGATGTGCGCACACCTGGTGGTTGGCAGATTCAAGAGCACCTGCCACTCAGCAGCACTCTGGGTGCAAAGCTGACAGATGGCGCCTTAACTTTACGAAGAGAGCAGGGTTGTGAAAGATACGACAAAACATCATGCCAGGGACGAGCCCAGGGGTCACAACTCAAATGTGATGAGAATATTAAAACAGTGACACAGGTGGGAATATTATCTATCCCTGTAGAGCAGCTTGAGGAGCATACAGCTGTAGTTTTGGTGTGTTTGTTGTACGCTGCTTATGTAACAGTCGACATACTGCTCAGTCAATTTTGCTTTTGCCATTCGACCGAAAGTAATGGATAATTCCAGTTCATTGACTTTCAAAAAAAAAGAAAAAAAGAGAGCAAGTTTCACCGCTGTTCAAGTATTTTTAAACATTTATAAAAAGAGAAATGCTGCACCGACAATCTGATTTTCAAAAACTGAATCTCCTCATTCCAAATTCATCAACAATGTACACAATCAGGAACTGTGGGGTCTCATGCTAGTGTGTGACGGTTACTGATTGTGTACAGTCACACAGAAAATTCATGGATATGAAATCAAATAACAGAGGCCTTTCACACACTACCATTTTTTCCCTTTATGTTATTGAGGGGCAACAGGTTTTACACACAAATCAAGATCTCTGATCTCTCATATAAGACAAATAACATGACATATTTAAGTAGCGTAAGTGGTGTCTTGTTGCTGTATATTGTAACAAGTCACAGTGAAAAATCATATAATGCTTCTCCTACATCATTCCTGCACAGAAAGCAAGCACAGCTACACAAACAAAGCCTCTATTATTGTAACATATTTTGAGATAAGAATAATAATCCACTGTCCCTAATTAGACAGGAACATTAGGATTGTATTTCCAACTGGACTGCGTGTAGAATAATGTTGAGGGAGCGGGTCATTACAGTGTTATTGAAATAAGCCCCGACAAGCTGATTTGGAAGCCTGACACCAAACAGAGGTTTATAAATCATCTAATTTAACACAGCTGCTGCGTGTACCAAAGACATCCATCATTGAACACATAACACTGGTTTAAAATGATGCCATTACAAGCCCAAAAATAGTTCAGAGGGCCTGCGTGCCCTGCAACCCAAGGCTAAATAAAACAAAAAATGGCCAGTTGGTGGGACAACTTGTTTTAAGTAGAATCAGTGAAAAGTAACAAAGTTAAAATGATCATTGTGCTGTTAGGTCTCTCTGCAGTCTCCAAGAAAAAAAAAAAACAGCCACAAAGAGATGCGACCTGAATGTACAAAATGAGCCAAAACATTAAAACCACTAGCTGATGAAGGGAATAACACTGATCATTTTGTTACAATGCAATGTGCTGGTGGGAAACCTTAGGCCCTAGCATTCATGTGGTTGCCACTTGATGAGCTCCACCCAAACACCATTACAGACCACGTACCCCATCTCACCATGCCACACCATAAAAACTGGTCAGGAATGGCCTGAGGAATGTGACAAAGAGCTCAAGGCGTCAACCTGGCCTTGAAATCCCCCTGATCCCAATCTGATTGAGTATTCGTGGGACATGGGGCCTTCTTGGATTAGACTTGGCTCTGACCTGTTGAGGCAGGGACACAGGACCTCTGGGGGTGTCCTGTGGTGTCTGGTACCAGGGCATTGGCAGTGGACCCTTTGAGTCCTATAGTGAGGTGGGATACCAGCATGTCCCATGGCTGCTCGATCAAACTGGGATCTGGGGAACTGCGGATGCCTTTGTCACAAGTTCTTTGTCACGTTCCTCAGGCCTTTCCTAAAAAAGTTTTTATGGCTTGGCATGGTGCATTGTCCTGCTGGGGGGGGCACTGTCATCAGGGAGTGCCATTGCCATTAGGGGGGGTTTCTGGACTGCAACGGTGTTTGAGTGGGTGGAGTGTGTCAAGTAGCCAGAACCCAAGGTTCTCCAGCTGAACATTGCATTGTAATAAGATGATGCTGTTCACTTCATCAGTCAGGGGTTTCAATGTATTGGCTGATCAGTGTACATACAAACAAATACACACAGTCTAAGTACAAGTCCACATGGTATCAAAGTGCAGGCATTTAGATGTGTACGGCATATTTACTAACAACGTCTTCAGGCTGTTTGTACCTTTTCTTCTCATTGTTTATCCCCTTCAAACCACTCATATTCCCTCCGTCATGCAGGCCCCTGAGGACTTAAACATTATTTAATTACACTTTTAAAATCATCATCAGCCACAGCTTGAAATGGTTTAATGAACATGCCAATTAAAAGGAAGTGTACACCTGACTACCGCTAATGAAGAATGGCAGTTAATAACAGTATGAGATATGAACCTCTGAAGTTTCTGACCAAAGCAAAAGAAACAGATGATTCTGGCAGGAGAAAAGTTTTCCCCTCGCCTAGTGTCTCATGTGTGGTTTCAGTCTTTCTCTGGGTGTTTCCTGGGTGTGGCCTCCTGGTTCCCTCCTCCTGTCAATTCTCCTGAGTGGCGGCAGCTGCTGAACCTACACACCTGAACCTTGTGCTAGTCCTCTGCCTGACTTGGACTGCTCTATCTACAGCTGCTCTGACAGATCTGCTACGCCATTCCCAGCCCACCTCAGACATCACTTCATTCGAGCCTTAAGCCCCTCATCTTCTAATTACAATAAACTGCCTTGAAACATTCAGTTTCCTGGATGTGTTTGCATTTGAGTCCTAAGTTGAACTGTCACAACACACCCTTGGCACTAGTTAGCCCTTGTTGGCTCTTGTCGATGGAGAAATCACTCTGATTGGCGGTTGAGCTCAGTGCACAAGAAGAGAAACAGAAGTGAGGAAAGCAAACAAACGACTTAAGTCAAGAGGTTGTGAACTGAGCTCTTTAGCAGAAACAGTTTGTAACTGGCATGTGTAAATTGGGTTGTGTTGCTACTGTGCTAACTCGCTAACTAGTGTCTTAAATCTATCCTGTCAGTCTCCCAATTTCCCTTTTTGATTGACAAATACAGACCACCACTGCCTGCTGCTATGGAAAATTATTTCCTCTCATGCAGATCAGAACGTACATGCTGATTGGCTGTTGGCTGTAGTTTTTATGGTGTGTTCAAGTGCAACTTTTTGGCCAATACGAGGCGACACAACAGTTGGCCTTCATCGCCACTATTCCTTGGATGTCGGTTTGGTGTGTATGTCTTTGACTGTTGATACACTGGAATTAGTAGTCTGTTGTAACTGAAACTTGAGTGATGTGTGATTTCTCTTATGCTTCTTGGTTTTGGCATTGTTTCTTGTGATTGAATCAAAAATGCATTTTTACTAAGAATGAACCCCTTTCCAAAAAGATATTTCCCAGGTGCTGTTTTTCTGCTGCCACCTGTTAAAATAATATCAGTCTTATCTCACCTGGCCAAACAAAACTAACAAGAGACCCAAATGTTCAAGTTCTTTTTCTTGTTCCAAGAAACTGTACTTTCAGTTATCAACGGAGAACAGGCCAGTCTGAAAAGAAGAAATGCTCATAAGGTGATTTGACTTGAATTATGGGGTGATTCAATCTGTCTATACAAAATCTAATGCTGGTTAAAGCATAATACAAAGTAAATGTTTCATTTTTAATAACTTAATATCGCTTACATTTTAAAATGGTTTCTTCACACTTATACAGCAATAGTAGGAGATGATGTCCTACTACATCTACATCTACATCTACATCAGAGCTATCTCCTCCACAAAGCCTTAATGCTGGTGTTTCTACTTTTTAGTCCACATGTATGTCTATGTGTGCACATTATTTGTCCTACTGGGCTGCACTTGTGCATGCATATGTTTAAGCTCATGTAAAACACATTTGCATTAGACAATACAATAGTAGGCTCAAAATGTCCTTTTGGTGTCCCAACATAATTGGTATTCCCACAGTGGCTCCAGTCTAATGACTATGATTATGCAGGATCATCAACCACCACTGATGACTCTCTGATGCAGAACCTATCAACCTTGCAAAAGCAGCTATATAGTGTCTCCAATCGCATTGCTTTTTACATTTCAGGCAACAATACTGTGCATGTACAATTGATCTTTGCAGTCAGGGAGACTGTATGTGTAACAGTTCATACATGGTAAGGATGACGGCCCACGCTCTACAAAACACAATGGCTCCTCTAGACTAGCGTCTACAGCCATGTTAGCGGCTCTGTGACTGCACATTAGCACAATGATGCTTTGATTAAATGCTAACATCAGCATGGTAATTTGCTCTCGGTCCTTACATTAAAATGTAGATCATGCATAATGTTTACCGTGTTCAGCATCTTAGTTTAGCATGCAAACGTTTGCTAATCAGCATTAAACACAAAGTGATGATGGCACTGGATGAAAAGCTAAGGAATCACCAAAGTTATGAATGTCTGAACCAAATTTCATGTCAGCTCATTCAGTAGCTGCTACTTAAGACTACTTACCTCAAAACCCCAAATGTGAAAAGGTCAGAGGATCATTGAAGTAATTAAGATACATCACATGGGAACCATGGATGTCTACATTTCATTTCAATCCATCCAATAGTTGTTGAGATATTTTCATCTGAACCAAAGTGAGAGGACATCTCAAGAGCCATGCTACGAGCTTGGTTAATAAAAAACACACTTGTAACAAAAAAGCAAAAAGTGAATGGTTATCTGCAACAGATCACATTGGAAGACATGAAATTATCAATTTGAATGTCGTCCACTGGGCACCAAGACAAAGTCAGAGTCTTGGCTGATCGGGTCAGATGACCAAGAAAAACAGCTGTTTCACCTGGCTTACTGGCCGTCCATTGGGAAGATGGTTGAATGGAGTGTGACAAATTGGATAAGCTTGGAACAGGGACAAGGTTTGTAAAAGGAACAGCTTGGACAATGGCAGTGAAATGCCAGAGGAGTTCCTTTGTGTTGACACGAGCTGTTATTAAAGTGGGCAATGGGCATCAGTGGCACTGCCAAATGCCAACGTCTCAAAAGTAGCACTAAGGTGTAAGCAACCAGCTAAAGAGAAGTAACGACCATCCTAGCCAGCATGAGTGTGGATACTAACCTATATGTTTATGTGTGACAGGGAGAGAGATACACTTACACTACACTCACTACACAAAGGATGACATTTTAGAAAATGCTGAAAGGTGTTTCATTTGTCAACATAAAACGAATCCTTTCAAATACTCCACACTGACTTTTCCTGAATGCTCAGAGGACCCCTGTCTGTGGATCCATCTGTTCAGTCGTGATTAATATTTAATGCTATCAGTTTT
>JAPZEB010000002.1:13895549-13914464 GCA_029783705.1 Chaetodon striatus
ATGTTATCTCAGTTTAAGGTCTATGAGTCCGGCTGGCAGGGCTCAACACAGAAGCAAACCAGGAGAAGAGAAACTGGAAGGAATTATGCACTGAGTGACCAACTTTCACAGAAATAAACAGGTGCCATGTTGGAGTCTCTGTAATAACACCTTGGCTCTGCAAAACGTAGTTTTTTTCAGCTTCAGCAGTGATGACCATATTTTCCATGATGTCACTGCCAGTTTTCACAAGCGAGTTTACAAGCAGGAACAAGTCCTCAAATGTCTGTAATTTGTTTTAGCCATATAAAGTTAAATTTGATATTGCCCAAGGACATGACTTTGGGGCTGAGATTAAGGCAGTTTTCTGTGCACTGGGAAAAATATGACAGCTCTAAATTACATTTTTATTGCATGATAAGACAATGATTACTAACCTTATTCTCACTTCTCTATCTAAAAGGTGTTAAGAAATTACATCACCATTATCAGCGATCTTAAATGCTAGGAGATTTGAGAAATGATATCAAGGTGATAATGAAAATCCCACTAAGTGAGGAACTGTGAAATGGTGATTAAATGATTGTATAAGGAGTCAGGATGAGGTACGGCAAAGTAACCGCAGCATGCTAACACAGCACATACACTGCAAGTTCTCTCCCTCGTTGGTGAGTGTTTTGACATGTTACTGCCTGGAGCAAGTCCAGTCTCATTCAGGTGAACTATCTCTGGCACAGATGTATTAGGCTCGGTGATGCGTGCTCTGCTCAATGAGATGAGACAAAAAATGAGACTTGATGAGACTGGGTGATTTTATTTTAAAAGACCTTCATGATTAATAATTGATTAATGCAGAAAGTAGATCTTGGATTTGTGCAGCGTTGAAGGTCAGCCAACCTGAAAAACTGGCGGAGTCCCATCTCTGAGGAGCTGTTTGATACAGCTAATCTGCTGTGAGGAGAGTCCATGCCAGGGCCTCATGTTGTATGCACGAAGCTGGGGTTGTAATGCCTTTGAGCCATAGATTTGCTATTTTAGCTGCAACCTTCCCGAGTAGAGTTAAGGTTTTTCTGTTACTCTTCGTACTGCCATTGGACCAAATTTAATACATTTCTCAGGTTGTGAAAACAAAAAGAAATCTACTCAGAATGGTATCTCGTTTGGCATTTACATTTTCCTCTATTCACAGAGAGCTTCCTGGAAATTGCATTTTTTGCATTAGCAAGTGGCTGGAGAAGATGACAAAAGAAGGGAGCGAGGCAGTGCAGGTGAAATAACAGCCCTCACTTCTGACAACTTCTCCAGAAGCACATTAGGCAGACAAGATTGTTTCTTTTGTTGCTGGGAATCAAAGAAAGTGTGTCATATTCAGACACACACTGTACTGTACCCTTACTCCACACTGAAAAACTATTTGATTTAAAGGGACTGTTCATGTTATTTGAAGTTGAGCTGTAGGAGCAGAACAGGGAAGCTGCTGGTCTACCACTGCATTAATTAGTTTGTTTGTGTCATTGTCTGACTTTGGTGATTTAAAGGCTTAGTTCAGATTCACCAATGTCACACAATAACCGATCTAGGCAGTGGTAGACCAGCAACTCTCCTGTTGAGCAAGGTAAAATGACTTGTTTTTGTCAAAGTAGTCCGGTGGCTGTGAAGACAGCATAGATATAACGATATAACAACATCATGGATGTAACGGCTATTGAAATTGGTGCCACAGAACCAGAGAAAACACAGAAAAAAGATGCTTTTGCTCTTGAAGGAGAAAACCTACAACAACCAGAATGCACAGTGCCACAACAGACCAATAAATGCCCCTGCTAGTGGCAAGAAATTATCTGGTATTACAGTTAAACAGTAGGCTAAAACATCTTTATGAAAACATTTGAGGCGAGAAACAGGCAACTCAGTAACAGACTCTTGGTTTATATTTATTTGATGAGTGCTGCCTAGTTTTACCATCAGCCTCGGTTTTCGCTGTACAGGAAACTGTATAGCGCCCACTTCCTGTTCACAAACTCTTGCCATTACAGCTGAACAAGGGCACTAGACTATGTTTCAAAGTACCCTTTTAAGGGTAACTTTGCTTTTACAACCCTATTTTCCCATGTTTTTGTGTCTAAGTGACCAATAGAAAAAAACATTTTTAAATTTGGTCCAGTATTGAGCAAGAGTGCTACAGCTGGCAGCCATGCTACAGGCTGCAATATGACCACAAAGGGCATGTTGGCATCCTCAATTTACATCCACTGAAGTGCTTGTTTTTGCCACTGACATGCTCAGGTTGTTGTTCTAAGTACCTGACAACATTATGGAAGGATCCCTACAGAGATAAACCTTTCTGTTAAAGAGTAATATCCTTTTTGTTCAACCAGAAATAGCACAGAAAATGCTGTCGCCAAACCCACCAGACTCCTGCTCTCTCTGCCCGGTTACCACCAGCTAACACAGTACAACGTGAGATGTTAATCTCACACCGACACCAAAACAGCTTGACTCTGTTCTTAAACCTGTTGATAACCATTACATAACGTTAGCTATGAGATGCTAACAGTTAGCCCTGTGACTGTGTGTGAGAGACTCTGTCCCAGGCACAGGGCTCTGGTTCCACAACAGGAGTCTCATGATAAACTCACAATGGGAGAGAGCTAATCAATATGCTGCACGCAGCTCTACAACAGA
Organism: Chaetodon striatus; assembly: GCA_029783705.1. Classification (NCBI taxonomy): domain Eukaryota; kingdom Metazoa; phylum Chordata; class Actinopteri; order Chaetodontiformes; family Chaetodontidae; genus Chaetodon; species Chaetodon striatus. Next base: position 13,898,214 of record JAPZEB010000002.1, read on the forward strand.
ATGAGACTTTACCCATTTTAAAATTCATACAAATGTCAACTTTGAGGTACAGTTGCTGTGGTTGGACAAAATTGCAAGACCACGCAGAATTCATGGGGACTGGCTGAATTTGCAGCTATTGTGATAGCAACATCTCATCCTATACACACTAACATTTATATTTTAATTGAGTCTGGTGGGTTTGGCAACAGTGATTTCAGGGTAGTTTCTGGTTAAACAAAAAGGATCTTACTCTTTAATAAAATCATCGACCTCTGTTGGGATCCTTTCCATAATGTTGTCAGACATTTCAAAAAATAATCTGAGCCTGTTTGTGGCAAAACAAGCACCTTTAGTGGATGTAAATAAACAGTGCACAATTTCCCTGAATGCTTACATTGCAGCCTGTTTTGTGGCTGCCAGCTGCATTGGTCTCGCTCAGTACTGGACCAATTTTAAAAACTGTTGTTTACATCAGTCGACACAAAAACATGGAGCCACAGTGTCCAGCTTGGAAAATACCAAAGTTACACTGTCAACTGATTTGTTTGGGTGGCTGAAATACATTTTGCTGCTGCCCTCGTCCACAGCAGTATATTGCTTAGCTGTTGCTTGCTTAGCTCCTCTTGTTTGCCTTTCAAACTGGGGCATGCCAACCGCCATCTCCTTTATGCAATACTCTGACTATGGATAAGTACCTCATACAACCCCACTTCAAAAAATCCGAACTATTCCTTTAAAGCAAACAGTGCAAAGAAATGCACAAATTGTACAGATCATGCTAGATCCATAAAATGAAATTTAAAAATCAATGAACAAGAGCCTCATTGTGAGTATTTATTATGCAACACCATTCCCTTTCTTTCTCTCACACTATCTCTCTCACCTTTAGCACTCTCTTCTCTCACCCTGAAATCTCCTTTAATCCAACATTCACCTTTTGAAGTTTTATGCCTTTCTTCTCATTCTTTGTACCTCTGGGCATTTTGCTGTAATGGATGATGGAGAAGAACACTGACTGAACACTCACTTGGTACATCAATGGCCAGCACCTCACTGCCTTATTTTCTCAGTCCCAAATAATACACATTATTGTTCAGAGTGACATTGCAGTTGTTTTACTTTTTGCAAAGTCTGTGGTTAGGATGGAAAATGAAACGCTCTTCTGTGTGGGCGCGGAACAAGAAAAGACACTAACAAACAAGTGACTCACAAGCTATGACTTGAGTGCAGCCATTTTCTAATGTTTGAAAGACTTAACGTAGTGTTTCAGCTCCACTCAGGCTGCAGTTAGACACTAAGGTTAACTATTCACACTGCTTGGCAAAGGAAAATCAATCCACTCAACAAAGATGTCATTTCAGTGTGACATTGATGCTTTGGATCTCACACAGACGTGGCTCTTTTGGCTATATTTAGTCAAGTATTTCATCTCAAAACATGCAAAAGAAAAGTGCTGCAGGCAAGATGATCATATACAGCAAACACAAAAGACACAATCCAGGAAAACCTCCAATGTAAATTAGGTGACAAATGAGGTGTGTGATGGACTGTGATAGCAAGACACATTAATAAATGTAATTTAAAAAAAAACCCAACACATTTATTAAATCGTAGTTGCTTAATTTAATGCTCATTTTATCATTTCATAATGATAGTCTTAATTGAAAATGCAGTTACTTTCTAAATTGCTTTTAAATGTCTCAGTTTATTAATCAATCAATAAATTAACCTCAATTAACTTCTCTAAGCATTACTATTGGCACATAGCCACAATGTTATGCTTCACACTGACCTTTCAATCACACTGCATTCAAAGATTTGCTCCACAATCATCTGTCTGCTTGTCCTGTTCAAATGGCCCTGAATCAATGACATTTTGGATTTGTTCTGCTTTTGCGTTGATAATGCATCAAACCAAAGGTTGTTTATAAAAAAATACATCGTGTAGCTTTGTCACACAGCATGGCAGATAAAATATAGGTCGTGGTGGTAAATTAATCCCTTTATCTGGGATCTTTATTGATTTCTGACCCTGCAAATAAAAACAATTTAAGTTGCTTCATTCACTCTCAAACCCTTTTTGTGTTGTTTAAATTCAGGTCATCTGTGTTTTTTTTAAATGATAATTGTTTACATTGTCAACCTGCCCTGCTCAACAGTGATATTTCTGCTGCTGGACCCCACGAGACTGAAAATCTGTGCAATTAGTTAAGCGGACTTTTCAAGTTAGACACAGCAGGACCTCCTGAAATGTATAAACAAATCCTCTGAGCATCCTCCACATAAGCCATGTACAGTGACAGACCTCTGTCTGTTTAATGTCCTGGGTCCTAACTTCCCCTTTTGCTGTATTTAAGGTTCTTTTCTTTTCTTTTTTTCATGTCTTATGCTGATGTGTGTTCCTCTAGCTTCACACACGTTTGAATGGCATATAATTTAGACCAGGGATACTAAACTCGCTCTTGCTTTATCCGGGGCCACTTTTGCAAAGGATTCCATTTATTCCATTCAATTTATAATTTGGATAATTTGATTTACCAAGCTCTATTCCAATGCTTTTTTAATGCACCCTGGCACCTTATTAACATTCAAAGTACACCTATCACCCTATCATATAGTTAAATTATGCATATATAATTTCAATTGACTGCTCTAAAGTTGATTTCTGCAATCTTATTTCATATTCATTTTTAAAAGCGTTTGAAAATAAATCTGCTTTTGCCTTTCTGTGATTTTTCTTACAATGCCTAGAATCATTAGCCTGCCTGGTCTCCTTGAATCCAGCTGGCTTTTCCTTATTAATGGAAAAATGATATGGTTTGGGTTTTTTGCCCTGACTGTGGCTTCCCAGGCTGGTCATACTGTCTCGGCCGAAATTGGCAAACCCCAACCAAACCATATAACCTTAACTTTGACATCTGTTGTCTCAAATATCCAAATGGTAGAGGTTAAGGTAGCAGTACCCTCCCTATAAGGAACTCCTGCCTAAAAGGCCTGATACAGGACCAAATACTTAATCTTATGTTAGGCTCATGATAACATTAAAACTGCTGCTGTTAGAGGACAATTTTGTTATTATTCTAGCTGCTTTGATTCATTTATTCAAGTGAGTGTTAAATGTTGGTGCCAAATGGTGAAACAGATCTTTCTGCTCTTTAACTGTGAGGGACTAAAACGCAACAAAACCCGATGTTTATCATTTGGCTCCTTTAAAATGTTTGACTTTGACCTTGACTACAGCTGTGCTGGAAATATTTCACAGTGATGTCATAACATCTACATTTAGCTGGCTAAATAATGAAAATAAAAAAATACAATAAAATAAGAAACAAACAAACAAATTTAAAAAAAGCAAAAATCAGATCAAGAGGTGCAGCCTACAATGCCAGTTGGTTTTGGGTGTCTTTTTTTGTTTTGATCCTTGACCATTCTTTCCCTCAACCATCCCCTCTGTTTTTTTGTCTGACCACCTTCAGCAAAATGGGAAATCTACTGGTGACATAACACCTAAGTCACAGTGGAAGCCAGGGGAAATCATGTCACCACCACCTAAACTCAGAGGACAGACGGAGGCAGCAACTGGAGCGACTAGAGGCAGCTGAAAAGATGTGGACATGGGTCTCAACCAATCTGTACTGCTCAGTTTTCTGGTCCTGAAACCCAGAAAGGTGTGCTTTAAATGTTTTAAACGTCCCCTTCCTCACATCCTTCGCAGCCACTCATTTTTTACTCAGGCCTCCTTGAAAACCCACTTTTGGGCTGAGTGAATTATCCTGCTTGAATAAAGTTACCTGTATTTGAAAATACATGTACTGTAAATGGCATAAACTTACAGCTGACCTGGCACACTTTTGCTGAGCTGTGAAGTATAAAATGTTCTTTCCACTTCATAATTCAACAATAGGGAGGGATGTAGCTGGTCCATTGTTAACACCATATCCTGAGATAATCATAACATCTGAATGTTAGCACTGGATGTCTGGATCACATCATCTCCAGCATATGAACGGATAAAACACACTGAGCAGAGAAAGACTGAAATCCATAAATGTAACATACTGTTCTACACCACTTTGAAGAGGCCCTTTAAAACCTCCGCTCAGTGACAGTATTTACTATCATTATTATATGTATCATTATTATAAGACTATTTCCGTCTTACTTACTCAAGTCATATTTATCAAAACAGTTTTTCTGTTGTGTGCAATCTTTTTCTCTTAGTTTACAGTGAAGTTGAGAAGAGAGAGAGCGGGGTGTAACGTACAACTTACAGGAGGTCTACTCAGCCAGGAAGACAACTCGATAAGATAATTCAGCGGTAAAATATTCAATTATTAATTGTATTATGAATCAGTTAAAGCTGGGATAGGTAGTTTTACGGAAAAGGAAAAAAAAAAAAAGCTCTACATTCTCCCCTCTCTGTCCTAAGCTCCTCCCACTGAACAACCATGGGCATATGCATTCACTTCATACAGTAACCCAGTGTTTCCCATATCCCTTGTTGCCCTTCTCTCTCTGTTTATCAGATCCTAAATGACACAAGAATTTGCTATCTAGCAGACAGTTGTCTCCTTTCCCACTGCAAAAAAACTCCACTAACCTTGGTTTATTAATGCAATGGGAAAGGTTACACTCAGCATTCACAGCCGCGTCAAATAACTCTTCAGTACTGATGGGTATTTATCAGCTCCAGCTTCAATTTGCAGTTTTAGAAATACAACATCTGAGTGAACGCACTAATTTCAGTTCCTGTACTGGCAGATGCAATGACAGGCTGCCACAAAATACTGTACAGTCTCCATCCAAGCAGCGCCCAAACATCGTTCCAAAATAGTCTGAACTAAGTTTGAAAGAGAGACTAAGTAAGTAAGAGATATAAAAAATAACTAACCATCATAATGTTTTCACTGGCCTCCATGCTGCTTTCCGCTCTTTACTAACCTGTTTTTAAGCCTGTCTGTGGTGACAAACGTCATACACCAGTAAAGAAAGAGAAAGGCATACTCGTCCGCTGCAAAGCTGTGTATATGGCTCTAGTCTACTTGAGTGTATAGCTTATTTTTAGCAGGTCTTCCCGAGTCTACTCCAGCTTTAAAGAAACATGCATAATATGTCTACACTCCTCTTGTTCTGCTCTAGTTTGTCTGTGGGAGTTCATCTTTAGGGAGAATATGTTTGTTCCTTTTCGGACTTATGGACTTTATCTGTGCTCCTAACCGTCCAAACAAGTGCTTTGGATTAACTGCATTGTCCAAACTGTGCTGCCAATAAAACCTTTAACCCAGTGTTCAACTTTCAGAATGAAAAAGCAAGTATAAATGCTTCCACTTCTGAGAGTGGACACTCTTTTTCCCATTAAGATGTCAGAGGCTAAGTGGATAATGGTGATGTCAAAATCCTTGAATGAACTTTAACATAAGAGGCTTAGAGTCCCCACAGACTGAGGAGCGTTGAGGCAAACAGAGCACAAAAGATTTCTCACTTTAACAGTGAGCAGTTCAAAGACAAAGCTTGGTAATGGAAAATTGTTAAATCATAACAATGGTGTGTTTTCCAGACATAGCAGCAGCCCTGCAAAACACCACTGGTCTTTATTAACAACAGTGTGACAGTTGGCTAGTCCAATTTAAAACAACACTGTCTAAAGGTGAATTTATAGACTCCGGATTAGAGTCCACACTGGACTCCACATTATAATGTAATTTGGTTTTTAGACAATGCAGTTCATTAATGAGCAAGAGGAAAAAGTTAAAGAAAAGCAGCACCATGAAACTTCCTGCAGCCCATTACCAGCACAGCAGTACACATTTTGGCAAAGTACATATTAGGCTTGGGCAGTTTATAGTTTTCATACCTTCATACCTTTCTGAAATTTCACCAGGGTATACATTATATGACAGCAGTTGTGTGCAGCACTGGTGTTGAAAATCATACCGTAACACTCTGAGTTTATTCTCTGTGTCGTCCTTACCTTTGTGGATCTTGCGATGGAAGTTGATTGCATCCACAGAGGCAGTGACAATGTTAGTGTTGCAGTGTCGAGCCGCTACAATGCCGGCGACCTCATCCATCAGCTTCATGGTCACACCTGTTCCAGACACACAAACACAGTTTGACCTTTGTAAGATAAACAGTGGCTTCATACTGGAAGATTAATAGATATTTTCTACTTGTTCTGAATGTCTCTCAAGATTGTACAAAAACAAGTAACATTTCTGTGACTACTTGTGAAAATATTATATTAGCCTAAAGTCTGTCCTGTACATCAACTACAAAATGTCAGAAAATAACCTGTAGTTTTAATTGATTTGTCTGTTTTACTGATGATGTGTAAGAAGCCCTAACACAGGAAGAACTGCTGACTCAACCTGAGAAAAAGTTTCAATATAATTTCCTCTCTTCTATAATGTTAACAGTTTTCAAATTATTATTAGAAAACCTGAACATTTCCATTATAATACAGGTCCATGACAACTGAGGGCACCCAACCTGGTGAGGGACTATAGATGAAAATGAGCTTTCAGCTATATTTTATGCAGTAAATGATATTACAGTCAAAAGCCCCAGAATGTAGTAGTAAGGGGCCCTTGAGCTGAGATATCTGCTGTTTCCAAGTTCAAGACTAAACAAACACTGCACTTAAACTATGACTGTGCACTACTGCAACTTCCAACATTCAAACACAAACTTATCACCAGTGAAACATCGCACTTGTTCCCTCTGTAATTCCAAACAGGCCTTTTAGGGTAAATGCAGTCATTAAGTCAGAGGGATTCTCGCTTGTGTTTGAGACACTATTTCACTGAGATGAGATTGTTTGATGTAAAAGCTAATGGGTTTCCTGATGCAATTAGAAAACTATCCACCTGAAGCTAAATTATAAATGAGTCTCCTTGCCATTTCCTCAACATTAGCTTTTCATCTAGACTCATTAGTCCACTGTTGATGGTGTGTGAGCTGACTGCCAACAAGTAGTGTTTCAATAGACCTTCAGCTAGCTGACATTCAGCTGACAAATGTTATGAATGTTCAATAAACTGCCTTTAATCTGGGTTACATTCATGTTAATGTCAATAATTTAGGTTCATTTCCTTGGATTAGTATACACTGATGGTCCTGTTGGTCCACTGTTAACAACATATGGTGAACATGCAGAATAGTTTAGCTATGTATTATGTTTATTATGTGTTTAAAATGACCTCTGTTTGTATTTCTTTAAAAGTAATCCTGCAGTTGTGAATAAAGACCAGGGGTGTAATGGTGAAAAAAAATCACTGTTTGTCATGGTTTGTATGATTCAGAAATGCCAGAGAAATACCTTTGATTGTTTAAAATTTTATTTGGCTTGTTAAAGTCTGGGCAAAATCAGTGATTTCTATCTAAACACATTGATATGTTAGAAAAAAACTTGTCGAAAACAATGTAAAAAGACGGTGTTCTGTGTAGCACTGAATTGTGGAGTTAAACCGTTACACTGTTTCTCATCATTTCAACAGTTTCCCCCTGGGGATCAATAAAGTATTTCTGATTCTGATTCTGATCATCTGTGTGTCCAGGATTTTTTGGGTGGGCCTAAATGCAAGCTTGATGATGTGCTAGAGCCATCCTAATATTATCCTATGCTATCAAATAAAAGCTTTGTTACTACTGACATTAGAGCACATACTATCAGTGCTGTCTCTATTGCCCACTATGTGTCGCAGCAAGTTTGCTTTATCCCGTGAGCTCTCTTGGCTATTTCAATGTAATAAATACACGATTAAACATGTCTCTTAAATACTACAATCATAAAAACACAAGCTTAATAGCTGCCACTAATGTACCTTTCAGTCTTTCTGCTCATATCGACTACCCAGCCCACCAGCGGTCACTGCTCAGTGCTGTGGGTGTGTGCTTTGTGGTAATGTCAGCTGCTGAACGAGAAGCTACAGCCATGCAGTGGCTCTCCTTTCCTGGTTCCAGGAGTGTGTGTGTGTGCTGTGGAACCATAGACTGTGTGTTCTACTGGCTTAAGTGCTAAAGTAAGTCTGTAGCTGTGCGGTGGCTCGTTCTTCGGCTCAGTGTGTTTATATCCATCGCTCTCTCTCACCACCGCCCTGATAATTAAATTGCCCAAAACCAAAGAAGCTCTAAACAACAGCCATGTCGAAGATCTTCATAAATCTTCTATTTCTGGTCTGGCTGTAGCGTTACCAACCATTTGCAACAAGCTAGCTTATCTCTTCCTAACCCTAACCAAGTAGTTTTAGTTGCCTAAACTTCACCAGTGGCAGGTGGCAGGTCACAAATATTCATATAAGGTGTTTTTGGTACAGTCATATTTATGTTTTTGGGGAATACCGATCAATTAATCATTTTGCCCGCTTCTTTTTACCAACCATGGTACAGTATGCTAGAGACTAAGAAGTGCACAACTTTCAGAAGGAAAAGCAGTATACTTTAAAATACATATTAGAAATCCTGATCAAGTTCAGACTGAGAGTCATTGTGGCAAATACACTATAAAAGTTTCTTACTTTAACAGCGAGGAGACAGCTTAAAGTCAAAGCTTTGTTATGGAAAATAATTAAATCATAAAAAAATGTGTTTTTTCAGCCCTACAAAACACAACTGGTCTTAATAAGAAACAGTGTGACAGTTGTTAATGCTGGCTAGCCCAATTTAAAACAGTTTGAGGCTAAATTTACAGTATAGACCTCCTGAACTTTTCCACATTTGAAAGTAATAAGGATTTTAGAGAGTGCAGTTAATTAATTGGCAAAAGGCAAAAGCAGCAACATGAAACATCTTGCTGCCTATTACCAACTCTGCAGTACATGTTTTGGAAGGTAAATATCCTTCAACCTGTGGATATTTTGATGCATGTTAGAGGCTTGTTTAGGTGTCTGACCAAGACATTTAGCCTTAACTTGTCCTAAAAGTGTTTGGAACACACTGGGCCCCACGCAGCAACAAATACATTTCTCTTTATTTTCTGTTAAGAAAAAAAATAAAAGCAGTCAGCTCCAGGTGCACCAAACATTCTTAACCAACCAACTCTGCTCTTAGCCAGGTGTGCTGAATGATGAGTCCCACTTAATCATAAATTGGTGGCCAAGGCCAACTGTTTCAGCATAGGTAACACCACCTAAAACACTATATAAGGGCAGGTGTTGTGCCTTCTGCAAGTACTCTGGCACATACCCAAGAGTTGGAGAGATGCCACTGAAAAAGGCTGAAAGATGAAGAACTTCAGCAGTGGTGAAAACGACGTATTGTTAAATAATTTTAAACATAGTAAATGTGATTTTGCAGAGCATCAGAACTGGCATTATAGGGAAATCAAAAACAGAGCAAAGGGGAAACGTACAATGACTGAAATTAAAAGAGAATGGTCTGCCATGAAAATGGAAGCAAAAAAAATCTGCATTGTCCAAGCCAAGTGCTCCATGGTGACAACTGGAGGAGGACAGCAAGAGGCTGCGGTCTCGCAAGTAAATATATAATAATCTAAATTTGTTCATATCATATTTAGGTGGGGGTTTTCTTTTCATGTTCCTTAGACTTAAACTTGTGTTTCCTTGAGTTGGATAAACAATCTGCAGACTGTGAATGTGAGACATTTTTTTTCTCATCTTTCACATCATCATTTCTTTCCTACAGCAGGAATAAAAGTAAGAAAACACTGTCAAATCCCAGTACTAACAAAACAAGAATGAACTGTAGATACGTACTAAAATAAGGAAATCTGTTCATATATTGCTTCCTGCACGAGGCCCAACGAGTGTATAGACCAGGCCTACTCAACGAATGGCCCATGGGCCAACTCCAGCCTCTTATTAGTTCTCTTTACAAATAAATAAAACTTAAAACCTGAAGAAGAAGAAAAGCCTGCAAATAACAGACATTCTACCACAATTAACTAGCAGAGTGTTCCTGTGCACTTGGACTAGCTGTCTATGGACCCCACAACTGACCAGTGGGTTTGAAAGGCACGTTTTCTTTTTAAAAATCACCAAAATTTCACAGTTTATCATAGCTGGTAACTCTAAAAACAGAAATTATCTTTGGTTTTTAGAATTTCTGATGGTACCTAAATGCATCATGTGAGATAAACAGATCTAAGCTTAACATAGTGGCATTTCCTGAAAATTTCTTCATTCTACATCATGTTTAAAATTTTGAAAAAAAAAAACAAAACAAAAAAATCCACCAATAGTCATGTGACAAACATTTAGTAAAACTCCAGGCTGTTTAGAGAGAAGAGAAGACAAGAGAGACTGCATGTAGAGGTTGTAAAAATGTTAATGGTTGATGTAAATTGCAATGTAGCGAAGTTAAAGTTTTGAAAACGTAGTGGTATGCTGTGTCAAGTGTACATTCATAAAGAGAACAATAGCTCAGACAAAATGTCTGGACCCCGGCCCTTAGCTTTCTGAAAGAAGAATATCGTTGAGTAGACCTGGTATAGAAAGACTACATGCAGTGTCTCAACACAAAGCCTTCATCTGAAGAAGACATGCTAGTTGTTGAAATGGTAGTTGCCACATCTAATTAAAGGCTTTATTCATGAACGTGTGCTCTGGATTTTATAGTTGTTTGATAATTTACAATCTGCCGTGAACACTTATCGTAACTGTAATCCATTGTGTGTGAAATGAATCCAAGTTGTTCTTTGTGAGACATTAAACTACAGACACCTTTCAAATCGACAGGACGTGAGTATCAGATACTAAAAAGATGCATTTTGGGTGAAGTGTCACTTTTAAGATGTGAGAGCACATCAGGGAATCCATCATCAAAACATTTGCGGAGCACTTTGCCAATTCCTGCACTAAAAGCTTGCAAATGACTCGAAGAGCAAGAAAACACTTCGGACAGAAAATCAAAGTTGCAGAGTACAGTAGGGCTTGAAAGCCATTTCCTTCACAAAGAGAAATTCACAAATTTGCATCTGCATTTGTCAGTGTGTGCCACACTTACGGCCATGTCACATTGTGTCATGTGTGAAAGAAACAGTAGTTTGTGGGTTTCTCGCAGAAAGTGGGACATCTTGTATGGAGTGGGTGGGATAGAGATGAGAGAAGTGAGGAGGAGGCTGGCATCTGTTTGTCATGTCGGAGAAAGTGTGTGTGCGTGTGTGATGTGCATGTGTTTGTGAACGTATGCTCATTTAAAGATATTCAGACCCTTCACTAGACACTCCAGTTGCCCCAATCGTTCCCTCTGAGTTGCTTTTTGTATCTCTCAGGCTACAGAAAATCAATAAGTCTGCTTGCTGATGGCTGGTTTGGCTCCCAAAGGCTCCTACCATCTGCACTGTGTGGCTCTATTTATGACAGCCAAATGTGTGGGAGTACAAACAGAATGTGCTGCTTGCTCCCAAATGCAGCATTCACTGTAAAAGTGGGCCCGCTGAGTTGATTAAGAATTAAACATGCCATTACTTTGACATCCTCTTGTCCCAAAGGGCCAGAGCATCACTTAAACTTTATTTTGCTGATAATACTAACATGTGCAGAGGTTTAATATTGAAAGTAAACTTGTTTTTTCTGTCCTTGCCAAACCTTTGTCAGAGGCAAAAGAAAAACGTGGTACATTTTCAAGACTGTTTCAAAATAGAATATGGCTTAATGCTGGAGAAACTGAATCAAGCTCTGACTTTGATGTGTGATTATGTGGTTAAACTCAGGCCAAGCCGTGTGAGAGTGACAGATCTTTTTTTCCATCACATGAAAGGCTTCATCATCTTTAACTCAAACTAACACCCCGTTGATCGGGGAAGTATACCCATTAAAAATGCTCTCTGATAAAGGCTGATGATGTGGCCACAGTTCAGAAAGGTGACAACAGCGTGTCAGGCTTAAAGTGTGTGTGGGCAAGCAAACATATCAATTCCTTCCTTAAGTCCTTTGCGAAACATTTTCCAAAAACCTATCTTGATTTTTTCTTTTTTTATCCATCGCCGCTATGTTGTGAAAATTGATGGGATCTCACCTAAGATTGAAAAAGTCCCCTGGGTACAAGGCGTAGCAGGCTGCAGCTATAGAAAGCCTGGAGTGGTCGTGTCTGAGAATGTAACACTTAATGGAGATGGATCATGACCTGACAAGATGATAAAATTGAATGTAAACGTTGGACTATGCTAAAATGAATCTAAACATTTCAATAAAATTTAAAGGCACCTTTCCTAAAATTTCTTAACCAGCCAAGTCAACAGTCCAAAATGTTGGCATTGTGCATTTCTGCAAACCATGGATTTGTTACATTTGTATGTTTCATTATACGACATGGCTCAGATTACATGTATATGAGCTGAGTTTCTAATTAGGAGGAGGAGGGGATGGTGGTCACTTCAGCAAGACGGCTGCCGAGCTGCAGACAGCAACAGACCACTCTTTGAGACCAACAAAAAAAAGAAGAAAATGCTAGGACACGTCCAGCTGTGTATGTAGCGACAAAAGGAGGTATTAAAACTAAAACATGATGTTTTGCTAACCCTAACCAAGTGGTTTTTGTACCTAAACCTAACCACACATTAACACAGCATTGTCACAACATAAAATTGACTACTGAAACATAAAGACACATACCCTAGCATTGTGACCACAAAGTTTCAACATATTTGCTACATATGAAATGTACAAAGCATTTTTTTTGGTGACTGGGCTGTACAAACAGTTCACTACTGATAATTTAAAACTCATCTATGAAATATGTTGACTTTGAGAACTCTGACACACTAATGGGTGCTCGTCTGCAGACCTTACAGCAACTTCTAGCTGATGTTTTGGTTTTGGGCCCTCAACTTGACTGTTTTGGTTCAATCTCATCTGCAATGCATTTGAGAAAAAATGCCTGCCTACAAGCTGTTCCTAATTTTTATTCATTTATTTATTTATTACAAAATAAGTAAATACATCTAAAATAACAAACCCGCCCTTTAATCTTTTTTGCTTCGGTGCAGCCTTTGCCTTTTGTCATCTTTGCATCTTTTGTTTGGATTAGGCTACATTAACATAAAACGCTAACGTGCTTTTTGCTTCCACGGCTTTTGTTGCACTCTACAGTGGCGTAGTGAGTGTGGTTATTGTCGGTTCTGCATGCTGTCTATCTCCCCTTCGGATAAACACCAAGCACCATAAATGTACAAGACTTGTGTAAAAAACGTACATAAACTGTCTCGTGCTGCATTTGTGCCGTCGGTTATGGAGTGTTCTGTTTCATAGCAGGCGGGGCCTAGTCTCTGCTCTTACACACACACGACAGCTCAGTGGAGTGGAGAAGAGAAAGACAGCAGAAGAGCTAGAGACAGCTGTACTCTGCGTGTCTCTGCATGAAAGCTTTGCATCTGTATGACAGCCGACATCAAACAAAGGATCCTCTATATAGCTCAATATAGCTGATCCCAATCAGTTACAAAATGCCTTGATCGGCCCCAGTCCTGATCTTTGAGCTCCCCAGTGTTGTAGAATGTAGGCATAAATTTCAGCTTACTGCTGGAGGGTCTCAAGGTCCTTCTTGATAATAAAGCCTAGTTCCCTATTGCTCCCAAATAAATTGCACCATCTACTTCTAATGCGACTGTTAAGTATCTTCCCTCAACTCTGAATGCTGTTCAAGAAATAATCTATTGTACCGCTGTTACTATTAGGTTCATAACTGTGCAGTCTTATTTGCTATAAAGAAACAGCAGCAATAATTACAAATCAAATCTGAAAGCAGCATTCAGATGATCTAACTGAGCCAGATAAGCTGCCTTAAACAATATATTGCTGTTGCCTTTTCTGCAGAGATATCATTGTTTTTGTCTTTGCCTCATAGCAGTGCTACAAAACAGCAGCTCTAGCATGCATCAGCTGATAAGCTCTGATGATATTAATCCTTGAAACAAAGTGACCCTGCATTTTTGAGATTTCATCTTATTTGATTCCATTTGCAAACACTGAATGGTAAGAATGAGATTATAGTTATTCTGTTTCTGCGTAATAGCATGAGATCTCCTATCAGAATGGCATAATCTTCAGGAGGTCATTTGGGGTAAATAAAGAATTACAAGGGATGGAGAGACAGCCCTGCTCGGCATGCTATGGTATGAAGTGAATGCTAATGTGCTAAATGGCTAAATGGAAAAGTCAAGAATATCATTTTATGACACAAACTCTGTAACTTGTGAGAAAATAATGAATAAGAATGCACAGAGGATTTGGTTATTTGTGGATTGGACTGTGAATTTCTGAGACTGAGTGGAGCAGTGAGAGTGGGCTCCCGTGGTCTTGTTCCCTGGCTCCCCGCTGTTAGCAGCTCTCCAGATGCCTTGTGAAAACGAAGCTGGTGGGTGTGGGGGGATAATTACCCCAGTTTGCTCATGTTCTTCACTTTACCACACTCCCTTAGAGACTTCCCACAGCTTAAAAGTAGCAACAAGTAGTTAAAAGCTGCGAGTTTGGGTGTTTGAAAGTATTGTTGTTTAGCTAGTTAGTTCTGATGGCAGAGCTGAGAGCCAATTATACACAGTCACTGATAAAGGTCTTCATTATCTCAATTGTTGGAATTTTAGTTGCTTATTTTTCCTCATCACACACTTTGTGGTAGAAGGCTCTAACAATTCCCAAAAATAGCTCATTAGCATTCTTTCAATTAAGGGAGGAATATTGACATGTCATTAAGCTGTGAGGGGGAAATAAAGAGCAAACACAGGTGTGGTGCATTGTGGTCTGAATTTTAGTCTAGTGTGCAGATGTTCTCACAACTTTGGTTCAAGTCCCAAATCATGTAGGAAAAACCTTTTAACTGTAGGTGCAAGGTTCCCTTTTTCTGAAGCTTAATGCAAAGCCTAAACTTAAAACTGCACCCATCAGTATTTTCTTAATTAACAATAAATCAAGTCCACATATTGCACACACAAAACCTTATTGACACTTAACCTTTCAGATTCCAAATAAGCTTTTAATTGTCTGATCATCATCTTCAGGTACCTGTATAAGAGCTCTTATAAACTTGCTGTTTAACAACATATGCAGACAAGCGGCTGCCATGCAAGCAGCACTTGCCTGCATACTTTGCCTACACTTAGAATATTAAGAAGTACATCCGCTAGGAGGCAGATCAGGGACCAATCATCCTTGGCTAACGTCGGAACATCTTCCTTGACAATTTTAAGATTTTGCACAATCTAAATTAGACCCTCACCTATGGTCATGAGCTCTGAGTAGTGACCAAAAGAATGAGATCGCAGATACAAGAAGCAGAAAAGAGTTTCCTCCGTGGGGTGGCTGGGCTCAGCCTTAAAGACAGGGTGAGGAGCTCGGACATCCAGAGGGAGCTCAGAGTAGAGCCGCTGCTCCTTCGCATCGACAGGGGTCAGTTGAGGTGGTTCGGGCATCTGATCAGGATGCCTCCTGGGTGCCTCCCGCAGAAGCTTTATACACAGCTAAAGGTGAACACCCACGATGAGTGTCACTAAATTACATCCGACCAAAAATCTCCCCTTCTGTTCCTGAGTTATGACAATGAATGATGGCTAGAAAATGTTTTTGTACAACACGGTGATGTCACAATGAAGCTGAACTTTGACCTCTTGGATATACAATATCATCACCTCATTACATCTTATTAGACAGTTATGGCCAAAAAACATGTTTCATGAGGTCAGAGTGACCTTTGACCACCAAAAACAAATTAGTTCATCCTTGAGTCCAAGTCGACATTTGTGCCAAATTTGAGGAAATTACCTCAAGGCCACGGCTGTTGCAGAAGCATAAAAACTGAATAAAAAGTGAGGAGGTTGTCATAATTAACTGTGTCAATAATAACATAAAAGGCTGAATCAGAAAAAGATATCACATAAATGCAAGTAACTGCAAAGCTAATATTTTCTTTAAAAAATTTCCTCCTGTTGTCGTTGTTGTTTGTTCTCAATGCTGCTGACCATACCTTATATCTTTATATAGTGCCCCCACGTTTCACAAGCTGTATTGCATCATGTGGAGCACCAAAGGCCAAATCAAGAGGAGGACTGTGCTGTCCTTGAGTACCAAAGATGCTTGTCTTTATTAATCACTACCATCAGTGGAACTGTTAATGCAACTCCTGCAAAAAAAGAAACCCTCTCCTTGTACAGTCGATGTAAAAGGTTGAAGTGAGGCTCAATGTGAGACTGCAAATGAGGACAAGCGAGGCCAAGACAGCCCTGGGCCTGGCGTTACACATTCACAGGGTGACATGGCACACTATGACTCTCCCTTTGCCGTAGGGTGGGAACACGAAAGGCAGAGTGGGAGGGGGGTG
>JAPZEB010000002.1:13914564-13952457 GCA_029783705.1 Chaetodon striatus
GCGGGAACTCGAAAGGCAGGGGGAGGGGCGGTGGGGTTGGAGTTGGTGTGTATGAAGAGGAAATACAGCTCACTCCAAATGGGGAAAAAAGGGCAATTAGTAACCAAGTCCCTAGTGCAGCCCAGTTTGCCACCGGGCAGAATACCTCTGTGATTAGATTCCTTCTGACGATTTTCCAAAATCTTCGCGCACAATGCTGTCCATCGGCAACAGGCATGAGAACAATGAAGGGGATCTTACTTGCAGCTCTTGTCGCCATCAACTCTGCCGACTAACTTCCAAGCCCTTTTAATTAGAACCAGCTCAGACACAGCACACTAGGCTGGGCACCCACTGATGAAAGGAGGAGAAAGTGTGAGACCGAGAGATATCGACAGCAAAGCATGTGTGACCTCTCACATGTTCTCTCACCACGTCCTGTAAACGTCCATCGTTGTATCTCTATTTCATCCCACTCTTTCTTGTTCTTGCCCTCTGCCTTTATCCACACCGACAATTCCCTATCTCTTTCTGTCCTTCTCATCCCCTCCCCGACAAGTGCTTTATTCATGGATAGTATCACAGGGCTCAAACTGCCTCCTAATGAGCTGTTACTATAGAAACAGCTCCTGTTAACATTACTGCCACGCAGCAACCCACCCACATCCTCTTAGAAAGTCCCATAAGCTGCACATATTTTTTTGTGTTTTTTACCATTCCAGCTGTGGTGGGCCTTACTGAACACCTTAACAAATTAGTGTGACTTCAAGTTCTGAAAATTGCAAGCGAGCGCTGTCATGGTTACTGTTAAACTGTAAGCTGCATGCACACCACAGGCCTGGGAAAATCACTGAGATGCAATTCCTGTAATGGAAATTCTGTTAGATAAAGGGCTTTCAGATAAAATACACCTCTGGCTGTGATGGTAAAGGTCATCAGCTCCTGCAGATTACTTTTCAAAATGTAGATCTGGCCTTGGTGGTAGTAATGAACATGGTGTATTTCTGTTCTGTCTTTAACTGGGTATGTTCATTTCACCACTGAAAGCTCCATTTTGTGTTTGGATAATACCAGCTTGTCTACTGGTTCCAGGCAAAGTACTGGGGATACAAGTCTCCATCACTTTTCTCTCTAAAAGTGTCCTCTTAGTGTCCAGCTGTCAAAATTCAGTTGAAAGAAGCTCGAAGACAATAAAATATGGATACAGTCATTGGGACTGGCTTCAGTCACTACTGTACATTCACAGCAACATGCTCTGTGGACTTTATTTCACCCTTGGTTTCACCCTCAACTTATTTACAAGCCACCATACCTTGTTTGGTGGAGACTGTTGGGGCGAATAAGAAGAGCAGCAGACTATTCAGGGCTGCAAGAATTACGTCCTGATATTTTGCGGGGGTGATTTAAAAAGGAACTTGACACCAGGTTGCAAATAAGTGTTTGACTGCCTTCTCTTTTTTGAAGTTTCAAGTCTGTTGACAGCATCACTGATGGATGGGTGTTGTCAAAAGTGAGCTTTTGGACCTCTAAACACACCCTACAGTGATGTCACAATGTACTGATGGATCCTAGGGTACAACTCAGCAAGGTGAGACGTAAAATTGCAAGCAAAACAAGGTTTGGAAGGTTGGAGGTTATTATTCTCCTCAAAAGACACTTATGATGACCTCATACCCGTAGTTTTGTTAAATTTGGTCCAGATAAAGCAAGAAAATGAAGAGGACTAAACATTAAGTTACATAGACTGACAGGTAACTCACTGATTTTGGCACCCTGCATCATCAGAAGCCACATGAGGAAGTCAAATTCTTCTGATTCACAGAAGTTTATGCTGCATTTAAATGCTTCTGATGTGTATATTAATGTTCTTTGGTGTCACAAAGAGCTCGAAGCACTATTAGTATCTTTAGACAGCAAATCGACCACACATTATGAGAAATGACTAACAGAAAGAAACTTTAATGATTAGCGTATATTACTGTGGGATCACTGACACACACTTTTTTAATGAACTACGTACAGAGTCAAATACAAGCACAGTAGATTTTAAAGCATTTAATCAGGGAAAATACCTGCACTGACATACATGTGTGTTACCATGGTTACAAAATGATTAGCATAACTAGGTATATACATGACCTTATATGGATCAAATATGAGCTCACTTATTGAACATATTTAATAATCAGCAGATGGATTTATTAGTAGCTTAGCTTTTCATGTTAAAATCACATTGCTGCTACCATAACATTTTGTGGTTTGTTTGTTTGTTGCTTTAAAACCACATATTACTGCACCAGACTCAATTTTTCAAGCAGTCTAGGTGTAGTTGTTTGGTTTGTTTGGACAGCTCTCACACCAGCCCAAATGAACCGGACTAACTTTTTTTTAACTTAACCAAACAAGTGAGGTGGGAAAGAACCATAAAATGTAGTATTAATGGAAGAGAAGGCAGTAAAGACAGATTTCTCTTTAGTAAAATGCAAATATTCCACTAAATAAACTAAATATGATTTTTAGAAGGCATAGTGCATTAATGATCCAGTAATTTTATAATTTTCTATAATTAAAAAAAAACGGACAAAAAATTGGACAGCCATTATTTTGGAAAGCATGATAAGCAGTCATGTCATATTGTTTTATTTGCTTAATTGATATAAAATGTATATTGGTGCAGAGAAAAGCAGCATTTTTTTTTTATAATGTTCTAATGCACTTTTGTAATAACAAAAAAAAAAAAGTCCATGGTACCACATTAAGACACCAATGCTGTGCTGGCTACTTGAGTAATTTTTTTTACAAATTTTAAACACTATGACTACAGATGATGTCTTTATGTCTTTAAATAAGTAATAAATAATCTATGTTCCAGGCCCTTTGTGCAGCTCTGTAAGCCTTTCATCATTCAGGGTCCTCTGCCTATAGCTGAACCCCTGCATCATCACATGAAGACTGGAACCAGACTATCTGTGTGGTTTAATAGATTGGTTTCCCATTCACAGTCATATTTTTTAAAAATACAACTTGCTACTGCTTTTTAAACAGTAAATAAGAAGGAAAAAGTCATCTTTGCTTTTCAACTCTTTAACGGTATGCCTCACACTGTGGGGAAACTGACAGCTTGTGCCTATTTCCCTCTGTCTGGGTTGAATACTGCAAACAAACAAACACACACACACACACACACAGTCAAATTCAGGCCTTGTTACACCATTGTTTGGGTTACTGTGTTTCATCAATTTGGTGCCGGTCGTTAAAGTTGGTGCCTTTCCGCTTTCGTATTGATTCTATGCCAGCGTTTAGCGCAAGTAAACAAACTCTTCATTCAGTTAATGACCAGTTTGAATGTGGCGAGGCTGCTCTGTTGTGTTTTTGGTTCAAGTCATTAAAGCTCCTCAGATTCAGACACACAGTACAGCTGTGGGAATTGCTGCACATTTCACAATAACCACATTCGAGTTTCCAAACTAATTTCATATGCATATAACGGATACACCTCTACCATCCTAGAGTTTCTACTACCATCACAAAAACCAGACAGAATTGATTTTCTTAAGTATTTTTGTAACTTATTACGTCTGCAGATGGTTAGAGTCTATAAAATTGGCACAGTAAATCCCCTGTATACATGCTGTATAGTTCATTAGACATACTGGTTTTGAACTGCCTGTAGGAAGAATTAAAATGTAAAAGTCTATCCATTCTTGCTCTGTGTTCCAGTCAACTTTTCTGTTCTTACATCATGTGAAACTACCTTTCTCTGACTCACTTATATCTCTGACCTTTTGGCTATTGCCTCGTCTCTCCTGTTTGTGTATCTCCCTTACTGACTCAAGTCACTGCTTATCCAAATGTAGAGATTTGACTGGCTGAGTAGGATCACATGACATGATTTAACACATACAATTGGTCTACGAATTTCCAGGATCTGAACTAGTGCTGTAAAAGTTAGAAATGCAACACTTAAAACAGAAACACTCCATCAACTTTAAGGAATTACGAGTAATTTATCGGTTATAGGTCCGAGTCCGAACAGGATGATATTGTGGGGTGACTATTGGTGCTTTTCGCAAAATATTCATTGAGATTTTTGACAAATAATCATCAGTATTGTGGATTTAATGATTAAGTGGGTTAAAGGTGAATAATAGAACAGCTATATCAGTCTGGTAAGTTTAGTTTAGTTTAAAATTTACCATAACGCAGCCTTTCAAACCAGGAAAAGGCAACACTTCCGATATTACAATATCCAAAATCCAAAACGACATCTTGTCTCATATCATGATACTGAAATAATGTTGATATATTGCTCAGCCCTGCTATACATAATTTGCACATAACTTGATTTGAGGTCAAGTCTCCTGCAGTTTTAATAATCGTGCTGGCAGTGTTATCAATAGTTGGTTCCTCGAGCATGCTGACGTTTGTGGGTCTGTCCTCCCAATGTGAAGGAGTTTTCAGAAGCATATTTGGCATTGCGTTTCAAGCTCTTAGATCCGCTATTGGTCATCCAGGCCTCAACGTCATATGCCATACGAGCAAGGAAATATACTAGACTTGCACCACAGTATTACCAGCCACTATCATTGTACTGAATATATTTAGATTTACAGTGTGGTACAAGTTTTTTATTGTAGTTTATCTTCTGATTTATGTCTTGAGTATTTATATGTTTTTTATTAATTCTTTACCCTTTTAAATGTCTTTTTGCTTGGTTTTGTGATTCTTGTACGTAATCTGGCTGCAGTAACTCCCTTTGCCATTGAGAAATACTCTATGTTTCAATCTAGCTGGGGAGAAAGAACAAGTGTCTGTTCTATACCAAGGGCTTAGTTTTCATCCGGATGTCCTCATATATAAAGATTCTCCTCCAGAGGCCCAACCAGTGCCGCTGATTCAGTATTTTATTCTGAATCAATGTTGGTTTTGGAGGAGAGAAGGCTAGAGGTAGAGGTAGTCGAAGCAATCCACACACACACACACACACGCACTCACACTCCTCACAAAGGTCGATCACACAAGCTCCAGTGGACATATCCCTGTCTTCCTGAATTCCTCTGTCTCAGGCAGTGACATGTTTATATACCCACTGAGCATAGATCAGGGCAGAGGACAGATAATATAGAGCCACAGTGAGGGATGTGTTCCTGTGCTCATCCAGTCTGCAGCTCAACTCTGTGTCACACACACACACACCTGGCATTAAATCTATGCACACCAACTGCTTTACAGGCACACATCTATACACACATACTGCGGATACATGGAAAGGTGTAGCTTCACTCTCGTGCACACAAAGTGTGCACACCAACAGAGATCTAACATAACATAAATTGCTGGCATTAGATCACTCCCGACTGCCACTTGACAATGATTATTTGTGCAGAAAACTTCAAGTACCTTAAACATCAAATCTTCAGTCTATTTGTTTTAATCAAACAGCAGTGGTGTCCACCTGTGGCAATCAACAGCTGTTGCCATGGAAACAGGTGGTACGCTTCCTCAGAACATGAAGGAAGAAGGAGAGCAAGTAGAAAGAGAAGAGGAGAGAGCATTAGATAATGATGTGAGGTGGGCAGGCAGTTAAGACTGAGCAACAAAGAAAAGGAAACTAACAAAGAGAAAGAACATGTTGAATTTATGGACATTGTGGTCTCCAGTGAAAGTTTAGATCATTTACAATTTTCGCTCAGCAGGTTGGGGACTTTCATTACATACCCAGGTGAGGACTAACTGTACAGTCGCAGGCCTTGACCCTTCACCATCTGGTATTGTGAACATTTGGGTTATTAATCAGAAACACAGTGCGCAGACTATTCTCCTTTCTACTGCTAAGCACCAGCCGTGAGGTGAATGTATGTTTTATTAATTGATAAATGTTGTTGATAAATGTCTTATGTCACTACTGAGGCCTGTCCTACAAAGTAAGTTCAGTATGCCCAGGATATCTTTTTCGTTATCTGGTTTCATTAACACTAACGCTGGACATCTGGAAAACTGGTATCGTGAAACTGGTTATCTACCAGCTCAGTCAACTCAGTCAACAAAAGAGGCAGCGTTGTCACTTCAGAGCAAAATCTTTAGGACCATAGATGAACACACTATGAGATGAAACAGTGCTAATAATTACCTGCAGTAATATTTTGTTTTGGAGACAGCAAAAATATGTAGAGTGAAATGTAAACGATACAAGCTTAAAAAACAGTACAAAAGACATGCACATCCCAGCGTCCACAGGAGTGGGTGCTCAACCAAAGAAACGTCTGGCAAAGTAGAAAACAAATAAGTCTGCACACCAAGCAGCTCCTGTTTAGAGGAATTTTAATGCAGAGTGATGATTTGTGCCTACAGCTCTTCCTCAGACCTCGACGATAAATTCTTACACAGAATACAAAGATGTGGAAACATGAGAAATCATTTCCCAATGTTAAAAGTAGGCCAAGGCTTAACTACAAGTGGGTGTTATAATATATATCATATGTATAGAGTGAGTATATTTTGCTATTTAGTTGGATGATGAAGAAACTAAACACAGTAAAGCCAGGCTGTGTCTGCTACTGAAGCAAAGACTGGAAAAGCAGTTAATGATGATGAATTCTATCTGAACAAAATGTTTCATTTATAATCACAGGAGCCAATTATTAGCGTGTGGATTATATTGCCTTCCTTTCTATTTCCAGTTCTCATCACTCAGGTGTCTCATGTTATTGTGAGCTGCAGTGGTGAATCAGAGTGTAAAAACAGCCACACTGTCAGCTATCGCTCTAAATAAACTCACAATTAAAATGCAGCTAAATCATTATTATGTGTTTAGAGTCATAAGCAGTCTCTCTCTTTGTTAGAAGCTCTGTTTTAAACCAGAGTGGAATAGAAAGCCCGGAACAATAAAATGATTCCACTGACCTATAAAATAAACACTCTATTTATGTGTCACTGAGGAGTTTTGTCCATGTAGGGATTTTTTCCAGTGATCTGATTGGTCAGGGTGTTTACAAATTGTTAACCTGCTTTGGCGTAGGTAGCATAAGTTACCACGATGATTTATCCTGGTGAAAAATGAACCAGCTCAAAGCACACAGAGTTAACCCTGAAGTTACCTCACTTACCCTAAATCCTGCTTGGCAGTACAGGCCTATGCTGGTATCCAGTCAAGCATTTACTTTTGGTTTTGTGTGACCAGTTTGTGAGATATATCTGCCACAGCACAATATGGAGACGAGATTCATTGATTGTGTTCCTTGAGCAATTTAAAATCACATTTAATAACAGCAACTTATAATTCCAGACATGCTCAGTTTACTATGGATCGTCCACAGACCTCACTGTAAACATTTCTCACAGGGACGATTACTTCTGTGGAAAGTTATTTGAATGAGAACTGTTTATGAATCTCCAAAACCTCAGGAGTCTCTGTGCACGGCTCGATACCACCAGAGGTAAGTGAGAGAATGTGTCTTATTGTGATTAACAGGGTGTGAATAAGATGCCCACACAACGCAGAATGAGATCCCATACAACTGTTAAATTATTCCTGACCAAATAGATGGTATTATGTCGACATAATTGCATTAGCCTGCATTAGCGTCACTGACATTATTGTCAAACCTCAATCTCTGGCTGGATGAATGTGGTGTCATATTTTGGCTCTGCTATTACAATCTGCTGTCAATCAGTCGGGTTTTGTTGCTGGAATATTTATGGAGAACATAATCAAGAACGGTTTGCAGGGTGCATTATGCATCTACTGTGCCTATTTACAATACACATGCATGTGTGATCTGGAGTGTTGATGTGTTTGTGCATGTGGTTTATGTCTCCTTGGGCTTCAGCTAAGTAGGCCACTTTAACACACCACAAAAGGGGAAACATACAGTAAGTGAGCACTCAGCATTGCCGTGTGGAAGTTAGTTAGCTGTTCTCTGACAAGAGTATAAACAGAAGGGGGAGCGAGAGAGAGTAAGACACAGTAAGAGAGAAAGCGAGAACGAGCATCCTGGCTGCCTGACCTGACTCAGTTATGTAAACAAAATAAGTGTAGTGAAAGCAGCAGCAGCAGCAAACAACAGGGAACATTGCCTAATGAGCAATGGCATGCACAGATAGAGAGCAGCGGTGTGTGTGTGTGTGTGTGTGTGTGTGTGTATTCTAAATGACCTGCATGCTTGTTCCACATTTGTTTTTTAATTGGACAGATTTCTCAGCGAGCTCGCCAAATTAAAAAGGCAACCATGACGCGTGCGACACTTATCTGTCCCGCCCTGCTCCCTCCTCCACCCATCCTGCTGTCCTGTCCTGTTCTCATTGCCTCTCGTCCTCAGTCAGCGTCTCTCGTCTGTTTTTCCTCCTCACTATCTGGTGTCTCTCTGATGGCCTCTTTACATAGCTGACCTCAATAGAAATGGCAGTATGAGGCAGGAGTACGCTGCCAGAAACAATATACCTCGACCGATAAAAAGCATCTGTTCTGCGCTGATAAAATGTTGGATTTGTTACAGATGCAGCCAGAATGGGTTCCAGTGAGGGTTTGCTTTTTTATGTTGTTTGGGACATCAGATAAACCAGGTCTTTGGTTACGGGTGGCTAAACCATAAAATCTGGACACGCACTCATTAAATTAGTTGTTTATCTTGCTTTGAATCTTTGCTGCTGTATTATATGTTCTGAACTTTTATGGCCATTTTTTCTAAAGCACTTTGCAAACTTTTGTTTTCAGGAATCAGGACCAAATCCAGCGGGGGACTTGGGAAGAACAATAAAAAGACCCCAGGAAGTTTCTTGCTTGCAAAAAGTGAAAATATCTATTAATGTTCATACAGTGTTTCAATTGAAGGGCTTCTGTGAATGTATGCAGAAGAAGCATTTTCACTTTTTTGCAAGCAACAGGCCTACAAATGCACTACCAAATAATAAAAATAGTTTTTCTACTTGAAGAGGCTTGAATAGGCTCAGTCAGAATTTTAACGAGGTCAAAAGACGAGTCATAGAGGAACAATTTAAGCCTCTGAGTCGTCTAGCTTGTCAGCGAAGCACAGAATTGGAAACGGCATCAGCACCATAAATTTCCTGTTACGAAGACCTCCTATATTCCATTTGTTGCTCCAGTTGTCTATTTCCTGCTTTGTCCTTGTCATTCTGTTCTTCACCATTACAGCCATGCTCATAACTGCACAGAGTGCTGTCAATGCAAGTAACCACCCGAGCAGTTCTTTCAAAACGCAACAGTGCACACACATACACAGAACAATCACTCACCGCAACCCCCGAGTACTCCCAAAAATGGTGAGACAATTCTGAACCGAACTGATCCATTCACTTAGGAGAACATAAGTACTAAAAGCCACAAAATTCTTTCTCAAGGACGTTTCACTTTGGATTAAATTCAGCAGTATTTCTTCTTCTGTGCCTCCGCTGTGTTGCCACGGGACACGCTGTACCAAAGTACAGTCTGGGGGTTCATGCCAGAGGCTATAAAACTGGAAGGAACCTTGTCGGCAATTCATAAGCAAACTGCTGAAGGTGGAATAGATGGATGTAAATGTGTACTGCATATGTGAGTGTGTGAATGTTTCTTCACTTATTTTCATTCTTTCCATACTTCAACTTCTATGTATATATCTCTTCTTCTTCTCCCATAAATCTCCGTCCTTCCTCCCAACCCTGTGTCTCATATAACACATGACTGTATGTGCTGTGCTTTGAGTGTCTCTGTTTCATCCGCTCCCCTGCAGGACTTCCACGCAGTCATGAGGACATGGATGGTCGGATCTGTCTCTGCCTTGAAAACCAAACAACGTATTGCTGTTCATGAGCTCTTTGTTTTACATGTATGAGAGTGACAAAGAAATCTGACAGATACCAGAGACTTAGTGGCAGAGGGCGACTCGGGAACTCTTGGCTCTGTCAGCAGCTGGATCAATCACACAGTGCGTTGGTACAGTTAAACTTTAAATAAACAGCTGTAAAATTATACTTTGCACTAATATGAATGCTTTGATAGGAAAATAAAAATAAAGTTCACTGCCGTGTATGTCAGTGAAGTCAGTTGATGAGATGTTTGTTTCTTTGCATAGCTTTCTTTGAGCTACACACATGGGTGGGTGTGCAACATTTACATTTTCAGAGGATTAAAGCAGGATCAGCCACTATGTTGTGTAAGGAACATGCATATATATAAATATATATATATATATGGAGCCATCATCATCACCTACTTTATTTTTTCCACAAGCTTGCTGCAATGCGGCTTCTCTGCACAGACACATACACAACTGAAAGCATCAGTCTATGTTTTCATGCTAACAGAGAGTACAAAAGGTGGTCCGTCTGTGGCCTCTGCCATGAAAAGGTAAATGCAGACACACTGGTCCAATTAATTTAGAGGATGACTTCTATCCTCTTCCATTAGTGTACAGCGTTTCATGCACCCCATGCTGCATTTTAGATAATATTTCAGGCAAATAACATCAACCACTCCTTGTTGTTTGTGAACACTTTGGTCAGTGGTGAAAGTTGAATTAGGTTATTTTGACCACCAAGGGGCAGAAAAACTCCAGAACAAACTCACAGACACACAGCCCTGGGAAACCATTGGCTTATCAACCTGTTATAAAAGAAATATGTGCTTTAACATCAAGCAGGCGCAGACCAACTTAAGAATCCAGCTGGATTCAGATTAATGTAAGTCCAGGACTCACTGGCCCTTTAGCTCTGGTTTTACTGAGAAACATATCTGGGTGTTCAGCTGCTAGACGACAGACTTTCTTCACAAGTCACTGGTTTATCTCGGCTCCCTCAGCTTTTCACATTGAGCAGGAAGTGTATACTCAGCCTGTCTGAACTTGTCTGGTCTGGAAACTGCTGGTTTTACAGTGATGGTGAGAGCCACGACACTGGGCCCGTCCTAATTATTACATAATCACCTGATTGTAATTAACTGAGCAACAAATAGAAAGTACATAAGGTGCATTTGCATCAGCTGGGTAAATAAAGTGTCTACCTGAGCACAAGGCTCTAATGTCAGGAGAAAGACATGGAAACATGGAAGCAAACAGCTGTTGGGCAAGTTCTGCAGTTTCAGCTCACACTGTATGAAACTGTACTTAACACTCTCTGAAGCAAGATGATAACAGAGAGGTGCCAGTCACGGCTCTCTTGGCGTATAGAGACGAGTCTCCCTTACAGGTGCAGCAGTGTGTTTGACAGTTCTGGAGAAAGTTCTGCTGCAGTTGTCACTTCCACTCAGCTTTTCTAACAAGATAATTCACACAAAACTATTTGGATGAAAACAAGATCTTGTAAGAATAGCATGGGTTGTGTGAGAGGGAGCGATAGTGACAGTGAATGCGCTCAGAGCAGACAGATGTTGGTGATCAGAGCAGAGAGGTAATTAGCAGTAAAGTTGTCAAGTGGTAGCAAATGTACAGTGTAGGCTTCAGTTTGTCTTTGAGAGCTGCAGCTCCTCGATACCCTAGTTAAGTTCTGTGTCTTGCTTCCCAACTGCTGAGTACAGTGAAGGGGGTTGACCCTAATGTTAGCATCAACGTCGGGCCTGGAGGCAAAACATAGTCTCCCCTGTCCTGACCATGGTCTGGCACAGATAACATTGGCTTAGTGTTTCTTTGTTGCAATAAAATCAAGCCTTCTTTAACCATCTTGTACCACATTTTCCTTACATTAGTTCGGCCTGAACAACAGTTTTTGGAACAAGTTATTTTAAATAAATCTATGTGCACCAAAGCCATTGTCTGAGCAAACTATTTGGAGATTAACTGCCAACAATTGTATCATGTCAATTGCAGCCATTGAAATTGACAGCATGGATAACAGCCTATTTGCAAGGCCAAACAACATCCCCACTGTTAATCGCAATAATTTGTAAGACAATTCATCGCCAACTAAAATTTACACAAGACTCAACTATACAGTGTTTGATGAACAAAACAATGATGTAAAAGTGGCTAAAATGTTGTTAGGGCTGCAGAGAGTTGGATGTGAATCATCAGTGGGTTTGGCTTCATAAGTGACCTCCCTCACACTGCAGGTCGTGATATCATCCATCCATCCACCTAATGCCCTGCTCAGTCTACAATCTGAGAATTAAAAGAAGCAGTTGGACTCACCGCCATGAACATAGTTGTGTAGCGTGCAGTCAGAGGGGCCCACCAAATGGATCAGACTGGACTGGCTGAAACCAACTGAGTGTTTTTCTGCAATGCAAATGCACAAACACAGACACACAACAAATAGATGAGAAAAATTGCAGTTCTGGCATTGAAAAACTTGTTAGTGTGCATTTTGTCCAAGCAAAGCAACACAGACATGCTTCTGTATGCTGCCTCGCTACAGTCACTGTACTGACATGAAGCCTGCGGAGCAAGTTGACATACCTTTCTGTGGTTCCTCTGCGGTTGATTGAACATGACAAAAATTACAGAATTAGTTAGTGATTTTACTATCATGATGATTAAATACATTTACACAGCAAATATGTAACTTTGATCTACTTAACTGTCATTTTACAAAATTGGAAGTTCTCTCTTGAGTCCAGTATGTGTGTGGTAATATTAAGTGAAGGCACAAGTTAGCAATAGTGCATAATGCATAGTACATTAATTACTTAAAGGGAAGGAAGGATTCTTCACCTACTCTACAGGCAGTTGACGTTATTTTACCTCAGTATTCAGCAATAACATTTCAATCTAAATAGTTGTTTCACAGTGTAACAGAGTAAAATCTCTCCTATCTGACAGTCTGAACAGCCATGCAGACATTAGAATTATCAGAGCCAGCTAAAATAAAATGTCTTACACTGAAGAAAATATTTGCTTTTGGCTTCGTGCTGCAGTTTATTATCACAGCACTGAGCTGCAAAATGTACAGTGATGGAAATATCAACACAGAACATGGTGTCCTGTATTTTGAGTCCCTGAATGTTCCTCTGTAACACCTACTTAAATTCCTGCACATTTACAACAAAAAATGGATATTAATTCAGACTCAGATGGATCTGTGCAGTGCCTCTGCGTTAAGTGGAGGTGTTGCAGCATTTGCAGGTTAAACCATACTGACACTTTCGATGTCGTTAACATCAATCATAACAGACAAGAATATCGGCTGGTATTTGCAACGTGTATCAGTCCGCGTGGGAACACAAACACGATGTACACCTCAGACTTCTGTTAATGTCAGGATTTGATTTGAGGCCTTTAGTGCAGGATGTTACCTGGGCTGGGTGGAGGTGGCACCACTTCTTCAATCCTTGCTTTGGTTTCCAGTCTCTCCATCTTCTGGGCTTCATAGCGCTTTCTGCCCTGCTCCTCTTGCTCTGCACTGGCATACTATAGACAGAGCATATACCGTTTGAACACACACACTCAAATACATGTCTTTGCACTGGTGCATGCAGTTTGAGTAAAGTTTATCACAGTGATATTCAAGACACAAACAAAATTGACTTTTCACACTGTTAAATACGGAAGGGAGAGAGTCAGATAAGAGACAGAGAAGCTGACAGGTAAAATGCCAAACTTCGGTCCATGAAGGTCAGAGCAACCAAGTTTCCATGTACCTTGATAGGCGGCACATCCATGATCTTGTCGACATTCTGCAGAGAGCAGGGGACGTACCACAGCGCTGCCTTGTTGGCCAGCTTTTTGGCACCTGCAGTCACAGAGAAAAGGTTGAATTCTTGTACCCAGGAAAATGTCAGCAAGGAATTTCACAGCTTTCTTCCACCAAATTAACTGACACAATCTACTGAGTTTTGTGCCAATAAACCAATAAGCAACAAGTTTTGACATGTCTTTTAAAAAAAACAACAATGCAGCAAACGATTCTGAAATGGCTGTTGTCAAAACAGACCCTCTTATTACCAGCTCAATAAAAGCCTATCCAGATTTTAATAAATCCAGTGGCGCTGCCTAAAGATTAGCCTTTCTGCTGCAGACAAAGGAGCAGAAAACAAATGAGGACTCTTTTCAAAGACAATCATTCACGTCTATTCAGAACACAAACTCACATTCACTAAACACAGCTCCTCGGTTAGTGCAAGGTTTAGCATAATCCTTAAATCCTGACCTTCCTGCATTTTCATGTTGTGATTATAAAATGGATGAAATACAATGAAAACTCACTCATGTAATTTTCCGCACAAAGATTCATCTGTGGCAGTTATACAGAGGCACACAAACACAACTTTTTGTTGGCGAGTTGTTGTTTTCTGTGACGACTAAAAAGGTTTTCATGAACAACTAATTTAAGGTGTAGTTGAAACTATAAGAAGGTGATAACTGAAAAATAATGTGTATCTTTGAGTCTTACTAAAAATGACCATGTTCCATACTTAAACTTTATTTGGACTGACAAACAGGTGTTAAATGAAACTGCTGAAATCCTAAGAATCTTGATGTATGAGCTAAAAAAAAGCTCCTGAGGTCAGTAAACAACAGAGGTAGTGAGTCTTCACCAAATGTATTTCCATTTTAGCAACATAATATATTAATCATGAATGCTTTTTCAAAATTGTATTTATGTATTGTATTTTAAATTATCTTTGGTATCATTTTTTTCAATTACTAAGTAACATTAATTCCTCATGGCTCTCTCCTGTGACTTGACTGAATGCTGTCAGATTGGTTCAAACATAGTGGCTCTTGGAATTTAACCCTTTTTAAATTGGCTTAATTTCTTTTAAAAAGAATGCAATGAACAACAAAAGAAGAAATTACCCAAAAAATTACGTAGAAATTAGTAAAAAGAGAAAATTAAAAACACAAAGAAAAGAAAAAAAATGAAAAACAAACAAAAAAGAAAATGACCTGGAAAGAGTGCCTAAAAAATTATAATAATTCTGCAGCATAATTATAAAAACTAATCACAATAATAATTATAAATACAGTTTTCCCTGGCTTGTTTTTTTTCTTTTTCCCTACTTTTAAAAAAAATATATAATCTTCTAAATCTATTTTTTTTTTTGCAGTTTGTGGGACATTTCTTACCAAGTTGCTCATTGTCTTTTTCCTATGTTTTTGAAAGAAATCGCACCCATTTGCTCAATGTTCAGAGGTTTAAATACTTGTGAGAGGTGTCGGAGAGCAGCACGAGAAAAGTGATGTCGCTCCTGGTTTCAAAGGGTTAAACATTGTTAATGTTGGTTGATTCAGGAAATGAAGGAAAAAGAATTGATATTTGACACTTTTAAGGTAGGTATCAAGTATTTTCAAGCCAAAAGTCTCAAGTCCAAGTGAAGTCACAAGTCACTGGTGTTAAAGTCCAAGTTAAGTCTTTTTTGAATCTGTCAAGTTAGTCTGACTGGAGTCAAAGTCATGTGACTCGAGTCCATACCTTTGGTAAATAATGCTCAATATTAGAGTATTTTTTCTTATTTACGTCATTTCATTGTTTAGATATTTGTAGATATTAGACACTTAAAGTGTAACGTAGTAATTTTGTCTTAATATCTTGGAAAATGTTGGAAGTGAGTGCAGCCACTTTAACATTTTAGCCCTTAAATATTCATCTCCTGTGAATCCCCAAACAAGTCCATGCTATCATCAGTGAGTGAAACATGTGTGTAAGAGCCAAATATTTAAATAGTCTGGTTAAATTCCTTGCTATAACAAAGTTTTTTGTTAGACTATTTGGTTGGAGTATGTGCCCCATGAGGTCAACTGTAGCACTGAACTGTTAAATTGGCACCCGCTGATGGCGTCATTGTCATTTACACCAGCTGTGCACAGAGATTCAGGATGCCAATGGCAAAATAGTTTTTCAACAGATGTTAAATAAGTTACCTGCTCATTTGATGAAGTCAAAGTTAAATTCATCTTCTTTTTGTTGCTTTTCCATCTATCAACGTGACCACTGCTGGACACGAAACCTAGAGTAACCTGCTGAATGAAGTTACCTTCAGTAACACAAACTTGATTATATTTGTTTCTTGGCCAAAGAAATAAGGCTTAATGGGCTTTTACAAAGACGCATTACAACATGAATGCTTCTTCCTGTGAAGAGCTACTTTACTGCCTGATATTTCTATATGTGTCTATAAACACAAACACTTTATATACATGTAGTACATGAAACATTAGAGGAATTAGCTCTGCCTTCCCACATAAAGTTAAGAAGCAGAGGATCAGAGGACCAAACTCGTGGAAATCACATCTCATAGCAATCAGGCGGAGAGGTTGCCATAGCGATATCTGTTCTATTCTGCTTACACTTTTTCCTCTTAATTCACTAACAGAGAGAGAGGGGCTATTTTGAGGTTGTGTTGTTATGGCACACAAGGGAGGCACACAGATTAAAGACAGCACAGGGCCAGCAGGTGAGAATGAAATCACTTTCTTATAGTGTTAAAGGCGATTAACTTGCAGCTGCAGCATCTGATGGACCTGATGGGTTTGTGTGTCTTGTTCAGATTCAGATTCATTTATTTGATGCTATGGAAAAAAAGTGTTTTATAATTGTTGCTTTGCGCATGTTTTTACTCACTGGTGCAAAAAAAAAACTTAAAGTTGAACAAAGGTGCACTACATTTACCCGGGCATAAAAAAGGACATTGCATAAATAATGAAATCATAATGAAATTGAACAATTGTGACATCACTGTGTGCACTCTGATCAATGTTAGGCCACATGGAGACTTTGTAGAGGAAAATGTGAAGTTAAAAGAAGAGAGTGGAAGCAGAAGCTTATGGCAGGCTACTCTTGGGAAATAACATTTGCATTTTACACCCGAGTTAAAACCGTGCAGACAGCCAGGCCACGTTGCCATGCCGACCGTGCTTCTCTCCTCCTCCTCTCATTGGCTCCCGCTCATGCCAGCAACCAGGAAGTTGCCCACAGGAGAAAGGCATATTTACATATCCTTGACTCTACCAAGACTGAGTGACTCCAGTCTATTATTAGCTCCTGCTGGACCTTTTAAGTGAACTGTGTTGAGGATGAAGGGAGGAAGAGGAGGAGTGAGAGAGGGACAGAGGGACAGAGGGTAAAGCACTGGAATGAACGAGCCGGCTAAGAACCATTCCCAGTCTGACTAACGACCTTTTTGACCAGAATGTAACCAGGGAGCTGGCTTTGTATTTAAAATCCCTCTGCATAAAATGATGACAATGTCAATGTTTGACCATGTCATTGCCTGGACTGCACCTTCACAGTGTCTCCATTAAAGCCTAGTTTCCACCATGTAATCTGGTTCAGTTTAGTTCAGTTTGTTACACATTAAACCAGTTATTTTTGTGTTTCCATTGCCAAAAATTGTGGCTGGTACATTTTCCATTTTGTCTAATTCTTTCTTCACCCTCTGTTAAGGTACTTCACATGCTGATCCAACAGTTAAAGTTGGACTTAGAAACACTGCAATCTGTTAATTAGTAAGGAGAGAACTGTCACGCTGTCACTCTCTGTCATCGATTGTGACAGAGACTCTAAACACTCCAGCCTGTTCTTTTTTTGTTCTGAAAATGTTGGTGTGCAAGATATTACTGTCTGGTAAAACCCAGCCTACATTTAAGAGTAGTATCTGTGGTGGAAACACTAAACCGATCTAAAGCCCCGTTTCCACCAAACGCTTTCGGTGTGGTACCTTTGGAACCAAAAGTAATCCTTCAGACCTGGTACCTAGACTCTAGCGTGGCCACTGCGAACACTACTCTTAAATGTGGGCGGGGTTGTTGTTACTCACTGCTTCCTCCACACTGTATTTCCTCATTACCAGTGACACAGATGGAAGTCTGCACCTTGTTTATCATCCGCAGAACGCGGCTGCACGCTGACATTTTCTGAACAAAATAAAACAGGCTGCAGTAAGACTCTCTCTCCATGGGATGTTTAAAAATTGCATCTAGTCCTTCTCAGGCAAGCTCAGGGGTTTAGTGTTGCAGAAGCTAAGTGAAGCGACGCTCAATGACACTTTTTTTTCTCCGAGTGAGGATTAGAATATCTGCAGTTCACATAATCCGGTCAAAATTAATATACATAAACACTTAGTAAAATTGTATGTCACATAAAAACTAAAGTGATGGTAAAAATTGTAATATGGAATATTCAAAGTATGTTGATTGATTCACGTTTTCGACTCATGCACTGAGTAACATTAAGTTAATGGTCCACCTTAAAAGTCGCCAGCAGTTGGCCCAGTGAATTAAGTTATTTTTTTCTCAGACTCCAGCTGCAGTGAGAGGCAGCAAAACATCGTTTCATTTTATAGCTACAGGAATTAAACTTTCCACAGTTTGAACAGTGGTTACAAATAGGCCTCAAAACTGTCTGACTGTCGTCTATTGACCAATCAACAGACTGCAGTGTTCACAGCTCCACCTTTTAGTACCAGATCTGTGTATGAGGTACCCCAACAGAGGGGGGACCAAAAACGGGGACGGTACGGAACGGGTCCATTGGTACCATCCACAACTTTTCACAATGGAAGCGGAAAAAAAATGTACCAGACTGAACTGTACCGTACTGCTCGGTGGAAATAGGGCTTCAGGTTTAGGAACATTAGGTACCAGTAGTAAGGGTACTATAGCTTAAGTATTTGGTGGTAACACAGCTTTAAACAGACTGTAGTCATAACATTTATGGATAGACATTTTCTCTATTCAATTCATCTTTTGTTTGTATTGCAAAATGGTTCAAAACTGAGAAAAGGGTTCATTGCATGTGTTGGTTTCTATTGTGATTACAGAGGACTGAACTCAGTCACGAAGGAGACGTTTCAACTGGCAGGAGGGACAGCTGGCTTACTTAGTTAGCATTAATGAATTAGTAGATAGGAAGGTTTTGGCTGCATCCACCCTGAACACAAGCTCCACAAATCTGCTCACTCATATTTCCACACTCCATGGCACAGTGCTCAATAAACTGGCTCACAGCACCGTGACTTTGTGCGTGGCTTTTCAAGTTCATCTGATGGCAGCTTTAGAACAATGAATGGAAAAGGGCACTCTGGCAGCTATGATGACAGCTGAGACAAATGGCACCTGGCAGTGGTGGTGGGTTTTTTAATTGATGGCGTATTGGTGCAGCAGTGCATTGAGTGCATAACTGTGCGAGAGGACAACTGCCTGCGAGTGGCAGGATATTTCACAGGAGACAATCCAACCAGCATCACTTGGCTGATGTAAGGGGGGGTATAATGTCAGCAAACAGAAAGCACTTTAGCAGTGATAAAATATCCTGATGTAAGTGTAGCAACAATGGAAACCACAGCCAAAGTGTTAGGAAGTCTGCTCCAGAAACAAATCAAATGAATCTGATGGTTGGTGTGTTTTCCCTAAAATGTACAACTTTCGGCTCATTACGGGACAAAAATCCATCGTATCATGTTTTCAATACAAAACAAACAGCACCAGTAGCTGTTGTCGAGCAGCCTGAGACACACAGGCAGACTGTGCTTTTTTTAACTGTGTAATAGGACGCTGAATTCCCAAACACTATGCTCTGTCATATTTAATTATAAATCAGGGCATTTTGGGTGGTGATTTTAGTGTTCACATAGGCGCTTAAGTGGGAGAAATATCCCACCGGCATTACTTATGCATCATCCAATCCCCTTTAATCTAAGTTTAAGGCATCAATCATCATTTCATACCATTCTTTAAATTTCCTAAATGCACATTCTCTGTTCATAAAGACTTTGAATAGTCCCCAATTCCAGTCTGCGCAACCCTTAGATCTTCAATCTCTCCCTTTCTCTCTTTCTCCACAATCTTTTTTTCCTTTTCATCCACCTCACCCTCATCCATTTCCTTTACCTCGAGCAGTTTCACTTGATTTATCGCTGTATTTTCCTCGTTCAGCCCTCCGCTCTCCCCCTTGACTCTTGCCCACCACCCTTCATTCTTCCCCTGAGCAGAAAAAAACCTTGTTTTCTTTTCTCCTTCCTGAACACCATGTTCCAGGCTCAGAGACAGTGAAGCAAAGATCGTTCTTAGTGCTTGATCCCCATGATCAAAACCACAGATTTTCCATTGTGCTGAGCCAAGGCTCCATTACTTTTACAGGCACACTGTGGGATGTTACAGCCTGATAAGAGTAGATGAAATTATGCCAAGAGTGGAGTTTTGGGATGGAGCATTATGCCTGAAAAGGAATATTTAATTCTCATTTCAAGCATTATGGTATGTTTCAACTGTACAAGACTTAGATCCAATCCCAATACACCCCTTGCCCCTACCACTTCGCCCTTACCACTCCATTTTGTGCATTCACGTACCGGGCTTGGGTGTCCCAAGTCTTGTTGGGATAGTGGGGTGGGATAAGCCTACATGGTTCTCAAGAAGGAGGTTTTTCAGAGACACATTTCAAAACTATTGTTATGAGAAATCATTGACAAGATAAAGGAACAAATGAAACCAATTAATGTTTTTTTTTTTTTTGTTCATAAAGATTTAAAATTACGTTAACCATTGTGTTACCTAAGTTTAACGTTGCTCCAATGAATTATGTCCTTTTCTTTATAACAAGCATAACAAAATAAATCGCTAGTCCATCCATGTCTCTCTAACTATCTAGCAAGCTAATGTCACATAGTTATTGCTGATTTGTGCATGAAAGTCCAACATTTAAACAAATTTCGACGTTGCATCCCCTCTTTGGTGGCATATGAACCCCAAAATGTAACAAAAGTCTAGCAGCACAGTTGCTGTACTTAGCTGCTAACATCAGCCTCCACATGCCACTGTAGCGACCTGGTAATGAAGCAGCCCAGTGTTCTTTTTTTGATGACTTATTTAGTCAATTGGAAGCATGAAACTCCTGATAGCTCCCTGATAAGTGCAAAAGGATGCCTGCAGCCTGTGCAAGAGAAAGCACCACTTCAGAAGATGGCGTTTTCGTAACATCCTACCACAGTCCACATGTCTGGTTACATAAACGCCAGCATCAACAACTATCAATAACATGTCATAGTCTTAAATGGTTGGGATTGGGCCTTAGTATAGCTTCATTGTCAACACCCCTTTTAGAGATGAAAATTCTGAACTAAGAGGTCAAACCGTACAAAAAAAGTGCCACACTTGATGGAGTACAGAGTGATTCTACATCATTTTTCTTGTGCTCAAATGACCTTTAATCTGTTGCAGTGTTATCTGTCTTGTAACAAACCTCAGTTTCTTTCCATCCAAAAGTCAAAGCTCATTTGTAGCCGTTAAAAGTCTTTTAGTACATATCTTTTTTGTTTTACATCTTTTATTCAAGATGTAAGATTTGATAGATTTTACATCATAAAAAATTAGACATCTTATTTCTCATCCTGTGGGTGGTAATGACTGGGAGATTGAATAATACAGAAAGGCATGAATAATTCTGTTCAGTGAGCTGCAGAGCTTAATATAAACCTAAAACAATATATATGTTTTTAATATTGCATGTGTATGTTCACGTAGCGGTCTTTCAGTACGTGCAGTTATGTGAGCCACCAGGATCATGACAGGAACTGTCATGCTTATTTTAAGCCTCGACCCACAATGCATTGCTCTCAGCTCTGTCTATGCATGTGTGTGCGCGATGAGGGGGCACGATCTATGTATGCTGTGTTTATGCAAATGTATGCCTGAGTGTACATGCAATACAAGCATTATTACCTCTGCAGGAATTTGTGTTTGTTCCAACGGTGGCTGTGCACATACACATGTGTATTATTCACACATGAATGTTCAATGTTGTTTCTTTGCGTGGCAATTTCACAACTGCAGATATATGTGTGTGTGTGTGTGTGTGTGTGTGTGTGTGTGTGTGTATGTACATGCAGTTCTCTAACATGGATCAATGTATATCATGTAGAATCTGTATGTGTGTGTGTGTGTGTGTAAGGTTGTAACTGTGTGCACTTTCTAGGTATGTATGTGTATTTTCACGCTTGTACATACATGGGCACATGCAAATGTGTGTGCCGATGTGTGTGGGTCTGTGTGTGAGTGTGCATGCGTGTATGTTAGTGCGCATGTGCAATCCCCCCAGCGGGGACAATCATCACGGCTCGTGCCCACAGTAGGCAGCCTTCCCCTGGGGGGCCGTGACTGAGGCCTGCCTGACAAGATGCTGCCTGACTGACTGTGGAACCTGGGTGCTTGCCTCCTCCCCCAACACACACACAGACACACACATGTGAAATAAACATGAATGCATGGATACAAAGATGCATGCACACAGAGCATGGTCTACATAGTGTCACATTTTACGAGGAGCATGCACGTTTGCATATGCACAGTATAATGTACACAAAGGTGCATAAAAATATAAACATAAACCACATAATGCAAGTTTACAATCAAACAGTAAAATTTCTTCTTCTGTGTTTTTGTCCAATCTTCTGTCTGGTGAAGTGTCTCGCCATAAACATATAAAACCCTGCCAGTTCTGCCTCAGAATGAGACTTCCATTAGAAAGAAGGGAAGTGAGTGTGTTCAGTGTGTGTCTGTGTGGGTGTGGGAACCTGTAGGTGTGTGACTTTTTCTATGCAAAACGTGTCAACATGCGCATATCAGGCTCCGTGTGCACGCAGGTCATCCCTACACAACTGCATGTGTGTGTCAGTATGTGTCGGGTACGTGCGTGCGTCGTGTCGGAGCATGTGCGCAGGTACATCCACTTGGCGTCCGTGTCTGACTGAGCCACAGTGTGTGAGGCCTGACGCTAAGCCAACATGACAGAAGCAAATAATGTCTGCTCCCGTTATCTTCTCTTCCCCCTCGGCCCCGCAGGAACCTTTTAAAGGGCCAAACACCAATGCAATCACACACACATACCCAAGCACATACATGCATGTATACAGTACAGATGTACCCACAATGCATATACATACTGTGGACCACGCAAACACATTTCCAAAATGATGCATCTATGCACGGTGCAAAGAAAAACACACATCTAATGTAACCTTTCTCACAGTTATTGACATATTAACTCCTGCACAAATCCACCATCTAAAACCTAAACATGAACACAAACATGTGCCCAACTATTTACTTACACACAGCGCTACATAATGTGAATAGAAAAGAAACACACATAGAAATCCATGTTTGTATGGATAGCAGTAAGCTCAGATGCACATACAAATACATACTCCCATACATATGACCTCCTTCTTACAGCTATGACCTAACAGACCACCAAGCTGCCGCCTCTCCTCTTAATCTGAATTGTAGCACATGAACTTATCTGCTCACTCTGCACAGCACTGGAATAATTCCTCATATACTGGTATTCTGATTCATTTTCCTCGATAAGCATAGATGTTTAATATGTGCTGTGCTCTCTGTCTTTGTTGGACTGACACATGATGCTGTTAAATATGAATCAGGGTGACAGCAGAGTTTGTATATATAATTTGGGCAGATGTTGCATTTGGCCCACGCAGCCTCCAGAGAGCCCAACAGCAAAGTTTGGTCTCCTAGAGGAACTCACCTCCACGCCTGCTCTCAACACGAGCTGAAGCTACGCTCATCTACACTACACCCACACTGCCATGACACTGAACCTACACTTACAGTAGACTTCAGCTGTTTATACTTCGTAAAAATGAACAGTACTGAAAATAAAACTAAAACATATTAATGAACTGTGGTGCTGAGAATGGGCTTATCAAGTGACCTGCATCTGTTTCTATTCTGTTTTTATTACAGAATAATCTCATCTCTTGTTGACATGAAATGTTAATAAGGTGAGACTGTATGCTAATTTTGTCAAAAGCACTAAAGTCTGCCTATGCAAGGGAGTTTATTTAATATGAAATAGGTCGAACGCAGTGGTTCCCAACTGGGGGGGGGCGCAAAGGGCTACACGGATCGCGAAGCACTCTTGATTTAAAGGGGTGTCATAATTTTAATGTGTTATGTGTCAAGATTTAATTCATGTATGTGTCAAAAGCAAGTACATTTAAGGGTTAGATTCAAAGCTTATTCATTTATTAAAACAATAAAAATAAAAAATTAATGTAGAAAATGTTTGAAATATGTGTTGCCTGCAGTGTGTGGTGTTCATAGTTTGATGTGAGCATCATTCATTTTACATTATGTGTGAATTAAATGATCTAAATTTAAATAACGTTTATTCAAGCCCTTATGTACCTGCAGTCTCTCGGTCTAGACTTACAAGGAAAGGAGACTGCGCTGTAGCACAGTCTGCAACCTCACTAACTTCTTTTAAATCATTATTTAAAACTCATTTTTATAAACTAGCTTTTCTGTACCTTTGTTTGACATGGTTTGTTGTTGTTGTTGTTGTTTTGGGCAGGTGGTGGTGGTGGGGTTTTTTTTATGTATTATTTTGTATTATTTGTGGAAAACTTTGTAAAGCTGTTTGGAAAGGTGCTATTATTATTATTAATCATTATATTATAATGATCAATAACCTTTTATTGCTGGTTGGTCATACTGAGACTCTAATTTTTGTATTAAAAGACATAGAAGTTTGAATGACTGTGGCTTTATTTCAAATATTTTACAATGAGGTCAAAATGACTCCGCTTGGTTTCAACATATAAATATAACATGCAATAATGTTTACTTTTTTAATTACTAAAAACTTAATAATACCAGAATCAAAGGATGGTAAATAAGCCTCTGAGTACTAATGTGGACTGTACTTGAGATAAAAGCAGCAATTTGAATTTAAACAATATGCAAATAAACTAACTTTCCTAAAATAATAATGTGTCTTTGTTTTTTGGGCTTTTTGCCTTTAACTGATAAGACAGTATAAAGTGTGAAATGGCCTTTGTGCACTGCACCCCCGCTCTACCCACTGAGCCCCACCAGTAAAGTTTTGAGAGGAAATAAATTAACATTTTGCTATTATGGTTGTTTATCACAGTGGTTTACTCTTGGGCTCTCAGAGACGTCAGTCAGTAGTCCCTGTATGTTGAATATGTTGATAGGATGAGGGCTACAGAGGTTTCAGACTGACTTTGTGTTTAACAAAGTGTATGTCCATATATGAATACATATAGACTACAGGAGTAAACCCTGAATCACTGCACTGAATCATAAATCCTGTGATGTGCATGAAACCAAACGCTGCTCTCTTCCTGATCTCCCCTCTTCGGGGTCCTTCCTAAAAGGTCATGCACTGTGGTGGGCTGTCCGTGCCGATGCCTGTATGTATGTATGTATGTATGTATGTACGCTGCTCTCCACCTGTCATCTCATATCTCTGCCTCCGCCTCCGTCAACCTGCTTCCAGCCCAGCAACCAGCCAACCAACCAGTACAAGCCTGTTGCTAGGGCAACTGCTGTCTAGGGGATACTTCTTTTGTTTCTCACACTTCCTTTCCTTCATCTGTCTTTCTTCTTCTTTCCTACTATCACTCTTTCTTCCTCTTTCCTTCCCTCTGTTATCTTTTTACCCATCGATATGTCTGTCTGCCTCTCTCCTCACATCTCTCTGTCTGTCTCACTCCCCCACTCTGTCTCCGTCTCTGTCTCTTACTCTCGTGAAGAGGGGCAGGTTGCTCTGATGCCTCAGTGCCTTCTCACTACAAATTCATTAAAGGAAAAAGAACACAAGTGAGTTTCCGACTGTAGCATGTCAAGAAACTCCCCCATGCTACTGAAACTCATTTATGTCAGCATTACCGTGATAGGTTGTGCATGTGTATACATGTATTATCAGGTGAAGACCTCATCTCAAAGCAGTTACAATGCGGTCAGCACATCACATGAAGTTGTTACAGACAGTCTGTGCATCACTGTTGCCGCTGGCATTTAAAGGTTCAGAGATAACGCTAGGTCAGCTCAATGTGATCCTCCCTTCGCCTTTACTCAAGGGACTCTGGACAGTGCGTGTTTGTGTGTATGTGTGTGTGTGTGTGTGTGTACACCCGCATACATAAACATGCATGTATGCTTTTATGTCTACATAGCACACATTAAATGTGCACATATCTTTATTATAAACAAGACTTACAGAGTGCATCACTTGGTTAACACTCTAAAACTGGAGATCAACATGGCTCTGGGTTTCTATTCCCCTGTTACAGCACGTAATGCAGCGCCTCATGAAAGCAGTGTTTCATCTTTCATGCTTCTCTGGGCTGTGTTACTTATTGTGTGCTGCCCTCTACTGGTCAAACAGAAAGAAATCACAGTGAGGTCATCGTTTAACCTTTGACTGAATGTGACTCAGTGGAGTGACACAGCCAGCATTTGGACAACTTAGACTTTCAA
The DNA here is from genome assembly GCA_029783705.1 of Chaetodon striatus. NCBI lineage: Eukaryota > Metazoa > Chordata > Actinopteri > Chaetodontiformes > Chaetodontidae > Chaetodon > Chaetodon striatus. The sequence goes on from JAPZEB010000002.1 coordinate 13,940,715, forward strand.
ACAAAAATAAATAAATAAATGGATAAAATTAAAAATTAAAAATTAATAAATAGTGACATAATTAGATTAATAATTCCACAGCAGCTTTAAATCATTTATGAAAAAACCTTCTCCAGCCCACATATAGCTAAATTCATAGCCCTCAATGATGTAGTTTGTGCATTACAGTGAGATGAAACATGAGTACCCTGACACCCTGCAGCCAAAATGATTCTGACTAACAAATTTAATAAAAATTAAATATGTCATCCCTTTCTTTCTCTCCCTTAATTTCCTGTCATCTCTACTGTCTACATACAAATAAAGGGAATGAAAACAGTCCTTTTTCGCGTGAGACATTTTGATTTATCACAGTAGGGCAACCTCAGGTGTAAATAATAAAAAATCAATGGCTGAATTTCATTAAGATGCTTCAGTTTCAGGGTCCTGATATTGTGTATGCTGGCTCACTGTCACAGGGTCATGGCTTACTGGGACAGTTTAATAATACAGAGCCACTGTTAACGTTATTATTAACATCTGCGCTTGTCAAAACGTCTGCTCTGCATTCACTCGTAAAATGGTAATTAAGGAAAATGGTTTCAGTAGTGTGATTTCGAAATACCACTGAAACAATATGCTGCAAAGTGTTTTACGGACACCTGGTAGATCATTGAGCGGGGACACTAAATCATCCCAATTATAATAAAAATGCAAATCAATTGTGGAAGATTTTGCCTCAACAACAATTACTCTGTTTTGTTAGAATCTGCTGTGGTATAAAATCTGTCAGATACATTACTTTAAATGAATGCTGAAGCAAATGAGTGTCTCTTTTTTTAAGTGATTATAGGTGGCTGAGCAATCACGTATCCCACTAACCTACAATGTACCCAATCAGCAAAACTGAGTGGAAGCACACATGACATCTTTTAAATGTAATTAAACCAAGTCTGCAGCAGGTACAGTGTAACATAACATAGTCTATAGGTAAATGTTACATATATTGATTTGCCTACAGGTGATTTCTACTGGACACAGAGTCTGGGTTTTGACTGAAAAATGTACATTTTAAACTGCAGCTTCTGAAGACACAATGGCAGTGTTAAAGAGCCATGTTATTAACAGAGCAACAGCCCCTGACATCTCTTGGTTTTGATTATTTGCCTTTTTGTATTTGTAGTTATTATAGCATACATCACAGGTGCCAAGTCTGTGTGTGTGTGTGTTTTGTCTGTCTTCCTGTCTGTGAATACCTGTGCACCTGAATGTCTGTCATTCTTTTTTCTCCTCTGCTGTAATGTGGGTGAGAATGGGGCTAAAGGTGAACGCTGCTGTGCAGGTGAGGCCTCGGGTTTAAATACAATTACCTCAGAATGCAAAAATCTTCTTTCATTTAATCATATTCTAACCAGAGGTGTAACAGCATTATGAATATTTACAAAAAAATAGCCTTGAATGAATGTCAGATACTCATTTACACACTAACCAGTTTTAAAGGCATGCCTGAACTTAACTTTGGGGTGTGCTTGTGTTGTAAAAGTATGAAATGTTACCCACCTGTGAGAATGTTCTCTGCCATGACTTTGACTTGCACCTCCAGTGAGTGCTTAGAAGTGTAAGTGATCTCAGCAGTGACGTGGGCGACCTCACCAATGAACACAGGGGACAGGAACTCTGTCTTTTCCACCCGAACTAAAGCTGCCAAACAGCGGTCCTAGAGAGAAGAAACAGCAAACTTAAAACTTAAAACATCTAACATACTTTTACAACATTAGAGAAAAATAACTAGTCTCAACTGAAGACTTCTACAGAGAGTATTAGCTTCAACAAGCATCTGGCTTTTTTGTTTTAAAAGAAAATCAGCTGGAGGATTAGGTCTGAAGTGGCAGAAACTTCAGCACCTGGTGGAAAAACTCACTGAGTACTGTTTTTCCTCCACTACCGGTGTAATACGGTCATGTTTTGATGTAGGGTAAAAAACTCAAAACTTCTAGGTGCCCCTTGAAAAAGTATATCACCTATTAAGTCCTACTGAAATGTACTTTGACTCGTTTTGACTGTGGATTTGATTATCTGGTGCTGACTATGCAAGGCTGTTTGACTTAATTCAAGTTGCCCTGTCTTCAACTACAAGTTTATCCTATTTGGGGTTATATTTAGGTAGATGTAAGACATTTCAAGATTATAACATTAAATTTCAAGCTTTAGTCCAATGGCTTGCATGATGATTTATGTTTAATTTCTTAACATCTTCTAACAAGGCATAAAATTCAAAGGTTCAGCCTTTTGTCCTCAAGGAGATAGCTCTGATGCTAATCAGACAAGTTTAAAGGTACCATGATGTCTATAGAAGATAGACACAAAAATATGTGCAGTGTTTGTAATCAGAGTAAAAAGATGAGCACAGACACAGGGAGCCTAGATCTTAAAGGGATGGTTTGGATTTTTTCAAGAGAGGTTTTATGAGGTACCTACAGTCAAGTGTATTACCTAAAGTAGCTGAGAGTCACCACACCCCCCAGGTGGAGAAGCAGGCAAAAGGACACGGAAACTAAGCAATGTGCTGCTGTGGACGGGGGCAGCAAACATACTTTAGCAACATAAAAAAAATCAATATCAGATTGAGTGAACGCTATGTTTAGAATATTTTCACTGCTTTGCTTTGCTCTCAGGCAGCAGTTGTCTATGCTCTGTCCAGCAGGGACTGAGATGCAGCTGCTGGACAGAGCCATGATCTGTTTTGAGATGAAACACAGGGAAAACAAACGTGCATATTTAGATTGTAAAAATGTCAGCAAGCATCACATAATGTATGTTTATTAATCGAGCAGAATTCTTTCAATCAAAGTTGAAACAACAAAGATTTAAAGGGTTAAAGTGTAATTTTCAGACTCCAATTTGACTCTAAAAGAGCTGACACCAAAGCCTTGCTCCTTCCTTCTAGCGTTGAAATAAGAATAACTTATTAATCAACTAAATATTTATAAATAAATAATTCTTTAAGATTATTTCAAGAATTGACTACCTTTAACTATTTCCATTTGTTTATCACAATAGTTCAGTGTGTCAATACCTGCTGTGTCCAAAAATGTGTTTGTCCTGATATCTGATCTGAACAGTGAAGCACGTACGTTCACATTGTTGTAGTAGTTGAGATGATGATCAAATGATGCAAGTCAAAAGTCGGTTAAAGTTCAACAGGTGAAAAGTTAGTGAGGAGGAAAACAAATCTGGGTGAGACACTGACACTTTAAACTGAGGGTGTGCTGATTGATATCTGCTGTACATGATACGCTGAGTATGGTTAAGTACCTCACACAATCCCACTTCAAAAATTTCAATGAATCCCTTTACGTGTAGACATGAGAGACAATATTCTTTCAGTAGAACAAAAGATAAAACTGATTATGATGAGTTATTTCCTCTGCAAGTCTGTATCTTCCTGCTTTACACAGGGCTTTCTTTCTTGATGAAGCAACTGATAAAACTGTTCACAAGAAGCTTTGTGCAAGTTTTTAGTTCCCTTTGCTTCATTGTGAGCTGCCAGAAATTTTCAACACTTTAGAATCAATGAACGGCAGACACCAGAATAAAATCCCAAATTCTGAACATCTTAAAAGATGAAAGTACTGTGAGGGGAGGCAGTCATAAAAACTGTGATTTTTAGTGTTTACATTTGTACTGTCTTATTTTCAGCTTCTCAGTCATCTGAATAACACTAAAGTGTGTGTATGAAAGGTGCTATAGTGTACACATGAGGGAGCTGGCCAGCTGGAAGCATTTATTTTCATATATTATGACATAAACACAACACATAAAACACAGAGAGAGAATTACATATAAAAACACTGGAGGTAATTTTGCATTTATAAATGTTGAGCTGTATATTACAAAATGATGGAATTAGCATAAAAGCTTAAAGTCGTGTTTGAATTTAATTCGACTTTCGTGTTTTAGAGAATTTTAAGAATATGCTGACTATACGTATTTTTCATTCTTCACTACAATAGTTCAGTGTGTCGATGGCGGATGTGTTCAAAAATGTGTTTGTCCTGATATTTGATCTGAACAGTGAAACATGTATGTTCACATTGTTGTAGTAGTTGAGATGACAATCAAATCATGAAAGTCAAAAGTCGGTTAAAGTTCATCAGGTGAAAAGTAAGACAGTGAGGAGGAAAACAGATCTGGGTGAGACAATACTGAAAAAAATACTAATGCAGCCATGTGGTTTGGAAATAAAAGATGTAAAGCTGTTGGATACGGTCAACAAACAAGGTGAACTACGTGGAACTTTGTTGTAGTTTTCATATTTAGAAGATTATTGTCTCAAATTGAATAAACCAATTCTTTTTTTAATACTGACAAACTGTGTGTTAATACACATTTGATGTTTCTGAAGCAGTGCTTCTAAAAGTCTTTGCTCCAAACCCCTTAACGCAGAGTAACAACCCATCACATGCTGCACGGGAAACAATTCTACTAAAAAAGCATTTTTTTCTCTTTTAAGGGATTTCATTTGCCTACATTTAAAAAAATGTTTCCACATTTTTTCCATTTCTTTTTTCGTATTTTCCATATTTATAAAAGAAGTGGTTCATGTAACTAATGATAATAATGTTTTTCTTTATTAAACACTTCACATTTGTTGACTATTTGTCTGTTTTTTCAGGTTTTGAGAAGGAACATTAGGTACTTGACAAATGTATGATTGTACAATTCACATATTTTGCTACTAAAAATGAACGACTTGAAGGACCGCTTTCCCACAAAGTGACCATTTGATTATCAATTACTCACCATGTATTATGTTGAAGTGGTGAGGAAAACCTTTTTTTTCTCGCATACCTCGATGGTTAACAAAGATGCCAAAAAAGGCCAACTTTCATCGTGAAATGAAGTAATCAGAGCCTTAGTCTGATTTCCTACTTCCCAAACAAATGCATTATCTCCAAAATGTTAAATTATGAAACACTTCTGCTGAAGAGGAGCATGCCCAGAACCTGTTCTAAAAAGTGTAAATGCATGTGTTTGATAACTACTGGATAAATGAGGCTTTGACCCTGATTACTTTAATTCATGAAAAATCTTCACCTTTTTTGGATTCTTCATTAAACGTTGAACCTTGAAAGAAAACAAGTTTTCCTCATCAACGCAACACATGGTGAGTAATTGATATACAAATGGGCATTTTGTAGGTGAAATCCTGTCATCTTTACTTACCAGCAGTACAATAAAACAGTTAAGCGAATGTAGTTTCTTACCCCGTTCTGTGTGTTGCAGTGTCGCGTGCCAACGATGCATCCAGCTTCCTCGATCATCTTGAGGATGATGCCACCGTGGACGTTTCCCACAATGTTGGCATCATCTGGACGCATGATCCTGCAGGAAAGAGAAGATTAGTTAGCATGACTCCGGATCTGGTGTATGTGTTATTGCAGCAGCATTTTAAGAGTTTTTGGAATCTTGTTGGGGAAAAAAACTATGGATCAATAAAGGTGAAAACCTGACAAGGCAAAGCAAGGCAGCTTTATTTGTACAGCACATTTCATACACCAGGGAAATTCAAAGTGCTTTACAGAGCATTAAAACATAACACATAATAATGGATACAGATTTACAACAAAAGAGTAAAAAGAAAAGATAAAAAAGCTAAAATTAATCAATAAATAATTTACAATTTTAAAAAACACCATTAAAAATAGCAGTGCAGACAAGAGTTGAGAAGTAAAAAATTATTTGAAATGCTTTAAAATTAAGTGTAAAATAAGGTTGCAGTCATGACAGGGTGGAGTAGGCAGTATCAAAAAGGAATGCTTTTAGCTGTAACTTCAAAGTGCTTTGACTCAGGGCTCGTCTAACATCATCTGTGCTGTTATTCCACGTTTGTGCTGCATGATAACAAAATGTTGCTTCACCATGTTTGTTGTCTTGGACCGGTCAGCAGGCCAGCCCCAGAGAAGTCTGGTAACTGATCATTTCAGTGGCAAGCTGCAGTAGGTCGAAACATCGCTGAGCAATGATTTCAAGAGAAAAAAAAGTCTCTTCTTACTCTAACAACATCATGTACCTTAGCAGTAATTAAAAGTTTTAACAGGGCTGAGCCGACAACTTGAGACAGTTTTGGCTGTGTGGGCCAGAGGATGCTTTGATCAGCAGGTTAACAAAATGTTCCTGTATTTTCAGTTAAAGTCACTGAGCATTAACTAACTGCATTTCAAACACATGGCATATTTAGTTATTGATTCATTCAGTGAAATCAGGCTGAGCTGAAGCAGGCAGATTGTTTGTTGAAACCCTATCTGTAAAAAAAGTCATAAAGAATCTGACATGTTTCTTGACAAAAGGAGAACTATCTGAGAACATATCTGCTGTGATGTCCTTCTAGATAGTCACTCCTGACTTGAAAGGACTTTGTTGTTTTCAAGTTGTTTTTTGACCCCCGCCTCACCTCTCCGTGTCTATCTGATGACTACATACAGCATCATTTTCACTGGTAGGGCAGGATGTTGCCATGCACATCAGCTGTTTCCAATGTGTGGGCTAAACTAGTCTTACCAGTTACAATCTAGTCTGCTTACATACTCCAACAGAGTCCACCACAGACACATAAGGTACGAACCGCTGCTGATCTTACATGGAAATCAGACGGTAAAGCTTTCACAGCAATGTGTGGATTGCACAATACAAAGATCCATATCTTGATACTATTAGCGATCCTACTTCACAGGAAGGCGGATTGTGCAACAGTCATGTTTAATGTTTGGTTTATGGTTACAAAAACAATTAACCATCTGATGATTACTACAGATGCCAGTTAGAAATGATTAATGTTGACTTGTTTGTTGTATGTTTACATGAATGGCAGTGTGCAGTAGACTTCCTCTAAAAACAGTCTGAGTCAGAGTAGCATGTAAACTGGTGGGGAATTTACTGTTGCAACACCAAGAAACAGTTGAGGCGTGTTGCCACAAATAAAGCAGGAGTATTACATGTGGTCACAGCTGTTATACTGTATTTAACCAAAACTAAACAAAAACCTAAAACTAGGTGGGAAAAAAACATTAAAGTTGACTGAAATAAAACTAACTGAAATTACATGGTTAACATACAAAACTAACTAAAATAAAATCAAAATATATGGGAAATGTCATTAGTGTTAGCTTTTGTCAATTTGATAAAATCTGTCAAAACATCGAGCGTGAGGAGGCACTTCACTGAGACTCTGATGTCTCCATGACTGTGAGTCAACTGCCTTCACAAAGTGCTGTGTTTATGTTGTAACACCTCTTCTGAACTTCTTAAATCAATGCCCCTGACATATTGTAATAAAAAAAAAAAGCCAAACTATAAATGAAATAATGAACACTACAAAAAAAATCTATTATACAGCACTGTGATAAACACTATTGTTGTGAATGAAGGAAGATATCAGAGTTGCTGATTTACCTGTATGTTAATTTACTTTATTATTAATTTACATATGAAGCAAAAATGTAACAAACTGTTTATAATATATTTAAGTCCAATCAACAGCAGCAAACACTACAGCCTCAAAACTGACCGGCATATAAATCAATCAATCATCAATCAGCACCTGTCTGACCCAGTCTGAACAATAATTATAACATTTCAAAAAGTAAAAGTATTTAGTGTTAGTACTTTTTTAAAATGTTGTTGTGATTACTGCAATTTTTCTTTTAACAAATTTCTGTTTTAGATTAGATATCCTTTATTGTCCTCATGGGACAGTAAGTCTGCTCAGATCAGCAGAACACAACAGACACCACAACAAATAAAAACATCAATGTGCAAGATAAATATCACTGCTGTATACTGTATCACTGTTTTGTGTTTGTGTGTGTGTGTGTGTGTGTGTGTGTGTGTGTGTGTGTTTGTGTGTGTGTGTGTGTGTGTGCGAATGAGGAAAAGAGAAAGAGTGTATTAGACAGAGTATCCTGTAAATTCAGCATCACTGGGTGTGCATGTGTGTGTGCGCATCAAAGATGAACTACCTGCTGAGTTGATATTTAGAGCCCTGCGGAGCTCCTGCCTCCCCATCTCTCATGTCATCTCTGCTGACTTGCTGACTTTGACTGACTTGGCGTTTCTCCACCACCGCTGCCGTCTCAGCTTTGCTGCTCCGAGGCATGAAGCAACGCATCTTGGCGCTCTGATTGACTCTCAGTCTCACTCTCTGGTCCACTTCCCTTTTAAATGATCTCTACATGCACATCCTCTGAGATTTTGGGACCTGACTTTGCTGTGGTGAGTGATGTCATGTGGTGTTAGCGTTGACTCCGCCTACGGTGTAGACAAGCAGTTAAACTGGATCTCAACACACCCACTGACGCACAGACAGACAGCAGTTGACCAATATAATCTGTCGTCATCACACCTAGGTTTGTGTGTCACAGCTGACAGACTGGAAGAGTAGGAAATGTTTCAGTGACACTTTCACCAAGAGGCACAGTGACATGTGTGATTACGACTTAAAGGTGTGCATTTTCTTTCTAATCGCTGTGCGTAATTGCTTCATTCATAAAAACATGTCTCCGTGCCAGGCCGTAATTGTAATATATATTGGGGGGGGACACATTCCCAAGCCCCAATATTCAAACATGCTCAAATGGCCCCTCCAATATATTGATTAAAAATTTGAAGTGAAAAAATTAGAATTTTACTTTCTTAGCTTTAATTTTAATTCTTAGCTTTCTAATAATATTAGTATTGTTTTCAATCGGAAGATCGGCGGTTCGATCCCTGGCTTCTCCAGCCCACATGTCAAAGTACTCTTGAGCAAGATATTGAACCCCAAATGGCTCCCGATGATGTTTCCATCAGCGTGTGAGTGCGTTAAAAACTGAGTAGCAGGTGGCACCTTGTATGGTAGCCTCAGCCACAAGTGTATGAATGAGTGTGTGAAAGGGTGAATGTGACTCGTAGTGGTCAGATGACTAGAAAGGCGCTGTACAAGGGGAGTGGCACTGAGCAGGACCTGAGTGCAGCTGATTATAAGCTGCTAAACTGTATTTATCATCTGAATTTGGTGATTAAAGTTTCATATTCTGGGAGATTTTCTTTATTTAAAATCAAACAAAAGCCCAAAATAACCATAAATTGAGATGTTATTACTACCAGTTCTAGTATTATGTTGTACTGCAGTTCTGTGTGTGGTTAGTGTAGTCGTGTTGCTGTGACCCAGCAAAATACATTGCTCGACTGCTATGGCAACAATCAATGTCACTGTCTCTGTATTTCATTACTTTCAAAAATATTAAAAGGTGGAAAACTAAGATGTAATGTGAGTGTTATGTGGATTATATCACTGTGGGTGTTGACAGTATGTCATAAAAATGGCATTTAAAAAATCACAGTATGTGATAAAAAAAAAAAGTCATAGCGTGTGAATGATCCTCAATCATATACTAGCAACTTAAAATGGCACTCGGTCATCAAAACTTTTAGAAACCCTGATCTGAAATTTTTGCCTCAAAATGTTCAGTTTAACTGATCCCCCAACCAGAGTTTTGTTCTCCATAATGTCTGTGTTTTTTACATTCAAACCAAGATCACAACCAAAACAGTTTTACATGCCACAAGACCGCTCTGTTAAAATATTCAACCTAAATATCCCACTGACAGACAAACAAACAAGATAACACGGGCAAATCCAAAGTACTAACACCCAAAGCCACTGATAAGGCTTTTATTATGGAAGAGGAACTGAAAGAACAAACTGTTGCAGTGGTGTTTCCAGAACTGATTTAGAGGTGAAAGTCCAGGATTGAAGCGTCCTACACTTAAAGTCTCTCTATCATTTCATCCAGTTTACATATACCTTCCAGAAAGATGGCTCACTTCTATTAAACACAGTGCAGCACAAAAGCCCTTTACAATGTCTTTGTGAACCTAACAGAAGCACAATTTCAACATTTTTTTACTGTGCTTGCTGGTTTGTGATATACCAACAACCTAAAGTAATCCACCACTAAGGTATGAGGTCTTGTCTAGATCATTAGAAAAAACAGCAATGCATATTTATATGAATATTCAGTTGCTTACACAGAATGGTTGTGAAGTTTTACCGCCCACACACTACATCTAAATGTTGTGTTTTTTAAAATGAATTGTCATTATTTAGAATCTGTGCAATCGAGACAAGCTACAACACTAAAATGAAGCTTAAAAATCACAGAAAAGACATATTACTGCCACAAACAACTGCATCAGTACAGTAAAAATCTTCTCATAGCTTGCTGAAACAAGCACAAAACACTAACTCCTACCTGTGCAGAGCAGAGCGAACAGTGTGAATAAGCCTCAGAAAAGCATAATTTGGCATCATGTCTGTCCCGAGCCCCATCAGTAACTGGGGTGGAGGGCTTTTTGCATCACAAGCAGGACTGAATTGTGTTTTTTTTAGCCAGACAATCTTACATTACCAGGTAAGACAGGTATTTGTCAAACACTCACAAATGAATGTCAGCGCACACCTCAATCCTGTGTGTGTTTGCACAAACAAACACACACCTGCTGACCAGTCATTATTTAGAAGTCCTGAAGACATGACTATTGACGAGAGGAGAAAAAATGTATTCACATTTTAGACATTCAGCTGATGCTCTCATCCAAAGCAACTTGCAAGCAATAATAGCTGAAGCTTAAACCTAAACCACCACATCTGTAAGCTAGCAATGGTAAGCGGGTGTCAAGGGATACAAGGTGAGAAGAAAAGAGTAAAGCAGTCTGAGGTATTTTGAGAGTGACAGTCAGAAACCGTCATCCATCCATTTTCCTTTCCTAGTATCACCACTGTGTGCAGATATCTCTCCTATATTTACAATTTGTTATTCTACATCTGAAAATAGAATATCTCAGTCAGTTATATCAATTTTGGTTTTCTTTAGGTCTGATGTTGCGTGAGAGTGTGAGAGCGTGGATGTGTTGGGATTTGGGTGAATGTTGTTTGGGGGGAAAAAAGGGAAAAAAATCTTCCCTTGTAAAGTCACTGTTTTGTCCATCATTGATAAGTACTGAAAAGACCATTGAAAGAAACGGTTTAGTCCAGTAAAAGTTAATTCAAAACATTTACAGCGCAGTGGGTCTGTACTGTTTATTACAACCGATAATAAATAACACATATAGTCCCTGAAATGTTGTATGATCTCTGAAAATATGCATCTCTGAAATATTTCTGCTAAGTTAAGTGAAAGGGATGTAATAAAAAAGTCAGAAAGGTGGACTTGAGAAGCAATATTTAAGTTTACAGCCCAGGAAGAGGTGACATGATAAAGAGCAAAGTACAATCTGACGTCAGGTTGCTCTTCAGAAAAGAAGACAGGACGTGACTTGTTTTTTTCCAGAGTAGTAGAGGCATCTTAACGCTGGGAGTTGTAGTAAAGACAAGTCTAAACAGAGCAATCACAAGGCCATTTGGACACGTGTCTGTGTATTTACGTGTGACATAAGTGGTAGGAAATTTGAATTGGTAAGCAAATAAGGGCAGCCAACAGAGAGAGTGTAGGAGGGGAAAGTTTAGCGAGGCTAAAAATAAAGCAGACTCCATTAATTTAGGACATGTTTAGGTGCATAATAAATGTTTCGGGAGGAAGCTGCAGTGATCCAGGAAGTGGATCACTTGCAATAAGCTCGACAAAGTCCCAGGTTAGGAAGGTTTTAATTTTGATTCAGCATGGCAGGAGAGTTAAAGGGCAAATGCACACAAATGTTCCAGTAAAATTCTTCAAAAGACTTCCAT
>JAPZEB010000002.1:13952557-13964275 GCA_029783705.1 Chaetodon striatus
ATTCACACTCACATTCACACCTACGGACAATTTAGAGTCACCAATTAACCTATCCCCAATCTGCATGTCTTTGGATTCTGGGAGGAAGCCGGAGCACCCCAGAGAAAACCCACGCTGACACGGGGAGAACATGCAAACTCTGCACAGAGGGGCTCCTGTACCCGGGATCGAATCAGGAACCCTCTTGCTGTGAGGCGACAGTGCTAACCACTACTTCACCATGCTGCCTCAAAAGACTTCAACACTGTTAAAAAATGGCTACTGGTGGTGTACCCCATATTGTGAGGCCAGTGTTGGTGTTGACTGGTATTTTATTTCTGCATATAATCAATATAATTTCTGGTTAAACTACAACGACTGAGGGGAGGGGGGTCTCAATCACTGACAACCCTGTATATAAACAAACCAGCCACCAGTCCACCTCCATTTGCGCACATACACGCCTTTAACCATTTAACTGTTTGAACTGAGGGTGAAGGTCATCATGGGCTGTGTATGAATTCTTTTCTGAGGGCAGGTTCAAGGAAAGAGATCATAAAATCATCATAAAATAATCCTCAAATTCTAGTTCATGTCCAGTGAAACAGTTTCTGTTCAAATTCTGTCATATCTATAGGTGACATCTCAATCTGCTGGCATCGCACTGCATCATCACACAAATATGGAAACCTACTACACCACACAAACTGTTCACGACAATGTTGCTCATATTTCAGTCATTTAAAAACCAAGCCTGAATCACATTAAGTAAAGAAGGCTTCACAGTTTCTACCCAGGCCAGAATCAACTGATCAGCCTCATATTCCTATTCTTCACAACACAATAGCGTGCATACAGTAAACCAGCTTCTCTCATTGTGAAGTACACACTTGTGTTCAGCCTATCAGGAGACAGGGCTTTCAGTTTATGACTATCTATTTTTGCTTTCCGAATATGTTTGCACAAGATTAACTTTTGCCAAACTCTTATCAGTAACACGGATATTACGGCCAAACAGGTGGATGTGTCATTGTTGATTTTACTGGCAACAGCCATGACATGTTTGTGAGAGTTTCTTCTGGAGATAATTGAGGGAGCTGTCTGATTTTTCTAACAGTATATGATGACAGACTCGTAAGTCAAGTCTACTTTTAAGGCTTCTGCTGAAGACTGCTTCCAGTATAACCAAACCATCGTGTCAGTAGTTTTCTTAAACCTCAAGTGGGTGGACAGTGTTTCAAAATGTGGCACTGGCTACATTTGATGCAACTGACATGACAAAACTGGACATATTACAGATATTTTTACTGACTAATGCTTGTGCTGCTGTTTTGAGAGAAGTTAAAACCATGGGGCAAACTGCAAAACAAACTCAAACATTATGTTAAATTCTAACCCAACTTTCAGTGAAGAGTAATCTTCATCTGAGTTGTCAGGGATTTTTTTAAGCAGTTGAGTTCTTGTACTGAGTTATATGGCTCCACCTACAGGCGAGCACAGGTACAACACACTATGCATGCTGCAGGGAAATTAAGCTTATTCATTGCAAAGGTATTTTAATAGGGAACAGTCATTACAGCTGTATCACCCATGTTACTGAGTGCTGTCATGGCTCATCCTTATTATCGTAATAGATAATAAAGACTCGACCCCATGTGATTTAACCGCACACTCCAGACGAACTATTTGCATGCGCACAATTATCCAAGCCTACGCCTTGAAATGAAACTTTCATTAGAGTTTCGGTGAAATGATGGCGACCTTAATGTGTCCTTGGTCGTTTCAGCGCGTGTCCCCGCGCTGAGGTCATCACATACGACACAAATGGCCAGCATGTCTGCCGGTAACCCACCGGCTTAAAAAAAAAAAAAACTGAGAACACGCCGTTTGATGCGCCATAAAGCAGCCGAGGTTAAACATGTCGACCACCGGCTGAACACAGTAACATTAAAGACGCTTTCTGTGTATTGTGACTCGGACTCGGAGCGGATTATCTGGGTTGTCATCCCTTTAGGACCGACGCTTCTCGTCATTCGTCGACCAACAGCACGTTATTAGCATGTGAAGCTTGCTACTTGCTTGCGTATCTGTTTATGTGTCGTAACAAACGTCCTACCTGCATAATTGAAGGGAGGATGGTGCCTCGCGCGCCTGCGGTGCCGACATGCTGCTGCGGCTGCTGCTGATGGTGATGATGATGATCAACTCTCGGGGTTTGTTGGTCTCGTGTTGCAGCAAGATACTGTGAGATGCGAGGGGAAGTCAGACTCCTCTGGTGTCCGCCGGCTTCTCTGTCTGGTCTCTTTCAGAATGACTCATCTGTAATAAAGTAGGCTGCTTAGACTTCACTGAGGTGTTTATACAATGCAGCTAATTTGTTTTGTAAACATTAAAAAAATGATTTGAACCAAACAAAAACCATGTATCTTACGGATAGTGGCCGGTGTCTTTCATAGAGCTGAACAGCAAGGATATGATTGTACAGCGGAACTAGAAACCATAACCACGTCAGTACCTGCAGCCACCGGAGGAGGGCAGCAGAGACCGCATTTCCTCCAGCATGCTCACAGCAGAGGCAGTATTTCATGTTGCCTATGGTGGGCGCGTTTGACCACAACTTCCATCCTGAGTAACGGTTTTTATTCTGTGGAAATCTGCTCGACAGATGTGTAACCAGGCCTTTGCTCATTAAACAGAGAGAGTTTCCATATAAGGAAGTATAACATCATGTTTGCTGCAACAAGGTTCAGTTCAAAGTCTAGAGACGCTCTGGTTTCCATGCTCCTATTGTTGGAAGGAAGCATCCATAAAACTCTGTATTTGAATTGCATTATAATGAAAGGCACATTCAATGTATCCTCTGTGTGAAGTGTGCCAACTAAATAACGTTTTCATTTTTTTATTGCACAGCTTTCATATAAGGTATGGCTGTGCGTAAAGATGCATAATTACGCACATGACTGAAGACCAATGTTCTTATCCATTAGGTATAGAAAACACAACACAAGATCTTACCACGACATCGCAGTTTTATTTGTTTATATAACATATATACAACATTTGCTGTAAATAGCAAAAATAAAACATCCCAACAGAGATACTTACAATGACACATGACATGTCTACAGAGTTCATCTGCACAGACTCAGGACACTGAAGTCTACGGTGCAAATTCATACACACTTACCCTTTGGGTCTTACAGGGCTGTTTCAATGGCCCTTCATTACTTAGTCCGCGGAGAGGACTAAATATTTACCGTATACATACATGCAGATTTAAGAAAATACGACTGTCTAAACTTGTCAACTTGTACAGGACAACAGACTCGTGCGCAAAACGTGAGTATATAATACTCAACCAATACGATTTAACGATGAATTCTGGCTTTTCATCAATCACTGTGTATATTTACAAGTGATGCTAGCTCAACATGCTGCCTACGTATGAAACACTTTACAGTTTTCACAGGCTTTTGGAAGACCCGGGTATTCTAACAAAAGACGTCTACCAAGGTCTCCACATGGCTGCGCTGACAGCCTGTGCGCCTGGCTGCGCTCGGCTGAGAGCCACTGCGCCGCTGCTGTTGCTGCTGCTGCGGGACTGGCTCTCCAGTCTGGAGCTGAAGCTGGATTTGATGCTCAGGAGTCTCTGCTGGATCTGAGGGAGAGTCCTGGAGCTCGGAGCGCAGCAGTTCAGGCAGGTTGGGGTGACGGTAACGGACATGGACTGCTGGACGAATTCGTTCACCCGCTGACACGCGTCTTGATCCAGGCTGGTTTTGGGGAGCAGAGTGGAGACGCGCTGGAGGCAGGCTTTGTAGCCGTCCTTGTAACTGTTTGTGGAATCTGAAAAGACAATGACATGTTAGTTTGTTTGTTCAAAAGTGTCAAACGCGTTTGTTCACAGATATAGAAATCGTGGACTCTTGTTAACAGGCAGAACAATAACTCACTTTTGGTGTTAACGGGGGGAATGTCGCTGAGGAACCTCACAGTCATCTCCAGGATGTCGGCTTTTTCAAGCTTGGAGTAGCGAGTCTTCTGAAAAAAATAATAAAAAGCAACTGTTAAACATATGAGCCTTAGTGTTTCCATGACTTTGGTATATTTGAAAAGTGTTCTGCATGGATTGAAATGGATATAATAACTTACATCTCTGCCTGTGAGAGGGAGGATGAGGTTTTTCAAATGGTTCAGGCTGTCGTTGATACGGGCGCGCCTTCTTTTTTCCATCAAAGGTTTCATTGTCTGAAAAAAACACACCATATTTAGAATTCATGCATTACATTAAGTGCGAATCATCAGAGAAAATACTTAAGATAATAAAGCAGAATTCATTGACTTCGCTTACCTTTCTGAGCTCCAGAGCCTCTTTTCTTTTGGCCACAGTTAGCCGTGGAGAAAAAGACTGGAGAGATTCACAAGTCATGTTAGGAGACATTTTCAGCTTCGTCTTTGTGCCAGAGAAGTGTCCAGAACGAAAGTCAGTGGAGATGTGTCTCAAACGGCCAAGGGCTGCGGTATATATGCAGCTCTGTGGCGTCGGTTAACGTGCGTCACGGCGACGCCCCCAAGCCAACACGAAACGATTTAGAGTACGGATTCAATGGAAACAACACAAAACCATCAAGTTTAGTAAGATAACCATCTGTCTTCTATTCTAATCCATGCGTAACAACTATAGTGCGTGTCTGCGTTATGATCCATAGACCAAATAAAACAAAACCTGCGTCAACAAGCTGGAGAAATGTGTGCGTAAAGAAGCTTTGGACGCACCGAATGCTCATTCACCAAATATCAATTCTGCAAACTCTTTGAACCCAACTTATATCACATTAAATATGTCACAAATATGTTTATTATTTCATATAAAGTAGATAGAATAGGTGTTTCTAAAATACACACAAATATATAGTTAATGGTGCGTAATTACGCAGTGCTCGTTTGGAGCTGGGCACCAAATACATAGGCTGTATTATAGGTTATATAGCGTTTGTTTATTTTGAGATCTAACAAGGAAACGTAACAGATTTCATTTTAAAGAATAATATTTTCTCAACACCAACAATTTGAATATAAGTTTGTAATACGTTTGTATTAATAAAATATGTTTGGTTGCTGAATTTCATGTTGCTGTTCCACGCTTGGGTTTTACTGTATTTTATTGTGTAATTTGCTCAAGTTTGATTACATATACTTTAAACTACATATCTGTTTTAAAATAAATATGCACACTTAGAACAACAAGGTGCAATACATACATTGCTGGCGTAGGGGTCAGGCTTGAGTGTATGATAAAGTGTCCACAGAGATACAGACTCTTACTCCAATCTCATACCCAAGCCACGCTACTTTCAAATAACATCTGCTCTTAGATTTTGACAACAATAGTTTTGCATATGATGTTTTTATGCAGTTTCTGCCCGGGGGGAGTCTTTACCTGAAGGGTGTATCCCGCTGCTGCCAGCGCCTCACGCAACGCGGCGGGGGCTGAAAACAAAGGGTGGGTAGCGGGAGAGCATATACTTCAATCACAATAGACACGGCGAAATATAAAATGAGCCTGATGTGAGATTTAACTTAATATGTTTTATTAATATTTAGACTTCTTATTTGTGGTCTCGTTGTATTTAATAACCAATCGTGTGCCATGTGAGGTTTGAATCCAACTTCGAATTACAGCTTTAACATTTTCAGATTTTAAATAAAAACTGGAGAAACATGACAACCCATCAAATACCACTGCACTCAGGGGAACCACGCGCGCAGCACGCGCCACGGGGACCAGATGGCTGTCTGTTACCGAGCCTCCATCCATCGACCCCAGCCCCCACACACTCCTCCTGCACCACACTAGCATCCTGAACAGCCAGTCTCCCTGTCCCACCATGGATCTATCCACATCTCATCCATGTGCGCGCGCGCACACACACACACAAACACACTGCACTGCATATACTCAAGCTCTTTTTCTATAAACTTTACACGCACGACACATGATCTCCACGCAGTTTTGGCGTGGGTGCCCCATCTGCATGCCTCTTAAGGGTCCATGTTGTCGTCCAACTGAAACAAACCATTCTCGCCCCCCTGATTGGAAACTCTGTTGCAATTGTCTCCTTTGGCTGGACTCTTGGATATTTTAGCGTCCAAGCTATCATGAAATGCTTGTTTATCAATCTGTTGGTGGAGATGAAGATGCTGGTCTGAAAAAGCAGACTGCATGATTCAGTGGAGACGGTTCTTTTTGAAATTATCACGTTAAATATCACATAGTTCACATCAGAAAACGCAAGTTGAGAATCTTAAAAAGCACAATATTATTCTGAAACAGTGACAACTTCCTAAAACAGAGAATTAAAATATTACAAATCCAAAACTGAAGAGTATATTAAAGCAGTAACGCAAAGACAAATGGTTACTCAGTGGTATTTGGATTTCACAGACACGTAGCCGTTATTTAAAAGTCTGTCAACTTTATTCAATGTATAGATTAAATCATATATAGAGAGTATATGTAAAAAGTATTTGTATTACGTCAACTTTAAATAATTTACCAAACCGTACTAGATTTTTCCCTTTCAATGGCGCAATATGATTTTGATATATACTATAATTTATGGGGCGATTCAGTATATCTTCCAACTATGTCCACAACTTAAAATGATGATAAATAAAGTCTACATTTGAAGGTCAGCATCGTGCAGACATGATCGTGTTGCGCTGCTTGTACAAAGCCAAGCGCTGCCCTGAAACTGAGAGGCACACTTGCTGCACGCGCCCCTCACCGCCCCGCTGGGATGGAGGGATGATGGAGATGGTGGGGGTTGGGAGGAGGTACACTTTTCCTCCGTTTTGCTCCTGTACGGTTAGAGTCCTCTTTTGTCTTTTCGAGCAAAATCGGCGTCGGTAACCCATCTGTGCAGGCCGGATAACAGGGAGCCTTTGTCTGAGAATGTTCCGACACTTCATGGGAATTAAGAGTCGCATGTGGGCTGAGGGTGGGGACAGAAACAACGAGACGCACTCCACCTGACTTTTGCTTCAGCGTGATGTGAGCTGAGAGGAAACGGGAAGATTCGTTTTGTTTGTTTGTTTGTTTTGGGGTTTTCTGAGTCCCAAATACCATAACCAGCTATAGCCATAAACAAACTCCAGACGTCACCACCAACCTGTCCAAAATGAAAGGGAATGTGTTAAAATAATGTATAAATGCTATAGTGTTTAGCCCTTATTCTTCTCGATATATTATGAAAGCAGTCTTGAGCACGACGTCAGCACACACGCCAGTCTGCCTGCTCTTGTGGCAGTAAAACAGGTCAAATAGGGAAAATATCCCAATTTTAGCGAGACGGAACGTAACCACTTTTTTTCAGGTGAAAAACCTCTGCAGTGGTCTTCCCTTTGTTTGAATGACAGGTTTGTGCACACTCTTTATTGTATTTTTTGTCCTTTTATGGGACTATACTTTGTCTGTTGAAATGAAAATGGAATTGAATTTTACCAGAAAATTGGACAGAAATAAGTACAATATACAATTACATACATTAAAGACTTCAGCCCTATACTAGGTCGGGGGGAGGGGGGTTGGTTTTACTTGCATTTTCCATGTGTCTGTGTGAGCGCAGAGCATCAAACTGGGCATCAGTTACTTATCCAGTCTTTCAATAACAAAGGTTTTAAATGGAGAGACAGGATATACTGTGTGTTTGCAAATGGGGTTTTTCCATATTAACTTGATCAGCAGAGAAAAACAGACTTTTTATCAATTCAGATGAGAACTGATTTTTCTCCAGTATGCTGTGACTTGCTCTTTGCCTCTCTCTATACCAGCTGCACTTGGTGGTATCCCACCTGAAGCCTGTTACCACTAATCCCAATCAAACAATATAATGTGATGCCAAAACAGGCAAATACTCATTCAATAGCAAATCTCTACCAATTACAGGAGGACTCCGACAATTTAGCGGTGCACTTTTATAAAACATTGGGAGACTAAAAGAGACACATCAAAAGTGTGGATAAGCTCCAAATCAGAATCAGAAATACTTTATTGATCCCCAGAAGGAAACTGTTGGCGTTACAGGTGCTCCTTACAAGTGTAGAAAGATATAACCTACAGTGCAATTAAGTGAAAATAAAAGAAAATATAACAAGAATATTTGAAAAAATATATATGTAACCTAACAAGATTATTTACAAAATATAAATAGTAACCTAAGATACAGAATGGAAACAAGAAAAATTAAGGATTGTGTACATAATGTGCCTCGTGGTAAACACAATACACATATACAAATCACTGGATCCTACAATTTCCGTAATGCAACTCAATAGCAGATTTTATTAAACTCTAACTAACTAAGCCCTGACATGAACTCCAGTACTGCACAATTCATGCAAAATCCCAGAAAAAATAAATGACAATGTTATCTTAGTGCCAACATTTTTACTCTACAATATGACACTGCAGAGAGAAAAGGCTGGCACCACTGTCTGTGGTAAATACAGCATGGTTGAGGGTTGAGATACACTGTGAGTAGCAGGTTTGTGACAGGATGCAAACTCCTGTCTCCTGCACAAAATTCAGATGCACCCAACCCCCACCGTAACCTCAGTTGGACCCCTACACCCTCAATTGCTATGTAAAGGGCACACTGCCTGCTGGATTGACACTGAACGTTGGTATTGGACATTACTGAGTTGCAGATCTATGAAATATACAAACATATTGTCATACAATGGTTCAATTATTGGCCCAGGATTGGCATACATTACACTACTTAACAGAAAATTGTGTACGTGATGTAAAATTACGTACAGTAGGTTAGGTTTAGGAATAGAGACATGGTTGGGTGTTGTCACATTGCGTTGTCTACTTAATGTAACATTAAATACTTAAAGAAAAGTTACACAGATTACCTTTGGGCAAGTGAAGTGACGTAGGTTGGGGTTTTGGAAAAGAAACATGGTGACAATGAACCTTAAGTTCACTTTGTTTCACGCAGGACACAAACATCAGTCTCCTGGGGGAACGTCCAGTGTTGTTTTGCTCTTTATACTACTTCCATCTTTACTCTCATCAACACATTGGTCTGTGATTGCAGCCTTTGTGTACAACCCTAATGTGGGTTACACACAAATAACCAGCTCATGATCATGTGGGTTATATACAAATTTTGGGTACAGCCTCAAAGAAATTCTGGTAACAGTGCATGAGAATAGCCTGAATATACACATTATTCTTATTGGGACACCAGTAAAAATCAACACAGTGCTCCTTTAACACTGTAATATCCACAGAATATATAATGACCTGAGGGAGCAAAAACACCTTTTATATATTTTGCTTTTAAACATTTAACAATTTAGATCCCAGTTTCTAGATGTTATGTATTATAGAATTGTTTTTCTTTAGACAAAATTATTATCTATAGTGCATTATAGCAGTGTTTTCTGAACTGAAAGCTAAAAGTGGGCTTTTACTTTTGAAGTAAGTCCTGCCTTTATTTTGAGACAAAGAAAAAACCCCATTTCTGTCTGTTCGGTACTGTAGAGATGCCTTTAACATCTTTGCTGCCTGAACCATCATTGTGTTGTTTTTATTTTGACTTTTATTTTGACAAAATTAAAGACATTTACACCCCAAATTGATGCAGAAAAGGCACTGAATGTTTGATACTCAGAACCCCCCATTTCATAGGTTTGTCCCCCAGTGTTAATACAAAACCTACACCCTTGTTTGTATGATTGGGTTAGCTGGCATTGACTGGGTTTACAGAGTCACATTGATCTGCATATTTTTTCAGTTTTGTTGTTCCAAATGAGGGCTGGGAACGTTGCTTACTCTCCACTCTCTCTGTTTCAAATGTGAGTACTGCGCCTCCATGTCTGCTGTCCCCTCTGAGCGGCACATGCTTCAGTCACGTTCACTATCTTTGAACTAGAGGCAAGCTGATCCAACAGTGTTCATAATCTACTTATTTGTTTGGAACATTATGTTGAGATCATCATCTGCTTTGTCTATTTAAATCATTTTAATGTCCTGCATATCTGTTTTTATAGTCCTCCTTATTGTATATTTGTTGATATTTATAATTCTCAATTTAACCTTTTGACCCCATGTGTTTTGTGATAAAATTCATTTCAAGTCTCTGTTGTATGTTTTGTAACCTCTATGTTTTACGCTCTATCTTGCAGCTTAGAACATTCTTTGAAAGAGATTTTAAAACTCTGTGCAGCCCCTCATTCCTTGTTAAATAAGACTAAGTGGCCGATACTTTTGGCCAGAGTCATTCAAAATAAGTGCATTTAACCTTACCTAAACATTAAAGTAATGCCCACGTTTTTAGATAACTCCCTTGTTAGCCTGACTTTGACATAATAAATGGAGGACAGGTCCTCTTTGTGCACAAAAGTATATTTTCAAGTTCAGCTGAAAACAATATGAGGCTTAAGCAGTCTGACGCAAATTGAGTGTAATGTGAAATTCCCTCTTTGTGTTACGCTCCACTGCAGCGCAGCAAAGACACACTGTCTGAAACCACAAAGAGGGAGTTTCATATGGTAAAGACTAACTGCAGGAGATACCCTCTAGATAACACACATCACTTCTATTGAGGTAGTACAAAGTAGATCTCTACAGACAGCCACAATACTAACAGTTAGTTTTAATACACATATGGGCATGTGACTATTGTTTTAAGATAAACTTGAAAACTTAAACTCAAACTGCTTTAAAGGAATGTGGTTATGTATAGTGACATAACATTTGCATTACTGCTGACCATTTCCCACAGAGGACAATAAGTTTCCATATACATGTCTTACCTCATGGAGCCACTGGTTTCATCAGTTCATCCCAGTTCAGTCTGACAGTCAACCTGGAGAGACATAAATGAGTTTAAGATACAGGGGTAATCCAGTAGGGATTTGTTTCCCCACTGTTGTTGGTCCATTCAACAATTCTTCAACATCCGTCCATTAACAACTATACAGTCAGAAAATAATGAATTTGTGAAAAGGGTGATCTGATTTTGTTCATTGAAAAGTGGTCATCCTTTTTGTTTGTTTGTTTGTTTTATAACCTTTGTGACAGTTCCCATCTTTTTCATAAGAGACCCAGCCAAGACAGGCGGCATCATAAACAAGAACAGTTACAGACAGAAAGCACAAATAAGTTAAGTTAAGCAAAAGTAAGTCAAAAATCACAGAAAGAGTTTCATAACCAGGTAAACTAAAAAGACTGACATCTTAAGAAATCTGCCTCTAGGTTTTTCCTTTTGGATTTAAAAGCACTTCACAAGATTAATGCCTTGAGTTTCAAAGTCATTCTGCACCATATTCCATGACCATGGTGCAGAATACATATAAGTCCCTTATCCAGTTTCCATACGGGCATTTGAAACATAATAAAGTCTTGAGATGGCTGTATTGTCTTACACTTTTCTGCGTAATAGGGACACATGTATGGTATGGGAGCGATCCAAGATTTGCCTTATATACATATAAAAGTGTACCAATGATGGAGCATACAGGTGGCCAGAGTAGCCACCATACCCAAGACTAGGCCTATAACTGAGAGTGGTGAGTCAGAGCTGTATAGATGGTAATGAACCAGGGGAGTATAGTGAGCTCTGTCAACCATATGAAGACACTAAGCAGAGGTAGGCATATATAACAAATCACCACAATCCAGTTAAAAAAGTGTCAGCAACAAGTTATAAAATAAAATAAAAC
>JAPZEB010000002.1:13970424-13981085 GCA_029783705.1 Chaetodon striatus
AAAATCCCCACGAACAGGAGACCAAAGTCGTAAAAGATCAGTTTAGTTTAATGAGATATCTGAAAGTAAGTTGCACTGCTGTAAACGAATAATAAAAATGTAAGATCTAAATAATAGATAAAAACACACAAACAGACATCAAATCAGTATATTTGTGCTCCTGAACCCGCCACAATAAAAAAAAAAAGAAACACACAACCAGATGAGTGATTCAGAGGTGACAGGACTAATCTATTCCTAAAATTAATAAACCAGATACCCAAGCCACGCTATGTATGGATTAACATCTGCTTGTGGACCCTCAGCAGCTTGTTTCCAATATCAACAACACGGTGTTTACCTGCAGCAGTGGGGGAGGAGACTGGGTGACTGGACAACCTGCAACACACGCAGAGAGGAGCGTGCATCTGCAGAGTGTAAATGTTAAGAATAGATGTACACAAAGGAGTCACGCAGGACACAAGTCTGCTCTAACACTGCATGGATAACACGGTGAGGGACAGGCATGTGATTCAGTAAAACTGGACCTCTTCTGAAGTTATGATCCCTCAAATTCTACATAAAGTCAATATTAAATAAAACAATAGGTTTCAAAATTAAACAAATGTCAACAGATTTGAAGTATTCCTGTCAATCCCTGCTGCTGACCATTAAACCAAACACAGTGCAGTGAGCTACCGCCAGTGGGATTCACGCGTTCGGCACGCGCCACAACCGCGCAACAGATGGGAAACCCCCCTTCCTCTCATCTTCCCTCTCGACACACCACACACACCCCCTCCCTCCTCTGTTTCCCACTGCTGCACCACTCCGCTGCTGCTCCCATCAGCATCCTGTTCTGGTGCCCCCTCACCATCAACGTGCTTCAACTATGTTTTGTTGTCTCTTTTGGAGGGGGGAGGTTTGCACAATGGAATACTGCGTTAAATCAAATCAAATAAAACCAACACTGCACAACAAGATGCTTAAAGGACGCCCCATAATGATAAGTTCTCGGGAAATACACCAAATGCAACTTCATCTGTTAGTTAATGCAAATGCGCACTGAATTGTTGACGTCCCTCATTTTAAAGGCGATAATAAAGAGCGGGAACATGCTCAGCACACTGAAAGATCAACTAAATTGTAGTTGATTTATTCACATTTGGAAACATATGTGGCTCAACAAGCTCATGTCATTTTGGTGAAGATAACACTGCTCTGTGGCTGCAAGCTGTCCTGCTATAGCTGGAGGGTTTTCATCCCTCTTTTATTTTTTCAAGATACGCGGTTTTGCACGCGCCCTGCCCCATGGGGCCCCAAATAACTGCCATCAAGTCCAGTCTGGGAACCCTTCGAGATGAAACTGAAAAAAAAATGCATAGAGGCTTCGGTTGGGACCTTTTTTGTCCTGGTTTCAGCGTGGGTATCCATCTGTGCAAGCTGAGAGGACAGTGATCATTTGTTGAAGGACATACAGACAGAGAAGAGAACTTTTCCAGAAACTGTATGGGAAAGGGATATCATTATAGCTTTCATTGTTTTCTTCCACTGTAACTACAAGCTACTGAATTCTCACCTGATTATTTATGTCAGATTTAATTCAAATAAAGCAAAAAACTTGCATAATATTTAATGCATGTTAGTACAGATTATTAAGAATTATTAACAACATCAGCGCCAATGTTGTGGGACAGGAATCTGGACCAAAAGGTTTAAAAAGTGTTTTCAGTATTCCCAGAAAGCATCTCAAATCTTTATCCTTAAATTCAAGAATAAAATTCTGAGTAATTTGGTTGTATAAACGGCATGAGACCGACACGAGCCAGAGCCTTCAGACAGATGGAGTTTATTGATGCGTGAAACCAAAAGCGTCGACTGGACAGACTCTGCCTTGCTGAAGGTGATCGTCTCCATCATGGCTACATGGAAGCTTCTAGACTTCTCTTTTTTTTCCAGCCTTCAAATCGTGACTGTAGCTAAAATGATGTCTGGCATCCCAAGCCAAAAAACACGCCAACACTATCCGCATCACACTGCAGCATCTGTATGGACTGCTGGTGTTTGAGTACAGAGGCAAACATGCTGAGTTTGATTGAACTTTGTGTTGTAGTTTGTCATCTAATCCGACTTGAACTGAAATAAATTTGATAAAACATGTTCCTCTTTCAAACCATAAAACATTTAATCCATACCAGGTTTTGCATCCTAAAATATTCAGATAAAACAGCAGGTGTTTGCCTCAGTCTAAACTGCAGACATTATACATTTCACAGGTATAAAGAATGATAGCTATCATTGTTATAATTCCTATGAAATGCCATAAGTAGTTAGAAAACGTTATGAAGAGCGAGATATTTAATTTTCACATCAATTGATGGAGTGCAGACTAAATGTCTCAGACTTTTGCATATGGGAATATATGCAATGACAAATGTAGAAGTCTTTGTAAAGCTTGTTATGAACCCTTTTCTAGTGACAAAAGTTGCAACAATCAGTACAGTATTTCATTGTAACAGTCAAAATTCAAAATTATTGGTACTAATAAATGATTTAGAAATACACTAAGGAGCAGATCATCATGTAATCATGTGGAGAATAACAGTTTAAAAACAGTTTTACATGATGATACCTAAAAAATAAAAAGCCCTTTGCTCAGTATCATTACAAACATATGCACTGAGTAATTAATACACTGAAATATTTAGAGAAAGACACAGTTATTGAATGAATCATGAAGGCTTTAAAGGCTCAGTGTGGATTAAGGGGGATGTAGCAGAAATTAGATATAATACAATAAGTATGTTTTGTGCAGTGTATAATCACCTGAAATACGAACACTGTGTTTTTGCTTCCTTAGAATGAACTGTTTATATCTACACAGGGAGCAGGTCCTGACCATGATGATGGGACCGCCATGTTACTACAGTAGTCCAGAAAGGACAAACCAAACACTGGCTTTAGATACGACCATTCACATTTTCTTGTCGACAATTATAGTTAGCAGCCCCTCCATGACAAACAGCGTCAAAAAACACTTTTTTTTTTAAAGTGAAACTGCTTTATTCAGTGTCTTTACTGGTTTAAATCAACAGGTCAGTTTTCAAGAGAAGACCTCTGCAGATAATTAGGCTCCATGTAGAATCCTCCTTAACATCTGGATCTAAAAAAAGTGAGCACACAGCATCAGAAAAACATTGATTTGAATTGTGAAACTGCTTTATTTAGTGTTTTTGCTGGTTATACAACTCAGTCCCTTTGGTTTGGAGAGGAAGAGACCTCTGCAGATAATTCAGCTCCCGGTAAAAATCTACCAAACAATGAACACTGATAGAATTCTAACCGAGAGTTCATGCATGGCACATGGGAGAAGTTTCAGCTGTTTGCAATCTGCAGTCCTCATCAGTAGATGCCACTTAATCCTACACACTGACCCTTTAAGGCTCAGAATTCCCCAAATGATCAAGTCTCAGGTCTTCAGACACTACAGAGGACTAATCATTTTACTGAGTCTTAGGGCAAGTCTTCTGTCACCGACATACAGCAGTTGGAGTAAATGTTACAGTGAAAATTGTCTCATTACCCGCTTGTTTGTTTTACCAAAAGTCAGATATAAGATTTTAAAGGAATACTTTACCTGCCATGTGATCATTTGTCTGTCAATTACTCTCCCCATGTTGAATTTGGGGGATACTTTGTTTTTATTGTTGCGTCCACAATGAACAAATAATCAAAAACACTTCCACATAAACAGTCTCATGCACATATACTGGATTATACTGTACAAGTTGTGTGCAAGTTTGTAAATAGATGTTTTGATATAATTTTTTCTGTTAAATGCGGAATTCAATGACTTCACTTCACAAATAATGTTCGCCTTTTTCAGTTTCTTATTCACTGAAAAAGGTTTTTTTTCCCAATGTAATGAAACACCAGGTGAGTAATTGATATGATGATGTGGTGGATTATGACGCACACGTATCTGATTTCATAAGGCAAAGGGACTGGAGCATACTGATTTCAAGACTAGCATCACAATCATACTGTGTGACCCTACAATCCAACATTTCAACACGTTTTTTTCCCCTCTGACTTCTCCTTGCTCTGAGAGGCACCTGATTCAACTGCACATTAGTGGGAGATTCACAGAGAAGCACTTTTCACCTGATAACACTCACTGCTGATGTTATACAGGGCCGATCCACAGACTGTTACCAGGACTGATGGTTTTGTGAAAGGCTGTTGCATCAGTGAGTTCATCATCAATTCACTTGACTGGTCACAAACATTTTTCCTAGCTGCACCAACCCCCCCAAAAAAATCAATGGCCACACTCAGACTACTGACAAAATGGTGTCCTCACAAACTAGCCTTTGCTATAAGTGGCCTAAAACACTACAGTTTTCTTTCAGTATGAACCTCTCTCCATTCTCAATTTGTTGAGCTGACAGCAGGATAAATAGCCGGCAGGAAATTCTTAATTGAAAAGTGAGTTTAACTGACTGTTCCAGCTCCAATATCAATAGCTTTCCCCTACACTAACTCATCAACTGTGTGATGTTTACTCCAGCTTTCTCTTGTCTCTTTGGCACATCTTTCTACTTTTGTATACCCAGGACTTAATGAGCTTCCAGCTCAGAGCACAGTGTAAAGCTACTTTAAGACCATTTGCAGTATGATGGTGTTGCAGTTATGTTGGATTTTGACACAAGCAACAACACAGACAATGGGCGTAATTCAACTAAATAATAAATTCCCTTTAGAATCTCTTCCCAACTTCTGGGGCACCTACAGTACTAGCTCACCAGGTAGAGCGGGTTCCCTATGTACGAAGGTCATGTCCTTGCCATAGCTGTAAGTTTGATTCCAACCTTGGCCCTTTGCTGCATGCCATCCCCCCTCGCTCTCCCTTTCATGCTAGAACTTTCCTATCTAATAAAGGCCAAAAAAAATTATCTTAAAAAAGAATCTTTGTCCAACTTTTATTTTGAAGGGCATGAACTTTCTGATGAGTCAGTGAGCAACAAGATGTATATCATGTCACCATGACATTGTGGGTTTGGATTCAGCCAGCTCTTTGTTGTATGCCACCCCACTCTACTTAAATAGTGGTCACTCTGTAATAATGACTTCACAGCTTGGATAGTGCCACAAAAAGCAGTTGTATTGTTTACCAAGCCATTGTGGCATTTCCTGCCAGGATAGTGGCATGGAAAGCTGTTGTATTTGACCGAAACATCACTGCTTTTCTGGGATTTCTCCCCAAAAACCTGCTATCCATAACCAAGTGGGTTTTGTGCCTCTACCTATCCATGCGTTAACCACAGTATTGCTTCAGCATAAAGTTTCAACATGTCTGCCTGATTATAACGTGCAAATGATTTGCAGAAACATAGAATGCTAATATTCCTTCTAGTGACTGCGTTGCTTCTTTCTTAGCTGTCAAGTACATCTCAGTCTTTATCAGCAGATTGATTTTGCCTAGTATGATGCACACTAAGAAAAGCTGGTAAATGGACCTTGGGCCATGAACAAAGAAAACTTCATGAGAGCCTTTTTCTTTTCTTCCATTAGCAGGAAGCATCATCAACATCAATAACATGGGATAAAAAAAGACTGGTGTGATTTTAAGGACCTTCAAGATACACACCTTTCTCAGCTACTTCTTAAGGGGCCTCATCTGTGTCTTTGTGTCTCTGACAAAGAGGAGTCAGGTGTGGGTGACTGGTTGACAATTTTGCTCCATGTAGTGGTTCTTTGTGACGTGACTACTGTCCATGGTGCTGAAAAAGAAGCAGGTGTTGTGACAGGGGAAAGCTGGTGCTTAATTCTGGCTTTGAAGTCACCCATCCAGGCTGGACAGTACATGATATGTTGGTCCATCGCAAAACAAAGACTTATCTGTCTTTTCTTATGTTAAGATGCCCCACATTACATCTTACTGAGCTGAAAATGTGTATGAGATATGTGTTTATGAAATACAGGAGGGATTTCTATGCTTGGACTTTATCCTGAGAGGAACTAACTGCAGCCCTGCTAGAATGAATGACCACTACAACACTAACACACCAGCTCTATTATAGGTCTACATTATGGAAAGGGCAATGGTCAAGATGGATTTCAATAGAGACCAAATAATAAGATCCTTCTTCATAAAGTCTTACTCTGATCATGCACTGATTATGTTATCCTGCATGTGTGCACATATAGTACAACAAAGTGCTAATGACTGTTTTGGCATAATACCCTAAAATAAACTAATCTGCAACTCAAGCAGATATTACTGAGCATTGTATGCATGTGAAAATGTTTCTAATATTTTGCCCTCCTCGTGTTTCTAAGCTCTGCAGAAGTGGAATTCATGAAAAGGCTGCTGTATTGGATGCATTAAATTGTATAGGTGTAGCCTACCTAAAAAAGTGGCTCTTTGTTAAAGAATATGTTATGGCTTTGATGGTGGCCATGTGCTTCAGTATTTTGAGACTTATTAAAAACAAAATATCCCTATATCTTCAGCTGTAAACAATTAAAAGGGCATGTTAAATTAAAAATAGTCAAATATTTGTTTGCAAATGTTTTTCATAGCCCCGTTTTGTACTGTTTGTTCATTTGGTCAAAGCACTGATGAGACACAGCCACTTCTCCCTCTGGGGATGCAAATGGAAGACCTATCAAAATTTGCCATGAAGCTTCCCACGCCTAAACCAACGCTAGTTTCATAAAGCATCTGCCGCAACAGTGACGAAAACCCAAACTTGTTTTCTCCTGCACGAAGTCCGTCTGACGTCACTGATCCTGTCACAGTGTCTGCTGCAGCATCCCCACAGGCTGAATGAGATGGTAACAAAGGATGCTGATAAATTATAGAGCTCTCTAAATAAAACACCGATCAAGCAGCCCAAATGATGCAGGAAAGTTGACCTCTTTATCAATATAGTATATTTTCATTCCAAATAAAAGTATTTAAAATCCTGAATATAAATTCAAATTGATGTCAGATTATTTCAACTGCATCACAGGTTCTAAGCAATGTCATGACATTTTTTCAATGTTGTGCTGTCTGTGGGTTATTTGTCTTTGAAGAATGGATTAGAACAAAGTCTATTAGTTGCACATAAATACTGAACACACAAAAACAGCATGAAGTCAGAGCTGAAACTGTACGCTGCGCGTTTTGTCACACATAGTAGAAATCCAACCTCCTGTCCTTCTTAAATCATGAAAAAAACAACTATATATGCCATAAAATACAGACACAACTATAACAGTTGTATAAAAGATCCCATATTATGGTTCTCTGAAAAATACTGTATTATGGACCGGATTGGTTTTGAAGATGTCATGCAAAAATTAATTTCGCTTTTAGAACTCCACAGATACTTTGACATTTAATAAATTCATTTTCATTGTCCCCCGTTTGAAAACGATGTCTATGACAGTGCAGAGGATCGATTCTGGCGTCGTTTTCAGGGAAGCATTTTTGCATATAATTGTACATTGCATAAATCAGAGGGATGGCTCAGACGGGATTTAAATATCCAACCAAACCAAGCCAGAAGCCAAGCTGTAAGACACAACACACATCTGGTGGCGCACATTTGTTTTGCTCTGCAAAGTTGACAAAGGTAAACTTGTAGCGTCGCATAGGCTCCTCCACCAATAGCAGTCGTTTCCAGCTCTGGCACAGTCATGCACCTCAGTGTGCGCAGTCTAACACTCTATTATTGTTGAGGAAACAGGAGTGAGTGATAAGCTATAGAGAGACTAAAAGCTAAAAATGAATTGCTTATTTTATTTTATATTTTCTTAAATAATCGAGGAACTAAAGCATCTCCATCTACACAGGCGTGGCACTGGCAGGACAGGCTGCTTGCTGGCGGGTTTTTTGAATATTGGATTTCTGATTGAAGGGGATCCATTGTGCTGCCATATCAGGGGCACGAGAACAGCACGAGCCAGGCGAACAAAGGCAGCAGATGGCTTTCCTGCTCCGATGAATTATTTTGAAGTAAGACACAGGGACCATTAAGAGCTGTCCGAGGGGTATTAAAGAGTGGGAGGTTAATCATCAAAATATATTCACATTAAGATATTGTATATTGAAGCAATGTACAATATAGAATAAAAATACATGGCCGATGTGCAACTGTTATGTGTAGTGAGTGTTTTTGTGTTTTTATGTTATATGCTTATTTTTTTCTGGACTAATATTATAAGGCAATGGCTCCTGAGTCCAAGACAAATTTCCCTACAGGGACAATAGAGCATATATCGTATCATATTGTATTCTCAAAGTGGTCTAGTAATAATAAGGAAGATTTATTTTATATTACAAAAAGATTACTCATTTTGCTGCTACAACTGTTCAGAACAATGGGATGAAATAAGAATAGTAAATCTAGTAAATCTTGCAGTGAGACTCAAGCTTGCAAAAACATCCTTACAAAGAATGTAGAGTTTAAAATCTTAAAATGTTGTATATTTTTCTAGCTGCTGCATGATCCTGCACAGTGCCTCAGGAGTGCATCTGCACCGAGCTGTGGGAGGGCGTGGCCTGCACAAGGTGTCCGCCCACAGAGAGAACGCGTCTCTGTCATTTGGCCCCAAACCTCGTGTTGTAAAAGGGCGCTCAATACAAGTGCAGCCTTCAACCAGCAAAGACCTGCAAGTACCGCTGCGTGGGCTTTAAATGGAGAGCAGAGGTGTCGCAGAGGATTCACACCCTGGTATGTTATTTATTTAGTCTATTTATTATAATAACGTCATATTATATCTATGTTTGTGTGTTAAACATGTCGCTTGGCCTACATTGGACTTAATAGAATCTCAAAACAATGTGATTTAGCCTGAATCTCAGCCACTTATCTTCACCTGTCTCAATTTGCTGTTTAATGTTTATTATAGGTGAAATATTTTGTGTCAGTGTTTGATGTCTGAGCTTGAATAATAATAATGATGACAAATTGAAAATGGCATCTATAGCGTGTCTTAACGGTAACACGTGACTGTGAATGTTTGGATTAAATGTTGTGATAATGAGACACAATCTAATCTGTTATATTATATATTTACATGTGCATGGTGTACAGCTATTCTAACTTCGCTGTATGATTAACAGTTATTGGCTACAGTCAAATAAGTGAGGGCCTTCCTTCCAGAGTGGTCTAAAACTTTGTGGACTTTTCACAGTGGACGCTGCATTGTCTTGTCAAATCACTTGTCCTGTTTCTGTCAGTCGTTATTGAGTCTGAGTGTGAGAAAGTCTGACCCAAGATATTCTCACTGCAGCTCACGGATGACTGGGTCCCTGTGGGAGAGACACCACGCCTGCACGGTGAGGTCAAGGTGACGGAAGACATCAACTTAGCCAAAGTATTAACCACGATATTTCAGAAACTGAACATGTGTATTCCTGCTTTTGTTATAATGCTGTCAGATATTTCTAAACATTTACATGCACTGAAAGTGTTGGGGGAAACAAACACGGATATATAACTAGTTATACAGGAAATGCAAGGCTATCTTTTGATATAGGTATTTATATAAAAAATGTCAATTTAAAAACAAAGGAAAACAGGTTTTTTGTCCCACAACATCCATACTCAGCTGCAATTGTTAAAAGGCGTTTATTAGCCTGAATATTTCAGTAAGGAATAGGATAGTGACATAGACAATATAGAAGGTCATATATTTGTTTATGGCCTGAAATAGCCAGAGATCGAGGCTTGTGGACGTTTGTTAGGATTGTGGTCTTAGAGTGGAGGAAAAAGAAAATCCAAATCACGTCAATATGAGTAAAATCATTGCACATTGAAAGGTGAACTCAGATACAGTACAGACACTAGCCCACATAAAAAGTGTAGGTTACATGTCAACATTTCAGGAAACACCTTATCGTGCTGAATACAATACAGCTGCAGATTTTATTTACTGCTTATAAACAACATTCATTAAGAGTCTTAAAAGTAGCTGTTTGCAAATCGCAAACTTGTTCCAAATTTAAATATGTAATGTATTATAATTATAGTAATATTAGATGTAAGATCTTAAGATGTTTTCCTCTTGATCTAAATTTATAAATGAATTTCAGCTATGCCAATCCAAAAAACTGCAAGACAGGTTAAGGGAAGGACGAAAAGATGCAGTCTAGTTTGAGGATGGGAGGATTTAAAATGATAAATAAATCAGTTTTCTCTCTTTGTGTGTGTTGGTCTTCTTTCAGCTGCTTAATAAAGTTTATTTTGTCTGGTCTCTTTTTTATAAACAATGTGTATACCTCTTATGATTGAGTATGTGAATTTTATTCTTCATGATATGTAAAGTGAATATGTATCCGATTCATTACTGTCATTAGTATTTTATATCATACATTGGTAAAGATACTCTCAGTGGTTAAACATGGACTGAAGGCATCCTCCCTGCACGCGCCCAGGTTTACTCAAGCGAAAGCAATTACTGTAGGGCACGCGCCAACCAGCTGGGCCGTTGCAGATGGGCGCGAGGAGCTGCTCACTATAACTCATAGGTACTCCTACTATAATTTTTATATTAGATTTTTTATATCTGTGATGTCTGACTGGTAAAGTGAGTTTTGAAAATAAATACAATTATTATTCTTATTATTATTATCGTCATTATTATTATTATTATTATTATTATTATCATTATTATCATCATCATCA
>JAPZEB010000002.1:13989363-14001949 GCA_029783705.1 Chaetodon striatus
ATTAGTTTCCAGTAATTCTTGAATTAAACCATTATGGAGCAGCACCAGTCATTCACACAGATTGCTGATGTTGTTCTGGTGTCTGGATGCCAACCACTATATATTTCAACGCAGTACAGTTTTCATGTTAACTAAGTCTTTAATAGGTCTGAAATTTGCTGGTGGTCCTGCTTTTTCAAAAAAAGGGATGATGAAATGTCTGAAGTAATAATTAAAAAAAAAAAAAGTAATTTTAGAAACCCACGTTTAAGCTGCATTTCTTTTTGTTTGATTGACAGGACAGGGACAGTTCTGGTGCCACCGTTCTTCACCTTGCATCCCGCTTCAGTCATCATGAGATCACTGACTGGCTGCTGAAGAGCGGCGAGGTGGACCCCGGGGCCTCTACCGATACAGGTGCCGTACCTGTTCACTATGCTGCTGCCAAGGGAGACCTGCCCTCTCTCCGACTGCTACTGGGGCACAGCCCAAAGTAAGAGCGACTGGTTTTGTCTTTGCAGCAGTCTGTAAGCTTGTTTTTACCATGTTCAAAATCTGATCTATCAGGGTGATTTATCAGTCATTGATTTCTTCTCGCTGGTGTCTAATAATGATTTAGTATAATTGTAGGATTTAAGGATTGTTTTTGCAGGGAATGCAAATGCATTTATGTAGAGCACACTCTCTCAAACCAGGCTGTGTATCACTGACATACAGTGCTCAACACATATTACACACGATTTATCCTAAATATATGTTTTTTAAACAAAGTATATTTGGTAATACACAAGATCCGTATTGACATTTCCTGATGGTGTGCATCCATAAAACCGTTCAATGATAAAATGTGTTGGTCTGTAGAAGTTCTTTGAATCTCCGCCTTTCTATTATTCCCATCCTGATTGTCCAACCTATTCAAAGACATGTTAATGTATAAGCTGGGAGTTTCTGAATTGAAATGAAAACTTGAGGTTTTTTCTAAGCTGGTAAAAAAGCAGTTAGGACAACAGTCATGGTCAACTGTTTAACAGATATGACAAAGTTAGGATAAACAGCCCAAATCAATGTGAAAATACAATATCAGAGTTACTTATATCACATACAGTAAGATATGAAGCTAAACTCTCCCACCTAATCCACCTCTCTCTCTTTCTTTAACCTGGTGCTCTTCAACACATCCTTCACTTGTGAGGACTGCAGTACAGATTTGATTTTAAAAGAGCCTTTGGGCAGTGGCAGGTTTTAATTTTGTCTGCTCTCGTCAGTTTCCTCCAACTGTTTGTAACTGAAACAGGTTGCAGCAGATCCGCTGCTCAGATTCAGATTTCAGACTGCTGCCACTTAAGCAGTCTGACATTGATAAATTATCTACCAGATTTCAAAGGTCAACAAGTAAACTCTTACATCTTTTCAGATCCTTACCAAACAAGTGATCAGCTTTGGGCTCAGACTGTAGGTAATATTTATAGCACCAACTGGCCCTGATGGAAAGCAACCTGAACTTTGCTTTTTTTGATATGCATGGAGCAATTGAAATACTTTCTATTTAAATCCCATCAGAATAAAGAAAAACTCTTAGTCGCCCAATTTTCCATAAAAAAAAACTGCACAATACTATAACCCTGTGTGCTGCTTATGTAATACATCAAGGATCATTTCCATAATGTTGACGCAAGTCTGTATGTGAGCCATGTACACAAATTAAGTAAGTGTTTGTGGCCTGATATTAGATTAGATTTCAGATTTTGTTTCAATTGCAAAATTAGATCCAATGTAAGTGTGTCACCTTTTTTCTTGATTGATCATTTAGTCTGTAGAACATCAGAGAAAACAAAAACTGTCCATCACGCTATCCTAAAGCACAAGGTGGCATCATTAAGGGGAACTTTGCCAATTGTCAGCTCTGTGTCATTGCAGTGTGTGCAAATGAACGGTGTTTGGCTTCCCCCGTGCCACAAGTGCAGAGAACGCCCTGCTCATTTGCCAGCAGACTTTTGCCAGTGGATGGGCGGGGTGCTCTGAGCACTCGTGGCACGAGGGAATGCCAGATACATTCATCTGCACAAGCTGCCCATGATACGATGACACAGAGCTGGCTGAAAATTGCCAAAGTTCCCCTTTAAGCATCTTTCTTTATACACTAACAGTCTGTAATTAAAAAAAAAAAAAAAACCAGACTAAATTAAGACCAAAATAAGCAGCAAGTTGCCAAATTTAAGAGCCTGAATCATTAAGTGTTTAAGTCATTCATCAAGCAAAAATTACTTAAACAATAAATTTATTATCAAAATACTTGCCAGTTAATTTTATATCAGTTGACTAATTGTTGCTGCTCTAGCAAAAAGTGTTTGTGTTTGTTTGAGTGTGATTACCCCTTGATGAATATTATCTCTAATCAGTTCAGTGTCAGACCCACCAGTGCCCTGTAGAGACACCATCCCATATTAACTATTACGTCTACATGGACAAGAGTGAGGTGCAGTTCAAGGACGGGATTAGCATGAACCAACACTACAGACTCTTCCTAAGCAGGAACCAGGGTGTTCGTTGGTCACATCTGCTTTAAAAAACGTATGCACAGATTTCGCAGCATCGACACCGCAGTACACAAGTTACAGAACTTAGTAGCCTCACTGAGCCACTAGTTGATATGAGAAAATACGCAGCTCTGGCACTATGACCTGCAGTTTTGATGTACAGAGTACTATCATCAGATAACTGTGAATACCTTTTGTATTTCTTGAGTATTCACATGGATTTGTGTGTCTGATGTTCCCCAGTAGGGCAGTGGGACGATAACCAGTTAATCAGAGCCCCACTAACAGGTACAGTCACTGGAATAAACACTGTGAGGAAAGGTGTTAGCTGTTCTTCCCCTAAAGAAACAGTTCTTCATATTTGATGAAAACAATCATGTTATGACACTTTATCTTTTGAGTAATTTTTTGAATGTGGTTGTTTTTTTAATATGGCTGCACTGCAGCACTAAATACAAATTTACTCAACTGACACATACAGGAGATTAACAGGTCGGGTCCTGCTCAGGGGTGTCTCAGTAATATGGCTGTTGACTGCTCCCTCCCCACAGAGAGTGGTAAACAGTCAATACTACTAAACTTAAATTAGTTGTTGCTATTTTAGTGATTCAGTGTATAAACAGGTTCCTCTGGGTGACATTAAAGGCAAGACTGTGTGCCTTGCATGGTTTGTTTTTTTTAGTTTATTGATAACAACACCTGTCTGGTTGTAAAAGAATAAAAAAGGTAAATATGGAGATAACCGTGGAGCTGATGGATGTTCTCTGTGCTGGTGTCTATGTCAGCCATCGACAATGATCACTAACTGCTGCCATAAAGAAACAGAAATGTAGCTCATTTACAACTTAGTCTTTAAATTAAGCAGCGTTGTCTGTTGGATTGCTTTATCTTTGATGACCTGAGCAGGATGACCAGCTTGTCCAGACACTAACCTTGTGCTCTGCACCTCCAATATTGTGTGGTTGCACCCCAGACAGGTGCATAGCTGCTGAAAATTTAATGAGCCTCAGGGACATGGTAGCTCCCTGATAGCTGGGCCCCATTCACTCTTCTCCGCAACCACTCCCACTGTTGCTGTTTACCACCATCTCCACGGCGACACACACTAGCGCCAACCGGCGATAAGATAATGAGGAAAACAAATCCGTTTGAATAGACGGGCTGCTTTCTAGTCACTAGCCTCAGGCATTGTTTAGAATTGAACTTTGCAGAGGAGAGATATCATTCTTGTCTCAGGGTTTATTACAAGCTGCAAATTTGTATCAGTGAGTTTAAGGAGGTAATTGGATGGCTCTGTTTGTTCTGCTTGAAAAATCACAAGGACAACATGACCTCTTCTGTTACATGATCACTTTAGCAACTATTGACTAAACAACATGATGAGAGTGTTGCTGCAAGCAAGCCACAAGAAAAAACAATTACATTAAAATTCTTTTGTATCATTATACTAAACCAGTGGTTTAAGTTCTATCCATCCATTTCAAGACCTCCACCTTGGCTTTGACTAATTTAGACTTTTGAATTCTGGTGGGCTGATTTGAGGATTGAGGCTTGGTACCAGTATTTTTATATTTGACATCTATATCTTTATCCAATCTGACCTATTCATGACAGAAAGAAAAAGGATCTGCAAGGGTTTCCTTCTGAAATGTATTCTTGACACAGTATTTAGAGCAACTACAACCACTGAAATGCAACAGTAAAATTAGAACATATCCTTATCCAACAGTCATATAATATCTTGTGAAAATACACATACAGCTGTTAGTATGCGCTAACAAATTAAAGCGAATCAGCACCCTATAAACAGCAACGTCAAGTTATGTACTTATTATAAAGTTATGTAGTTAAGATTTAGGCAAGTAAACTTGAGCAGGTTGAAATAATTCAAAGTTCACTTGATTTCACACAAAACACAAACACCAGTTTACTGGGAGAAAGTCCTGTGGTTTTTTTTTTTTGGTCCATCCACCACCCTAACCTGCTTCCTTATGTAAACTTTCCCTCTTTATACTACTTCCTTCTTTACTCCTGTCAGCACATTGGTCTTGTGATGCAGCTTTCCCAATTGTTTGGTTTACATATGAATTACTGGCTCATGATTATAGGGGTTATATCCAAAGTCTGGTGTGTTACTTTTTATAGTTATACTTATGATCTGTGCATGAGAACAGCCTGAAAACTACAACTCCCACATCTATTCATTGGTTGGGTAAAATATGTACAAAATGTAATTAGAGGCCAGTGCTGGTTTAACCATACCTGAGGTACCCACTGAGTTGGTTGTATGTTTTGTTCCTTTACCGTATAGTTGTTATTTTTTGAAAAAAGTGTGACATAGCAAATTAATTTTATGTTGATTGACATGCACAAGTCAGAGGTCCCCTGTGAAGTATAGACAAGCACTCAGGATAGAGGTCTTACCATAAAATGACTGCAGTACTCGGCTGCCTGCAGTGTTGTACTCACTAGGCAGTCACAGTTTTTTGTGTTGCAGTTAGCACAGCACAGATGTGGCTTTGTTTCCCAGTATTTTAGTGTTTGTTCGATTTTTAAGCTAGCATCTGAATTGGTAGCTCGTTCACCTGTCCATCCCAGAGAACCAAAACCAACAGGCTCATGTGCTGTGCCTCTGCTGATAGCCTCGGCACACAAAAGAGTGAATGAATGAGAGAGAGAGAAAGAGAGAGAGACTGAGAGAGAGGCTACAGACAGGTTATGCAATCAATTAGTGCAGATTAAGATCTTTGGCCAAGCCATAATTCCAACATGCTGATGAAAAGGGTAGACCTCTGCAGTAGTATATTCTAGAAAGTTAGCCATATAAAGTTTTGTGAGAAACACACAAGATGGATACACAGGAAAGTTTTCTAATTTCTTATTTAGTCTTTTCTCACTTCTCTTCGTTACAGATAAAATGCTGAACAGGACTGTGTACTGTATAACTCAAATGGATCATACGTTCCACCGTGAAATTAAAGACCGTCTTTTTAGAAAACTGGACTGTCTAAGCAGTACATAGACATAAATACTTAGACATAAAAACAGAGAAAAGGGCCGTGGCATTCACTTTTGCTGAGGAAGTAGAAAATCAACAACAACCAGAATGCACTGCACTGCACCAGACCACTATATATATCTAATGCCACCCCCTTGTGGGTGACATAATGTGAGTTTGTCAGTTTTGACACAGGAAACAATATGTTGGCTGGGTGGTATAAAATTATCTTGAATTACAGTTTAACAGTAAGTTAAAATATGTTTCTGAAAACAGTAGGGGCGAGAAATAGGCAACGCAGTAACCGAATCTTGGTTCATATTTTATCAACACTGCCTATGTTCAATCCCAGTATTTTAAGCCTCTGTTTTTACAATACATGAAACAGTACGGCACCCACTTCCTGCTCATGAACTCTTGCTAACACAGCTAAACAGTGCACTACAATATGTTTCTGAAAACATGTTAGGCGAGATATAGGCAGTATAGTGACAGACTCTTGGTTTAAATTATATCTGCACTGCCTAAGTTTAAAGTTAAAGACTTTATGTCCATGGTGGCAGACAAATGAAAATGCAGAAGTATAATCTATAGTTCAGGTAACACCCTTTGAGTCGCCATAACACATCATCCGTTGGATTTTTGAGCTGCAAGATGAAGAAGGGAAGGGACGTTTACCACAGTTCATTTACACATACTACCCACACTGTTATTAAACAAAGCTGGTCGAAAATTGGCAAGTATCCCTTTAAGTTAGGTGGCGTTCAGCATTACGTTTACACATGGAGGGTAAGGGGTAAATAGGTGCGTAAAGTTTTCCACGCAGCCAATGGCTAAGCTGCACCTTATTTTCTTCAGCACTAATCTTCTTAATAACTTCTTGGTACAAGTTGGATAAAAAGTCCTTTCAGTTCTGTTTTACAACAAGAGGTTTACACTGAGGAAATGCACTGTAACGTGCCATTTTGAGATGCTTTCGGGCAAAGGGCCCACAGTATTACAACTGTACACTTTGTGAGAGTATTGTTAACAGGTTAAAACGTTAGAGGTGCAATTTTTAACGTGAACAATTATTGTACTGATCATATCACTAGATAAAGTGGTAATATGCATGGATATTGAGGTGAGCACAAGGCTGATTTATCTAGTTTTGATTATGTATAGCTTCTGTAGGAAACACACCCTAAAACCCTGACATGTTCTACTCAAATAGGACCACATTAAATGTCCCTGTGTGTCCCTTGAGCTTTGTTGTCTGTTTTTTCATTTTGTTGCCCTGTTGTAGTTTTTGGGCTCTACTGCCAACAGCTATAGCCTCCAAAATAAAGCCCCTTTCCCACTGGACAAATAACCCGCTAACACTTGCTAACATCTGGCTTTTGTCCTTAGTGGGAAATGTTACAAGTAGTATTCGCTCCAGGGACAAATGACTCTGCAGTAGTCACAGCCATGGCCCCTGCTCCAATTGGCCCCATTCAGCAGTGATGGAAATACAACACCTGGGTGGACATGCTATTTTTAGTAGGCACTGAGTTTGAGAGACTGAATAAATAAGAGATGTAAAAAAAAAAAAAAAAAAAAGAAGTAATCACTGTATAATTTTCATTGGCGTCCATGTTGCTTTTTACCGTTTACTAACCTGCTTTCCAGCCTGTCCGTAATGTTGAACATGACACACCAGAAAAAATCAGAAAGGCATACTTGTCCACTGCATGCCAATGGGAAAGCAGTCTGTTACCTATTTTTAACAGCTTTCCTGCATTAAATAAACCTGCATACAGGCACTAAATTTGGTGGAAATAAGGGTATAAGATAAAGACAAGATCTGCACACTATGTTATCAGTAAATCTCCATGATGGGAGACATAAAATCTTTCAAAATTCTTACACAAGAGACTTGGGTCACCTTGTTAAATAAAGTGCATTAATTCTACCACAACATTCTTTATTATTTATACAGGAAAAGCCACTGAGAAGCTAACAAGCCTCAGCTATCAGACAAGAAGACTATTAGTGTGACATCAATTACTCCACTAGTAATGAAGATAACCTTGCTCTTTGTTACTGTGTACATGGGGGAGGGGAGGGGACAGTGCACAGACAATTACTGAGGTAAACTACTCATCGGAGCTGAACTGGAAATATATCAAATGTCTCCTTCTTTAAAGTGCATTTTTTCTCTTTTCAAGTGACAAAGTGACTGACAAGGTAGCGCCCATTGGACCACTTGCAAGTTCTGTTGTCACACTAGGCTAACTTCTTTCTTAGCTCTTTGAAATCCACACCTGTTCTCCAAAAGCACCTCTTCAGTGGAGTGTTCAAGCCTCTTCACTTTGGAGAGTTGTGACAAAGGCTCATGTGCTATGTTTGAATCGTATCTGTCCTACCGCGAATACACTCGACTTTGTCGCTCTCACAAAGTCTGTGGTTAGGATTAATGATGAATGCAAGCTTCTCTTCTATATAGACCTCAGTGAGCTGGGGAACTTCAGCCCACTTTGGTTACACTCAATAATTAACAAGTCTGCCCACTTCCTGACGACAGATCTGTAGATTACTTCCCCTCCTTATTTTCAAATATTTTTAAGTGTGTTTACTTGTAACTTTCCCCAAAATTCCATTGTTTATTCTAATATTTTTGTTAAAAATCAAGCCTGAGCCTCAAACATAACCACATGTTTGACAAAATTAATACCATAAATTTCCCCAGATGATTTTATTTTAAGAATGTGTATCTATTTTCTGGCTCAGAATACGACCTGATTGATCATAGGTACGATTTGGACCAGAACATCCACATGTTGTTTTAATGCAGGGTCTTTAGTCACAAGAGTTTTGGCCTTGAGCCACATCCTCGGGAGGGAAAGTTTGGCAGGGTCATGTTTGTGTCTACAAGATCCACCTGTCCACTTAAGCCCAGCCTCTCATTTTCCTCACCACCTCTGCTCCTCCTCACCTACTCAGTCTGTCTTGGTGACTGGCAACCCTTGGATAAGCACAGAGCAAGTCGGGCAAAGCCAGTGGAGTGATAATCCTCTTAGGAGACTCATTGCTCATTTGTCAGTGTCCAAATAAAGCACACCCTTATGGGATTTAGTGGGGAAGCGCTCATTCACTCCCTGACCTCCCACTGTGACTGAAAAGATCTGGGACAAGCAGGGATACAAGCAATGGATGGGAGGCGGGGCTAAGGGCCTTTTGAAATAGGGAAGCGGGATTTGGCTCAGCGTCACTGCTGTCTGCTCTCAAAATAGCCGCATGTTGACAT
This sequence comes from Chaetodon striatus, assembly GCA_029783705.1. Classification (NCBI taxonomy): domain Eukaryota; kingdom Metazoa; phylum Chordata; class Actinopteri; order Chaetodontiformes; family Chaetodontidae; genus Chaetodon; species Chaetodon striatus. The sequence continues at coordinate 13,998,146 of JAPZEB010000002.1, forward strand.
TGACAAAGAGATGTTTTTCTGTCACAGTTGACCTTTCAGATCAATGTGTTTCTGTCATCCCACAGCTGAAAGAGTGTTTATGGGATAATGAGCGGATCATTTAAATGAACTGATCTCAGTTGTAAGAGGAAGTAGGCAAGCCGCCATTACTGCATCAGTGCCTCACTAGAAAACCAGCACACTGTACTGTGATGTATGTAATGATTTTTTTCTTTTTAAGTGCTTATTGTATTTAATTCTCATCACATAAAAGTGACATATACTGTACAAATAAACTTACAAAAAAAGACATAGAAAAAAAGAATTACAAAACATGAGGTCTCTTAGACTTCAGCTAATAGATGGTAAATTAAGATGCCTAATTATCGGGCCCAGGTAGCCTTCCATTCCTTAAGAATTATCTTCTTTGCTACTAACATGCCAACCATCAGAGCCTCCTGTACAGTATGTACAGCAAGAGAAGTTTCAGGACAACCAAACAGGGCAACTAATGAGTCATATTCAATCTGAATATCATACATTTTACAATATCAGGAGAAGACATCCTGCCAAAATCTAAGGACAAAAGCAAAAGGTTTGACCTAGAGAGCCTTTTGTGAAGTAACATCTGTCACAGATATCAAATATGTGAGGATACATTTTAGAAACAACACAATTTTGAGACTAGATGTTTCGAGCCATGATGTTTCACCAAAACATAAAAAGACCGTGTGGGCATGATGAAGAGAGAAAGTTTCTTTCAGCTCAATAAAAGAAGAGGTGTCATATAAGTCATTATTATTGCACAGGTCTGCCATGATTGTCAGGCCTTTGTCCTTCCACATCCTTTTTAAGCACTTTTGCTAAGAAATCTTCCCAGCATATTGTGCACAACAGGTTATATGTTAAATATGGTCATCAAATGCCATTAAAAAAGTCTTGCAGTCTTTATTTAAAGAGATATAGACAATATTTGAAATTTAGTGTAGTTTTAAAAGGTGGCACGTTGTTTCTGGGCTGTGCTTTCATCAACTGTTCCAACAACAAACTGAGAATGAAAAGTAAAAGCTACAATAATGCTCAATGAAACAAATTTTATTTTCTTAAATCTCCATTTTATGAAATCCTCGTCTTTTGATTGTATTCTGAGTGTTTTACCACCAGGAGACTGATCAGGGACCACTAGAGACTGCAATGTGGTTATGGGCCAATGGTGGGCCGCCACCGTACTTATCTCTTGCTAACGTGGTGCTGTGTTTTCTGGCTTAATTTTCACTTTTACAGGATGATGTGTATTTTCCAGTCGTGGTCTCAGTGTAGAGTTTAACTGTTTCGTGATAAAAATCTCATTAACTGAAGCCTGGTGAAACACAGGATCCTTTGAATTTAGTTAAGTTAGGGATTTAAGGAATGAAAATGGTTAATTTTTAGACAAAGCGCAAACTATACTTCTAGGCTACATGAAGTGACACGTGTTAGTGACTGTGACCGTTTCTAAGTAAAACAACAGAGACAAATTGGTGATTTGTTTTTTCACAACCTCTGTGTAATGGTTTTGCATTCAATTCAAATGGGGCCTTGTCAAACACCTGCTCTGCTCTTAAGTTTATTTACCCTCGTAACAGCACATTATATAATAAGTAGACAAAAATTCATGTCACTTCATTATGTAATAACACCAGCGTTTTGCAATAAACAGCCTGAACGCAATATAAAATATATTCCCCACATTTTATAATATTACAAATGTTATATATTACACACACACTGCAGTAGATATTACAAAATGTGGCAGTTGCTACTTTTTATATGAAAATGTAATTATACATGCACTGTAATGACCAACCAAAATGTCTTCATTTATAAAGATTGTTTTTATAACAACAATGTTTATGTTATGCTTTCTGGCATGAATAATCTTTTAAGATCAAATTTGTGCATTGGCCAAAACTACATTAAGTGTCACTGTGTTCCTTAGCTTAGTACTTTAGGTTTCATAGAAACATAGAAACTGTACAACACTCTGCATTAAACTGACACAGACATCCAAGTATTGGTACACACAAATGTGAGTTGCATTTAAAATCCACAATTGTAAAGTATCTATTTGTGGGAGTCAGATTTTATGGATACAGACTTTTATGTGTAGATGAGCAAGTAACTCTCCTTTTGTTTCTTTCCAGCCATCTAGTTTTCAGTGATGACGGCAGGACTGCCTGCAATATACAACACCTTTAGATACTGGGTCTTCATGTGTCTCTTCATTCACTATACTGTTTAATTCCCCTACAGCGTTGTCAACTCCCAAACTAAGAATGGTGCCACACCGCTCTACCTGGCCTGCCAGGAGGGTCATCTGGAGGTCGTCCAATACCTGGTCAAGGATTGCGGGGCGGATCCAAGCATCAGAGCCAATGACGGGATGACACCTTTGCATGCTGCTGCCCAGATGGGCCACAACACTGTCATCGTCTGGCTGGTACTTTGGAATGTCTTGACACTGTAGATTTAATTTTCTAAACAAATAGCAAACCTTGTTCCACATCCCATATTTATGATATTTTTATCTTTTATCCAAAAAAAAAAATCTGAGAAAATGTAAGTAATGAACTCACAGATGTCTGTGATCAGGCAAAGTAATGTTGGATTAATATTTCTGGTTGATACTCTGAGTTCTAGTCCAACTCTACTACACATTTTTACTGCTGGAGTGAAGGTAAAGTTGTCTCTCACTTTTTCCCCAAAGCAGCTCACATTAATTCCTAACTTGTTTCTGTCCTCCCTCCTTTAGATGAGTTTCACAGAGATCAGTCTGACAGACAGGGATGGTGACGGGGCCACAGCCATGCACTTTGCAGCTAGTCGTGGCCACGCAAAGGTGCTCAGCTGGCTGCTGCTGCACGGAGGAGAGATAGTCACTGACAACTGGGGAGGGACCCCGCTACATGACGCTGCAGAGAACGGTGAACTGGAGGTGTGTGTTTCTGTTTTGTTTCCTGTTACTTTGGCAGTGCTCAGTCAGTCTGGAATTAGCAAATACTATGAAACATCTGGCAAGTTAACATGAAATGTAAATGCTTTTTAAATAATTTGGGGTTCAGTGTGAGAATGTTGGCTGTCTGTATCTTTTTAATAGTAATGACAACATGAGCAATAGCAGACATGAAGTAGCCTAAACAATATTCAATATATTTAGCCCAACAATATTCATATAAGTTATGTAGGAGCATTATGGTTATTGGTGCTCACACATCCACACTGAGTTTCACACTTAACCATCTGTTTTGAATAAATGGCCTTTGGCTCATAGTTTTACCACCACTCTCACCTTCTACTTTGACTAACGTTTAGTTGTGTCCAGCTCTGGTCAGTCAGCTGTTTCAGCACACAGACGATGTATTTAAACATAGAGAAAATTGTATTTTTGGGGGGGTCTGAAAATTGCTGCATAGGAATGAACTCAAAGGAAGCTGACCTGACTTACGGGGGGCTGGCCCAAGTTTTGGACTGGAGAGAACATTATTAAGAAGCTAATACGTCGAGTCAATGTGGCAACACAAAGCTTTCTCAGTCTGAAAACAAGCAGCTTAGTCTGACTTCCACCTGGCACTTGACAGGGGTGTTTCAAAACAGATGCTTTAACCTGTTCCAAGTTTATTTTTATTACCAGAATTTCTCGCAGTTTGCTTTGTTACAAAGCACAACTTAAACACCTGTGGCCACCTTTAACCAGCACCACATGAACTGCGATCCGGTGGTTCGGCTTGACTGACCCCTCTCCAATATGGCGGCAACGCCGGCACACTAGCAAGCACCTAATGAGGG
>JAPZEB010000002.1:14006538-14019912 GCA_029783705.1 Chaetodon striatus
ATACTATAAACACGAGGTTGCAACGGTGTAACAGCACTTAGATCTGGATCAATATTTCGATGCAGTAATCAAAGATACAGTATTATTGATGCAAAGATGATGCAATTAATAAATATTGCCATCTTTATATGCGCCTTTATTTTGAAGTTACTACGGCATGTCTGTCACAGTTTCTATCCAAGTCACTCCTCCTTCATTCAGTTAAAACGGGCCACATCAGGCAGATGATGGTAAGCAGCCAAGAAAAAGACGATGAGGATTTTCACTAATATCGTCTCCTGTCAGTCACAGGACCCTGAATTGAATCCAGTCAAAATTGTACCATGGCAGATTTTGTAATATCAGCAAATATCATGATTGTCAAAAGAATCTATATAATATCATATCGTGATGAAACTTGTGATTACAAGGTTAAGTAACTGTTGCTCCCAAATTTAGGGAAAAATACTGAGAAATGTTTTGCTGAATCTGTGACACGATGAGTAATATGGAACAACCCTAAAGAAGCAGAAGGACCGGGGTGTTTGGGATATATTGGCCATGAGCTGCCATTTTCACTTGTGTCTAATCAGTTGGTTATTGCTCCAGTTGGGCTGTTGCTCTTGTGTAACAATGTGCCTTGTCTGGGTGCCCACAATGATGTTATTGTGTTAGCATGGCTAACGAGGCTAACAAAGACGCTCATTACCGTGGCAGGCCTGACATACACAATGGTTGTTGTGATGGGTTTGATCTTAATTTCAGTAATTAATCTGGCTGCAGATCACTCAACAGTGTGTTTAAAGAGCTGACAAGGAGCAGCAATTAAAATTGGCATCAACATTAGTTTCAGAGCTGCCTCTGGTGGTTCAGTGCTGCTGTGAAGCTGAAGACGTTAAAGCTGGTTGTGAAGTTATTCTAATTTAATTGTAATTGAGTTGTTCAGAGAACAATGTAATTACGACAAAGATAACCAATCTGTGAGATCACTTTCACCTCATGAAGAATTTATCTCCTGGTTGTTGCCATGACTTCCAGTATGACGATAACGACACACAAGTCTCTGTCAGTTGTATGAACAAAGCTGCTTTAGATTCAGCCAAACACCACAAATGTGAGAAAGAGATTTTAGAATATTTAAAATATTTTTTTAATATTCATTTTCTGCAACTACAACAGAAACAAAATGTTGAAATTATATTTTTATGTTGCATAGTAATTTCCTGTAATACCTCTAAATCAGCCTAAATGAAGGATGTCAGTGCAGAAGTTCAGTATTGTTGGAAAAATCGATTGTTCAGACAGAAAAACAGAAGCTGTGTGTGTAGATCTGCTATGCAAAGTCAGTTATTGTTAGCTGCTATAAAGTCCACAGGTAGCGAGAGTGTCCTGTCTCCAGGGTGAGCTCTGTGTGTGCACGCATGCGCCCACAGCCATATGGGAGAGTTTTTAATTAGTGCCACCCCCTCTCTCCTCTGTACCCAGGTTACCAGCCCGTGGCGCGCCCTCATTAACAATTTAACAAAAGCCAATGCTAAGATCCCATGCACACACACACACACCAACACACACAATTAAGATCAGTGTCTACTATATACATTGGGAAAAACAATCTACCTTGGGCGCCATAGTAACAGGGAACAGTAACTTCAGCCAGGGACACAGGTGATCGGACGGACCAATCTTAGACTTATTACAGTTTGCTGTGTAGTGAACTTGTTTTAAAATTCCTATTCCTATTCCTAATCGCGAAGAACCTGTTGAATGCAGTTGGAAGTTTTTTGTTTACTACACAGGCTTTCTCTGCTTCAGCTGCTCCCCCCTCATTTGTCTGTATTTGCCTTGACTGAAGTCAAATGTTTCGTGTGAAGCAGCCAAACAAATGAGTGCTTTGCCTCCCACGCTTTTTATTCTTCAGTCTTACTATAGTCCCTCTAGAAAACTTGGACTTTGAGATCTCACCCGTGATTAGTATACTTTCTGCTGCTAATTCAGGGCGCTGAAGGCGAGAATATTCTCATAATCCTAAACCCTGAGAGATTTGAGTGTGGTCGACCGTAGTGAGGGCAGCACCTGGGTCTTTGTGTTTTGCATAAGAGTCACCGGGGCAGGGTTGGGGAGTGGTTGGTCTGCGGGCTGCTAGTGACATCATTGCCATGACTGTGGCCGGCCTGATAGGTTATTGATGAGGCCTGTGGGTAAAGTGAGAGGCCAGGTAGAGTGACAGGCGTAGCACTGAGCGGAGAGGAGGTGACACTCTGGATTTGGTGACAGCTACTCTCTGTGCTCCACTGGGCTTTGTGGATGAGGCTCTGCTCAGAAAGGAGGAGAGCTGCAGTAGAGGATTCTTAGCGCTAAGGTAATATTTTATTAAGAGGAGTGAGAGAGCTTTGTTTCTAACGATGCAAAAGGATTGTCAAAGATATAACAAATTGCTTTATGTATTTTGGCAAATCTCTGGGTTCTGGAGCACTTTGAGCTGCTTTATGGTTGAACAAGGAAGGTGTTGCATCTTGTCATGTTTTGATCGTGTACTTTTCTTTGTGTGCTAGTAACTTTTAACTCATTTTAAAAGGGCCAGAACAGCCTAACTGTGCATGACCTTTGATTATCTGAGGCTTTTGTAAAACCACATGCAGATGTGCTTGACCGTTTTAAACCGCAACCAGGCTAAACAACCTTTGATAATGTGTACAAATACATTTGACTGTTAAAACAAATATATAACAATGACTTTATGCTAAGAGACAGTTCCGTGTAATGGGGGGAAAGGCGGTCTGTCTGTGTTTATACATCAGTGTAAGGGATGGGCAGCGGGGGGGCTAAAATGCTTTGTATATTTGCTTTTGTTGGCCCACTTCCCTGGAGGATGACAATCAAACCATCTGTAGTGCTCCCCTGCTCACATTACCCTCCCACCTGATGAGTGCTCAGGGACCATTTCTTTGACAGCAGACATGAGTCAACAACACTAAACAGGCTTATGAGAACTGAGAACATGACACCACAAAAGAAGGAGAGGTCAGAGGTCAGCTGTCAATTATCTCCACCTACGTTAACACTACACATCTGATTGATGTCTGAGGCTCTTGGTTAGATTTTGTGAAAGGTCATAGTGTTGGTGAGCATTAAAATGTAAATGAACACAAGTCTAATGCTGATCCACGTATTTGAAAGGCAAAGTAACAAGAGACCAAATCACTGTGACGTCGCACCAATGACAGTCATTTCTAGACAGACAGCTGGCAAATTGATTCTAATTGCGGAGACATGTGAAAGTGACAAAGTTGTTTATTTCTGCAGTCGTTTTCAGCTGTAATTGTAACGTTTTAAGATGTATAGTTAAACGTGTTTGATTCAACCTATCTGATGTTTTTGTTGAGCTTATGTTAAACACTGTGTTGCTTTATAGCATCTTTGATGAACCAAATCCACCAGCACATAACTAAGCAATATACCGCTGTTGATGAGGACCACAGCAAAATGTATTATACCCACCTAAAAAGACCCACATGAAAAATAGCAGTTTAAGTGTACACTTTATTTGGAACATTTTCACTAACTGATCGAGGCAGCAGTAGACTAGCAACTCCCATGTTCTGCAAAGTGAATTCTCTGTTTTTGTCAAAGGAATCTGTTGGCCTTATGCTTTTTCCGTCAGAAAGGGCTGTAAGACGGCAAGGTGGAGAAAATACTCTACGTATAGCATACACTTCAACTGATACTGATTTTTTCAGGTGGGCCTTTTTTTAGCTGGCCAAAAACGCTAAACAATGAGGGCATTGTTTGCTCAGCACCATTTCATTCATACACTTCATTCAGCAGTTTTCTATCCATAAGTTATTGTAAACAGTAGTTGTGATTTGGCCTGTACATTTTGCATTTTAACAAAGTACAAGCTAGTAGATGACCGCTTTCAAGGTTACAGGTCAGAGGCGTCTATTGGCAGAAATGGTACATGGTGTTCATAAATGTCTTTCTAGTAGTGTTTAATCACCTAGAAATCAGATTCGTTGTGTTTTCGTTACCTTAGAACGAGCTGTTTATGTACATATGGAGCGGGTTCTCTCCCACAGAGTTTGCCATGTTGTTCTACAGTGGCCCAGAACAAACAAATCAAACACTGGTTCTAGACAGGACCATTCGCATTTTCATGTTGGCCACCATAGTTCTCTGACACGCTTGGCACACAGGTGAAGCTTCAGTTCTGCAACCTCACTGCTAGATCCCACTGAATCCTGCACACTGGACCTTTAATTTTTGAGAACATACAGTATGAAGGGGCTTCTTTTTCACAGTTGGACATTATTTTTGTGATACACTGTTGGAAAAAAGTAATGCCATGGACAAGATTTAATGCAAAATGTTTGAAGTCAAGTACTAAATGCAAATACAAGGCTTTTGCATAAGGAAAATGTCTCCACAGATTGACCCGAAGGCTTAGTTATTTAATGCAGGGTGAGTTTACCTACTGCTAATATGTGGTTACATACAGCCTGACACACACATCTTGTAATAGCAGCACACAGTGAAGAATCTCAGATTGACAGGTGTTTGATATCCTGCCTTTACAGGTCCAGTTGCCAGAGATAGATGTCAGAGCGGAAAGTGAGAGTGCTCAAATGAAAGGGTTAAGTTAGTGACCTCTCACCCTGCTCTGTGGACAGAAGGGTCTCTCTTACATCGGTGCAAAAGCCGCATGTGAACTCTTGTGTTCTGCGGCCCTGCAGTCTTTACATGAAACAAAGCTAATGTTTTACTAGAACTGAACTACAGCCTTGTTATGGTATTCAAATAAGGCTGCTTTGGTCACACGAGAGAGATAATCTGCCAACAAAGGCTACTAGGAATGTTTTACAGTGTGTTGGCCTACATATGCCATAAGCACGGTTTAGCCGCATTAAAGCCATTTTCTGCCATTCACTCCGCAGTATCTCTCAAACATCAATGATTCTGTTATCTTGTCACTTCTAATAATGTTGGCAACTATCATACATTTCATCATGTTTAATTTCTTTTATAGAAATGAATACAAGATTGTATATTCCTACAAAATGAAAATGCTTCATGTTTTGCAAACTGAATTCCCTGAATACCCTATTTTACCGTTACATCTCTGAATTATTATTTTCATTACCGACTAATATGCCTATTGTTTTCTGTCTACTATCATGTAGAATACAGAACTGAGATAAAACCTCACATTTAAGAACATTGAAGCTGGAAATGCTTGGTTAACATTAAAACTAGGGCTGGTCAATTTATCAATATTGTATCAATATCATAATATGAGACTAGACATCTTCTTAGATTTTGGATATTGTAATATAAGTCTTCTCCTGGTTTTAAATGTTGCATTACAGTAAAGTGATGCAATTTTCTGTTCTATTATTTGTCTTTGCCAGTGTTTGAAAGGTTAGGTAAAAATGTAAGCGATTACAGATTTATAGTTACCTCATTCAAAATCAAAAAAAGTACTGTAATTGTTTTGTTTACTTCAAACTACTTTTTGATTTCTTTTCGAACAAAATGTTTAAACTGGGGAATAAACCTGGAAGATTTCTAGAAATACGCCCTGCCAAAAGAAGACATTTGAGCACAGTGAAAAGATGGATGAAAATGAAACCAACAGGATGAATGTTAATTCTACATATAAGCTTTTTACCTGAAACAATATACTTTGATGTGAAGTAGAAAACACTTAAGTCAGCACATCAAGCAGCTCACATTCAGAAGGAACTTAATGCAGCGTGACATTTCGAGCTCATGGCTCTTCCTCCGACTTCTGGTAAATGACAGAAAGTTGCCATCTCTGGGTATTTAAGATTGCGATTTAATGTTATATGTTGGAACAGGAGCTGTTTGATGAGCGGACTTATTTGTTTTCTACTTTGCTAGACGTGTCTTTGGTCCAGCATTGGACGTTGGGATGTGCGTGCCTTTTGTACTATTTTTGATACTCGGATGTAACTCACAGTTGTAATCATCCACCTGTGACTGCAATTAGTAACTGTAATTCAATAACACTGTTTTTTCTCTGTAACTGTAATGAAGTATTTGGTCAAAAATATTGTGATATTTGATTTTCTCCATATCACCTAGCCCTAATCAAAACTGTTGGCAAAGTATAATTCTTACTCATCTCTTTCCAGTCTAAATGGGCTGAAATTTAATTAACCCTTTCTAGGCTAACCACATTTTGAAAAACATGCAGATGGAAGCTAATGAGTAGGTCAAACCAAAGCTATTCAAAGCCACTCAGTTTTCTTACACACACTTTTTTTTCTTAAGAAGCTGAATCCTGGAGAAAACCACAACAAACTGCGACGTGTGGATTCAAACAGGAGGTCAAGGAGCTTTAGCAAGCAGCCCAGCACTGGGGACTACTACAAGACCCTGGGCAGCGACACAGCCGAGCCCCGAGGGAACAAAGACATGGCGCCCAATGAGGAGGTAAGCCAAATCTCTGCTGTTTATGACAGCAATATGTTCAATGTTGTGATGACAGTCGATTCATTAAATCAGCCATATGGATACATTGTAAGTTCAGTTTGTTACATGAAGGGTTCCCACCACCATCCTGTGCTTCTTTCATATTTCGGCAAATGTTTAGACATTTTCCTTTTCATACCTTTGCCTTGTAACACGGTGAAATGCTTTGTTTGGAGAGGTTACCACAACAGAGGGTCTGTATTTCTCTGTATCCACCTTCATTATCATAAACCAACAATAAGCACTGACCAGATGGCCAAGAGGATAATACCACCATTATTTAAAAGTTATAAATGTAAGTGGTTTATCATACTGTTAATGATCGTGGATGGAGACAGCAATATTGAGATATCATGGCTTACTTTTTCCATCAATAAATAAATAAATAAATAAATGACTGCTCCACTTGAAGGAATCTCAGTTAACGGAGGGGTCTCCAAGTGATGAATCGATCCTTCAATTTTCAAGGAGCAGCCCTGGCAAAGCAAAATTTCAACAGCACATTGGTTCTAACTCTAATGCATACTGGCATATGGCTCGTAAAAGGTTAATATACAGTGCCCTGGTTATACTGTTTAGACTCCTAATAAGGTCCTATTCAGGTTGAGGTTTAGTGGAGTGATGGTGTGTTGGTGTTAGGTTACCACAATGACTGCATTATTTGCCTGTGCATTATGCCACTCAGCATGTTGCGTTATCTTGTGTCCTCCTGAGCTTTTGTTTGCCACCTGATGCAAACTTCTCCCTCATTTCCATTGCCTCTTAAGTCTCCACCCTGTTGTGTAAAGAACCAATAAATCAAACTCAGGTCAACCCCAGACAAAAAAGCACACAGCAAAAAGTCACTAACAACCAGACATTAATACCACTGACTCTTGTATTTTAACTTAGTTTCTTTAGCCAAAAATCTGTATGTCTAAGCTTGTTTTTTTATTATCTCTTTCTATTTGTATTAATTAATTCTAGTTATGGTATTTTCTTTTTTTGAGGACGCTACCCTACCAACAAGTCTGTAATAGATCAATTTAAACGTAAACATGTGAAAATGTAAAAGGTATATTTAATCCAGACATCTTGAGTAGCAAAAAGGGACTACAGCCCTATTTCACTGTGCAACCCCATGTTGTAAAATGGAAATAAATGGACCTTGAATCTTCAGGTTTTTATGTAGGTAAAATATTGCAATTCCTGGTCAACACAAATGCTGAGATTAACTATATTTCCTTTCATTCAAATATCAAAGCATATAAAATATAATGAACCTTGTCATTTTTATTTGGAAATAATGTAGAGCTGTAAAGTAAACATTTTGATAAGGCTTTTACTGACTAATGTGTTGCTGATTACTATGGTGTGTAGGCTCAAATAGCTTAAAAAGCCATACAAAGCGAAACAGAATCCTGGTCGTAAACCACCTGTTTTCTGCCACATACCTGCACAGGCAGCTGAATGAACAGAGTCTGTTAGACTCTCATCAGCGTCCCTGGAGAGGTGTTCCTATAATCTCATGGGTATCATTGGTGTGGGCGTTCTGGGTGATACGGGGTACAATCCACATTGAGCCAATTAAGGTCTCAGCGGGGCCCCTCCTGGTCTCAGAGGCACCCTAGCAGATGGACCGGCTAATCAACGGGAGCAACGGCACGTGCTGCCAAGACCCATCTGGACACAGCCCTCCCCTCTACTCTCTGGGGGGTTTGAAAAGTAAAGGGGGCAACAATGATGAGCACGCGTCAGAGGAACTAAGGAGGGGCGGGGTGGAGTTAAATGTCACGGTCCATTAACTTGCTTCCAGCAGAGTTACGGCACGCTTTCAGAGCGTGTCAGACACGTGCGTGCTGGGGGGGGCGCTGGGCGTGGGGGTTAAAGTACTATCACTTGCAGTGACAGATGGCTTCTTCTCACTGTTTTCCCTCAGAGTTTCCCCCAGAGATTATTAGCTCTGTTATTATCAGCAGGGTATTATGTCTTTATGAGTTGATTAAGGATGGCAGGAAGCAGAGGGAGGACACATCTAATAGGGCTGCATACATCTGTCACTGTTGATAGTCTGTAAAGAAGAATTCAGTGCTCGCTCAGCCCAGCGGGAATTTCAACGGGCATGCCTATGCAAGCAGGGAAAACACAGTCACCATTTCATAATTGATTATTGTTAATAAATAAATCAGTTTAAAAAATAGTTTGTTTTATTTTCACAAGTCAGAAAATGTATTTAAAGGTTTAGATGTGTTGGTTGTTTAACGTGTTTACATGTGTTAATTTTTTAAATATTATTTTACATGTTTCAATAATAAAACAGCTGGCAAATGTTATGCAAAAATCACACCCATTATCAGAGGCAAAAAAAGGCTTTGGGATTTTAATTATCAGTGTTGAAGTGGTGTTTAAATTTAAGAAGACAATACCACTCTGTGGGCCACCTGTCACATCCCTGTTATCAGTGACCAAATATTGGCTAACAGAGTAATACAACAACGTGGTTGCTAGGAGAAAGTTAATGGGTATAAAATATGACTGTCTAATTCTGCTCTGTCCCTCCCTCTTCTCCGTTCAGGGCTCCGCGTTATTGGAGGAGCCTACCGACAGCCCTGCCCATAGCTCTGAGAATGGCACCACGGAGGAATCGGTGATGCCCCCACCTCCTCCACCTCCACCTCCTCTTCCCCCAAGCAACCCGATGCCAACACCCCCTCCACCTCCTCCATTGCCCCCGGAGACGCCAACCACCCACAATCACTCTGCCAGTAGCACCTACAGCAACCAGCGGCGCCCATCTTCCTCATCAGGAAGTGAGTGCCCCTTTAGTAGTTTTTTTTTCCTCTTTCTTTATCCTCTCAATATTTCCTCTTTATTTCCTACTTTTTTCCTGGCGCTAAACATCTGTTAAAGGTTCTTAAAAAATATAAAGATATTACATTGATGCATATTTTTTCTGGTAAAATCTATGCTTGTACATTACTGTTCAATTATTCCTGGAAAGCAGAGCCCCTGGTATTAATGGGCACAATGTAATCTCACTGTGTAAAGATGAATTGGTTCTGACCCTAGCATCCTAAATAACAGATTATAAATTAATGATGTTGGGCTACCATTACCCTGAGAACTGGTTTAGTGTTCATCCATTTCCTTAAGTGCCCCACGCTGCCCTGGATGCAGCTGACAGCGTACACGCTGTTCTAGTTGCAGGGAAATTTCAACTGATCTGTCCATGGTTTCCATAAGTCTTGAAAATGTATGCAAATTTTAAAGTAAGTCCTCATTGTAAGGTAAGGTGTGGCAGTTTATGTCCCAGTATCTCATCCAACAAGCTTTGTAAACTGAAAAGTCATTGAATTTAATTAATAAAATGTGTGATACCTTTTAAAGTCAAAGATCATGTAACTTACTATCACCATTTCTCACAGGCATGCCAAAGAAACATTTAATTAATTAGTAATCAACAAGACAAAATAGATCATGAATTATATTAAAAGTAACACACTTGAAAGCAAATGAAGCACAAAACACTGTCAAAGAAATCAGCATGCCCTCACCTAGCCTGTAAAGCACCATCAACAATGAAACCTCAGAGGAAAACATCCCAAAGTAATAATTACGTGTCAAAAAATTGGAAAACTGGAGTAGGATCCAAAATGGCTGGGTATGCTGCAGGTGCTCAGACATCCAATAGCAGCAACATGAGAGATAAAACATAGCAGAAAGATAAAATATATATTATTATAAATTATAATAATTTATAATATTTTACTAATGCAGTTCTACTCAATTTTTAGAAATGGCTGGCCAACACTGTTCTTCTGCTAATGCTGCACTTCTCTCCATGTTAATGTAAATGCCTGTTTACATGTTCATTCTTTCATCTGCTTCATCTCCACCTGTTTCCTTTCTGTTTTTGTTTTTTTTGGTTTGTTTTTTCCTCTCTTTTTGCCTGCCATGGTCTTTCCTCACTGCTGCCCTGTCAAGGCTCGGATGTGTCTGCCTCTCAGGCAGAAGAAGTGAGACTAAGACTGATAAAGAGTAAGTACAGACTGCAAACCAGTTGTATAACAGAATCAGTTCACTCATAGTAAACACACTGAATCCATCAGGTTCACAATAGGCCTTTACACTTTGCTCTTATCATTTAAAAAATTATAATCTTTAGTATTTTATATAGATATTTTGCCACTCTGTGGCTGACTTAAATGGGACAACAGTGACTCAACCTGTGTATCCAGCTCATCACAGCAGAAAGTAGTTGTTCTAAACAATCAGTGTCCAATTAACCTCTTTTGCAGAAAACAAACATCTCATCAGTTATAAAGAAAATTATGTATTTTCAGTGGAAAAAAATATTGTTCGGGGTAACTAAAAGAACTGTGCAGACTGTCCCATATCCACCAATGTCACTAAGATAAAGAGCAACACCTGTGTCACCAGGGATGTCACCCTATATGTGTCGACAAGTGACTTATATAGTGACTCAATATTGCAAGTGACACACTCAGAGTCAATAAGTACTTCTTACACACACTCTGGTTTGAGAACATACTCTAAAATCATCAGCATTTTAAAAACAGAAATATCAGTCATACCAAACTACATATGACAGATAACTTCAAAAGGGCATGTTTAAAGCAGGATGCATGGTGAGACACATATTTGTTTGGGACACTGCATGTGAGGAAGCTCATTATCACAAACAAAAGTTTAAGTGAAGGATCAATTACAGTATGACTTTTCAGCTTGTGTCACAGCTGACAAGCAGCTCAGAGGGCAGTATACAGTACAGGCTGTTTATAAACCAGTAATAAACTGCAATCAATAAAGCTGTAAACTATTAATTGTTCAATTCAGGCACCCTGTTTACAATCAGTGTATTTTATCTTTACGCTTTTCACAAAATATCCAACTGTCTCACCTACTTATCTGCCACCTGTCACCTAATGGTAGGATACCAATAAAATACTAAAAGCTAAAGAGCAGAGTGTGCTCCCTAATGGCATGATTTGTGCTATAGCGTTAATCAGGTAATAAACAGGCAGTTAGGTAGTCATAAAATTAAAAGCCACCAACACATCTGAGAGCTCACGATGAATTTACAGCTCATTGTGACGACAGCAACAAACCAGGTGGCTGATTGAAAGTGCTGCCTCAACACTGTAGATGGTTAGACATTCACTATTGTTTCCTATTGATTAACAGGGGAAGAGGATTATACTTTTATACTGTACAGGACACATCTTTATCTGAAGTGCTAAGGAGCAGTGTGTGTGCTCCTTAATGATGTAATTTGTTCTATGCCGTTAATCAGGTGATAAAAAGGCTGTTAGATGGTCGTAAAATTAAAAGCCACCGACACATCTGAGAGCTCAAGATGAATTTACAGCTCATTGTGACGACAACAACAAACCAGGTGGCTGATTTTAAGTGCTACATAGGAAGTCAGAAGTTCTCTATTGTTTTCTATTGATTAACAGGATGCAGAGGATTTAACTTTTTATACTACGGGACACGTCTCTATCCGCAGTGCTTAACGACAGTTCAGCTATTACAGACGCAGCAGCTTGACACAATTTCTGACCCAGAGCAGGAAACCTTTTGTGCTCTGATGTCCATCATGAGAGGCTATTTGTCAAATGTTCTTTACCTGTCACAGCTCCACCCTCCTTTACACCCAATCTGGCAGACCTGCTGAGTCCACACCCCTGAGCCTGAGCAAACACAAAACCTTTAACTCATAAAATACAAATACTGCGGCATATTCACACAGATATAAATACACCAACTTCAGTCAAGGTTTTTTTTTTAGTTTTTTAACATGTCTGCCTGAGAATAATCGACTGTTTCTGCTCTGCAATGAAGATTTGTCAGGGGAGAATGGATGACGGTAGGCTGCACTTATTGCCAAAACTAGAAATCGTACTTTTCTGTGACTGATCCAGTTACGTTTTTAGTAAGAACATTTCTAGAAGAAATTTGGTAGCACTTATTGCACCTGGCAATGAAGATCTATTAAAGGAAATAATCTGCTGATCGTCAACGAATGCTTTCCTTACACCAAATGACTTCATTAGTGTTGTCACTGTTGCAGATAAATAAAGATAAAATCATGAGAGTTTTACCTGAGTTGGTACACACTCCTGTAAACACAATCATTTGGTGTAAGGTGGTCATAAAAATCAGCCGGCACTGTCTTAATTCAGTACTTTTCTTGTCAGTGGGTATGCTCTTTCCAGCACCAAACAGGAAGCAGGAATCCTGGTAGACTGTAAACATGAGGGAGACTCCATGGAGGCACAAAAATGTGAAGAAGTCTCGGTTCTCCTGTAGGAGGAAGAAGAGGAGGAGAAACTGGTGGAGTTGTGGAGTGAATAAGAGTCAGTGTTTAATTTGGCGTTTATCTCATACACCAACCGGCACTCATTTGAGTGAGAAGTTTTAAGTTTTGAAATGGTTCCCCTCTCATTCCCAGGGTCTCCTTCCACTAAAGCTAGTTGAGGTGACAAAAATGTCAACATAGGACGCTTTTTCCTGAGTTATGTGTTTTTGCAGACACATAAGGAATTGTTAAATTGTCATATTTCTTGAAGAGAGTTAAGTTATTTTCCACCAGGAGCAGGATGAGAAATAAGCTGAGGGGGAATCTAGTTGTAGTCTTGCAAATAGTGACCCTGCAGGATCTTTAGTCTTTGCTTAATATTATAGTGCGTGACTCAAAACTCACTTGTCTTTAGAGATGAGAGGCTGTCAGATTTCAGTCTTTAAAAAGTCCTTTCAAAGTCTTTTGTACGGTCAGTATAACCTTAAAGAGCTGTCACATGTTGCTGTAAAAGTGTGTCAGGATTCAGTCGCCATCTCCTTTCATACACGAACTTTTTACAGGCCACAGTTTGAGTTGTACAACTGCACACTGTAAAAAGG
>JAPZEB010000002.1:14030367-14049042 GCA_029783705.1 Chaetodon striatus
GTTTGCACAGTTAATGCAGTCAAGGTGATAATTGTTGGGGGAGGGGAGGGAGGGTTTGGGGAATAATCCTTTCTGGCAATTAGCCCATTCTCATGTTCCTCCTGCCTTTCAGTTGCTCAGTACTTCCTTGTATGAATGAGGGCCGGGCCTGCTTGTGAGCGGCCAGCTGGTAGGCTAGTCCCGGTCCATCTGAGATGAGCCGTGTGTCTCAGGCTGATTACAGGGCTGGGCGGAGTGGACGGCATGTTCACTGCTGGGCACTTTAATGAGATTAGGGCTTTGCTAATCTATGAAAAGGGAAAAGCACCCCTCTCTTTCTCTCTCTGGCTTGCTTCCCTCATTTCTATGCATGAGGGCTGAGTGTCTTTCATTAAAAAAAAAAGCTAGCTTTACAAAGCATGCTTTGGAATTGCTCTTCAAAGTGTTTACCAGTATTTATTTCATTATAATTATACCCGCGGAGCCATGAAAGAGAGGCGGGGACGCTGTTTGTGGCGTGAATGTGACTCATGCGAGAGTTAATCTGATGTTGCGTGGAGGTAATCAAGTGCACCTTGTGAAAACAGATTCAAGAGTATAAACATGCGGAGGGCAGTTATCTGCTGCGCACATTAGCCAGCAGAACTTCAAGAGAATTTGGGAAATGCAAACCTTTGCTTTGAAGAGCCTCACTTCTAATGAGCGGAAGTCCATGTTGGTGATCAGTGATCGCATGAAGTCACTGCAGGAAAAGAGAGAAGTGAGTTGGTGAAAGTTGATTTTGCAAAAGAACATGAGCAGTTTTCAAGTAAGGACTCCACTAATAAAGTGTTGTATCATAAAATTGGGGAAAGAAACAGATTAAATAGAGAATGGACAGCAGAGATAGAGACATCATGACTCGTGGGGCTTGTTCAAACTGCCAGCCCAAACCGTTTTGTTTGCATATCCAGGTTGTTTCCAGACTGATTTTTAGAAAGCCTGGACAGCAAAACAATAACACTCAAAATGATCCAAACTACATTTGAAGGTGGTTTGTAACACGATCAGATATCTATAGATGCGTCTCAGACTGGATGCTCTGGCCATTCAAATCAGATTTCAAAGAGTCTTTTGTGTAGCGTTACTGTATCCCTGAGCTTTTTTAGCTGAGCTGTGTGCACGGGTGTGTTTTATCACCGGACGTTAAACAGGTATGATGAGAAAAATCTGACATACTATACACTACAGACGTTAACTCTGTGGTTGTATATGACATAACTGTACTAACATTAAATATTTCTGGAACGCTGCATGATTGAGACTTCCTTAATTTTGCCCAGCAGCTAACGTTAACCATTGTGCAGTTCCAAAGAGGGATTTGATCATATCTCTTTCAAAAGCTTTGTCACCCAGTCTTGAACTGCTGCGTCTTTTTGAAGACTTTCGAAGACTGTAAAATAAATCCACAGTGCTAAATAAGACACTGAATGTCTTCTGTGATTTTTTATCCTTTTTCAATGCTGAAAACAGTCATTGTCATTGTTAGCCTCCATTTCTCATGCTTCCCCGTTGGAAAGCTGCGTCACCAAGTTACTGACCCCACGTCCTTACCACAGCAACCTATACAGATAGACTGGTGCTGTCTGGACTAGAGATGCAGAGATCCAGCTTTTTCAGTTTCAATACCGATCCCGATGCCGTGGCTTTGAGAATCGTCTGACACCCACTACCGATCTGATACCATGGTTGACCTAAAAAGCTATATACCTTGGAGTGTTCAGTGTGAAATACCTCCACACAGCAGATTCTCTACCTCGCTCCATGTTGTTTGCGCTTGCCTAGGTAGGCTAATCAACTGTCGCGGCATGCGGCACACGTGCTGCTGCTGACGTATGACGTAGCTCGCGTCGCAATAGATTTAAATAGAAAGGATCGGCTCAGGTATCGGATGCATTTTCCGATACCCGATCCATCTATTTTGATGATATCGGGGCCGATATCGGATCGGTGCATCCTTTACATGTTGCTCTGGCATGTATTTGACAACACTAGGTAAATAAATTGAAATAAAAATAATCACTTTCTGGGTGTTGTATTTCTTTGATATTAATATGAGTGGTTTGATGTGAGTTAAATGGATGTATACCAGTAAAATTGCTGAACCTAGAGGTACAAGAAGTCACTGATAAACCCCTAATGCAAATTGGTTTGTATGGATGCACTAATTCAGCACTACAATACTGCATACTCTGATTATTTGTGTATGTTCCTTTCCTAAAATTCACATAAGAGAGCTGGTACTGAATGGTGTACTCAGCCAATTGAACACTCCAAATTCTAAAACACGCAACTCAGTGTAAAACAGGTATAATTCATGGCTTTTTACAATACTATAATCTTTTGTTATCAAGACACTTTCAAAATACTTAAAGTTTACAGTGTCCGGGAGAAACTTCTGCTTCAGTCACATGAAACAAACATTGTTGCCAGTTACCAATCATTAGCATTGGGTACTGCTAACAAGGTACATGTAGACTATGGCTGTAAGTGCCATAATACCACCCACACTTGACTATGTGAATTAATTACCGGTGCACACGCACACACTTCAGCACTGCAAAGCAAGTCTATCAGCTAATTTTTGCTTTGATCATTTTTTTTTTTCTTGCTCTGCAATTCCCAGGGGAATCATTAAAAATTAATCGTGTAGATAATCTTACCTGGAATAATGTTCGCCAGGGCGACTGAAATGCTTTAGTCAGAGGAATGCAACAGGGTAATCTATCTTGTCAGGTGAAGATGAGAAATCCAAGATGGCAGCCTTTTTTTTCTCTCCTGCTCCATCTCCGATTACGGCCTGAGAGAGAGAGAAAAGGATCCAGTTACCATTTGTGTGTGCCGTCTGTGAGGACATCCTGATAAACAGTGTCCTGTCCATTTAAATGGCTTTATATTATTTTAAAAGAAACAGGAGATGAGTACCTATTGTGTGTGTGTGTGTGCTTTATTTGCTGTTGTAAGTACATACAGTTTACACAGTATGCTCTATATATGCTCTTATATAAGGCTACTTTCAAAAAATTTGACATCGGAGATTGTGTATATTGGACTAACAGGCTGGACTAATGTTTCATTACAGTTTTTCTGTGCAGGTGTTTTCCTGCTCTCTCCAGCATGCAGACAGGCTTTACGTGAGACTGCAGGCATGAAACACATCCATATGAACTTTGTTTTGATGATGGGTTTAACCATTTTTAAGTATTAAAACTTCAGAGAAACCCCCATTTAACCTAAGTGCAGGTTTACTGAGTGAATAACTTTGCAGAGTAAGACCCTGGAAATGCCAAAAAACTAAACTGCAACACAAATTGATGTAAGTAAAATGAGTGTTTAACTGACTTTGTTTTGTTGTTGTTGACTTTGTTTTACTTGGGTTAAGTGTTTGAGGCCACACATGACAGTGGGACATGGTTTACTGCACTGAACATCAATGAAATTGTTTTATGTGATTTACATACACACTGTTCTAATAATTTGTATATGTAATGTATTGCTCAGCACTGAGTCACAGCATGAAGGGCTTGAATCTTTCCCCATAAAAACATATAGATGGCGCAGGTACATTGACAGGATTGATGATGATTGAACCTGTGATATCACAAGACACTGATCATTTCTCTGATGGTTAGAAAAATAATCAGTGTCAATAAGCATGTGGTTAAAGTCTGCACATGCTCATGATGGTGTGCTGCCACAATAAAGTCTGTGGTATTTGTAGTGTATTTCAGAAGTAGAGGAGGGTTACAGAGTCAATGTATTTGAAGCTGATGCTGGTCAAGTATTTAGCATTCGATCCTTAAATGATAAAATTTCCCTTTACATTCATCAGAGGGTGATTTCTTCTCCAGCGGATGAGGTCATGCAAAGCAGGAAAGGAGGGCTGCTGTTACAATTAAAATCCTTCACTGACTGGTATGGGCCCCTATCTCTGTCTCCCCCCTGACCCCTCTGTCCCTCCACAGGCTGAGGAGGAGGCTGCACGCCTGGCATCCATGCCGGCCTGGAGAAGAGACATGATGAAGAAGAAAATGGACGAAGAGAGGTGAGTAACGAAGCTGTGCTGCTCTGCGTGAGTGTTGTTTAGCTTATCTTGGACCATGTTTATTATATTCTGGACCAGTAGGAGGAGATTGTGCTCATTGTGTTTATCAGTGTTGTGATGTTTGGATGGCTCTATACCAAGACAATGTTGGAAATAAGAGAGGGGAGCTATTCCTACTTTGTACTATAATAGTTTTTGAGACATGTCTTTTGGGGCCACTACATCAGGTAGACTGAGCTGAGTTACTATACCAGTGAGGATTCTCTCTCGCCTACAGTTAAGCCTGAAGATTTCAAGGAGATTATTTAACAAAAGGCTGGAAATGATCCTGGGATTTTAGCCTGCGTTGATGCAGTAGCATCACACAGTGCCTAATTTGAATCGATGCTGCCTCATCCAAAGGTTGAGATCTGGAGGCTGTATGTGCCAAAATAAAACCAATATACCTAAGTGCATCTCTTTGTGGCCGTGTTTAGGTTAGCTTTGGCATTTAAACAATGTAGACTTGAACTAAGTGCCAAGAAACATTTCCTGCACCATTACACTACCATAACATCCCATCAATGGCAGATAGAATAGACCCATGGACACAACAGGAAGTATATGTTGTTGGTATTTTCAGCTCAGCAGCATTCAGGTTTGAATGGCATGCTTTTAATTTTGATCTGTTTTGACATTCTATAATTTTGCACTGAAAGAGGCCCTTCTGCACAACACTGTTTTATTGTTGCCTGTACTGTTGGAAAAAATATTGATACATAATAATTCTGAATAATTAAAATGGTTTAAATACTTATTTTCTGCAGTATCGACACACCAATATCAGCAGCACTTTCTTGCTCTCTCTTATTGTTAATGTTTACTACAGTCATTCTGCTGTTCTCTGCTAGTAACCAAAAAAAGTCATCATATTATACTCTTGTTATATTTATCTTTTAATAAAAAATTTTAATTTTATGTTCTCAATGCCAATTTTCCACACATTTTGGGAAATATTTATATTTTTTAAAGTATTGTATAAGAGATAAAAACTCCAGGATCATAACACTACTTGCCTGATAGCTTCAATGACTGATGCAGTTTTCCTGACATCTTTAGTAAGTGATTACATTCAGTCAAAGATATCCTGCTCTGTCAAACTAATCCACAGTAGATCCAAGTCTTATTTCTGATACCGGATCTAGCATATCTGGCACCAGTGCTCGCTGTATGGTGTGTTCAAAGAGAGGTGAGTAACATAACACCTCTTGCCCACTCTAATGTAACTCAATCATTAACTGAATCTACAGTTTACAGAGGGATACACATGAGATTTGCTGAGACATTTTGTAAAGAGTTTTCTAAAAAAAAAAAAAGACTCCAGTGTCCATTTAGCTGAGGGTGGCCACCATGTTTACAATGATATTTTGAAAGCTAATGTATGTTGTTGCTTTGACCGGTGCAGTTTGGTCTTAAGTTTTAGACAGGTTTACCTAAAATGCTTAAAATATAAGAGAACAGAATGTTGTATATGTCTCCTTTTAATGTCTACCAGGAAGAAAAGATAACAAACATGTCCGGTTGCACCTTTTTTTTGTTTTACAAATTCTGTGCTTCAGTCTTCATCTATCTCTACAGTGCTGTACGTAACGAATTACTGATTTGTTTGGGAAGATATTTTTATAGCTATATAACTGTTCAACTACAGTCACCTCCATTTAATGCTGGTTATGAACAATTCCTTTTTATTTTTTCATTGGCAAGCCTTACAGCGATGTCCTTGTTGCTTTAACTTATTGAATAACTGTTGTTATTTATTTAGATATTTACTCTTTTTTTCTTGTGCTTATGTCCTCCTGATGTGACAGGGAACAAAAAAGGTAAGAAAACATGATTTACTCCACATGGTAATGTTTACATAACACTGAACGTCCTGTGAGACATCTTAAATTGTTAGAAAACCAGTCTCCAGATTTTAATAATTTTGTGAGGGACCATGAATTTGAGATCAAGGCTTCCACCTAGTGGACAAAAATGGTCACATTATGTCCCGTGGAGAATAAAAAACATTAATTGAGCAGGGTAATGAAGATGGATCAAATCTGACACATGGGTAAATAACAGAAACAGCTCTTGGCCATATGTTTATAATGACTTCCTTATATAGTATATCTGTAATACATTGGAAATTAAGCCTGTGTGAAAACTTAAAAATAGGGGAAGGGGAAAAATAAAAAGGCACTTAACAAGCGGTATGACACTGACAGTCATTAAATGTACGCAGCGCACATCATGTTGCAACGGTTAACGTCATTTCCTGTTAAGTGTGACTGATTTTTCAGTGCGTTACACTAAAGTTACCTAGAAGAACAAAGGAAAAAACAGTATAAAGCCTTACCCTATTTGTTTACGCTAACAGATAAGCTAACCGACATTAGCTAGCACAAGGCTCATGCTAACGCGGTTAGCTAGCTAACTGTGCATCAGACCACCACTTCTGACCTGTTATTTTGTGGCACTAAAACACCTTCCTGTATACCATGGGTGTTCATTACAGATACAAAAGGAACCAAAGTGCTTACCTATCAATGTCTTGTTTTACTGCATTAGGACAGTCAGCCAGACGAAGACACGTTTCCAAACTTATTAGATCTACGTCACAGCTTATATTGCTGCCGCAATCAACTGATGCTGCGGTTGTTTCCGCACAGGTGTTTTTGAGCATTTCCTATTTATGCCCACGTGTGGGGGGGTTGGCAGAGGTTTTTCCTTCACCTGCTGACCTCAGTACTCACATTTGTTCCAGGGTCATAGTATAGTGTGCACTTTACAACTCCTGACATGCAATTTTTGTCATTAGCTTCAATTTTTGTCATTTGCTACAATTTCCCGAAATTTTTATTTTTATTTATTTTATTTTTTTTGGACAAAATTGGCCGCAAATTCAAGGGTTTTGGGCTGCTAATTCAAGGTTTACATTTAGCATGTGCTCACATGTCCTGCTATGACAAGTCAAAATGCACACATACTTTAAAGGGATAACACGCAGTAACACTAACTAACTGATCGAGGCAGCGATAGACCAGCAGCTCTGTGTTCAGTGAGCTAAAATGACTGTTTTTGTCAATGAAGTCTGGTGGCTTTGATGAGAGCATAGATGGGGAACTGAAGCGGTTAACAGCTTCCCTATCAGAATGAGCTGTCTGTCAGAGGGGTCAAGAAGTGAAAATACTCCCTATATAGCGTACAGTTAAACTGATATTGATTTTTTTAGATGGGACCTTGTTTGTGGCTAAAATGTGTTTTGTTGCTGACCCGTCAACAGCAGTACATTAGTTAGCTTCCATGTCAGATTCCAGCCTGCTTCTCCAAACTAATGGCGTGCCGACTGACATCTTCTGTATGTTATGTACTGTTTATGGATACGTGTACAACCCCACTTCATACGGGACACATTAATCAAACTAGAGTACCACTAACTGTATCTGTATTCTCACCAGCAATTTGATTTTAAGTATATTATTTTGTATTATCTGTTAAAATGTGACATTGTTTTATTAGATGGCCTATTAACAGATTTCATTTGAAGAAAACCTTATAAAATGCTTATGGTACAATCTAAGTTGCCTTCTGTTTCTGGCCCTTTGTCCACTTTTCTTCATACATCTAGAAAAGCGGAGCAGCAGGCCAAACAGGTCAAGGAGATGGAGGAGAAAACAGAGCAGGAGCGACTACGGATCCTGGGCTATGACGAGACCAAGCTGGCCCCGTGGCAGCGACAAATCATTCTGAAGAAAGGGGATATAGCCAAACAGTGAACTGGGCCGTCTCTCCCTCCTCTGCCCCACCGCACCCACCACCCTCACACACCCACCCCAAGGCCTTCACTGAACACCTCCCGATCCCTGATCCCCTACCCTGCACTGTACACTGGACAGTGGGGAAGAGCTTGTCTCCTCTAAACCCCGTCTCACTCTTCGACCTCCTGAAACACAGGACCATGCTGTAGTTGCTGCTGTCCACACCGGCTCCGAGGCTCAGCTTTGGTGGCGTGACGCGCCACCGCCTATTGACAGTCAACTGGAAACAAACTCTTGGTCTGTTAGTGCTAACAATAGCTGTGACATGCACTGATTGTCCTTGCTTAAGACGATTGCTATAAATGCATGTGTCCTTAACTAAATTAAGATTATCTGTTATGTATTTATTTGCTTTCCAGCAAACAACAAAAGCTATTTTACATAGATTTACTCAAACAAAGAGGTTTTTGATAGGTGGAAAGGGGCTACTGAGCATTTTTGCCATGGGGAAAAATCCTGTTATGTAATGAATGGAAAAGTAGCTCCATGGTCATACTCAGCAAATGATTATAAAAACCTGAAGCAGCTAATGCATTCTCTGTGTAGACGATATCACATCTTCATCATGTTATATACTTAGTCCTGAGATTTTTGTATCAAGCTCGTAGAAGCACTTTCTTAATGGCTTAATTTTACTGCCAGAGTTGTAATCCTAACACTCACACTAATCACTTTCTTTAGATAAGCTTGTTGTCATTTCTCTGTGGATTTGGAATATTGATATATATCATATTTTAAATAATGTAAAGATAATCTAGCTGTGCAAATTGAATTTTACTAATTATCACTGGGGGAAAAAGCCGCAATTTTCCAATTTAATTTTTCTATATGTGACCTATATGTTAAGCTATTGTGATCATGAATGTGAAATGTTGCGTGCATGTGTTGCGTAATGTCTATCGAGCATGTTGTGATGTATTATTGAGCACATTTGACCGCAGGACCCTGGATTTTCAGTGAAACACAAAAGGAAACAAAGACACACAACTTAGTACGTTCCTGCCAGGCTTCTATTTGAACATGGCCTTTTCTTTAAATAAAAATCATGCACATGTGAAGAGCAGCATCTTATACCAGACATCTCGCACTGAATGTTGCAGAAGTAGAGAAAAGATTGTCCTGTGTCCTCTTCCGGCCTTCGTCCCACTAACCTGGAGGATAAATCTTTGATGAGCAGATCTGCTTACAGCGCTCTGTCTGCCAGAAACAGCCGTAACATAAAAAATGTACTGTTCCTTAGATAATGCCAGCTGGTTGCTCGTGTAAAGAGTCCAGTTGTGATTATAAATAAGAGAAAGCAAGACTTATGCAATGAACTGTACTATTCACATCCATGCAGATACTTTTTACGTAACACAACTGACACAAACACCAGGTTGATAATTATACAGCTTGTTTTAACCATCATTTCCAAACAGTTTCTTTTAGGTCCAGGTTTTCAAGAATTCCTAGGATTCACATAATTGTTGGGAGTGGGGTCACCGATTTGCGGCTAAATATAGAAGGGTGGGGAAACATGTTTCGAATGTTTTTGGAGAGACTGAGGAGACACATTTGAAATGTTAGCAGAGCCTGAATCTGTGGCATTTGAGAGCAACTGAACCTCACAATCATGCCGGATGTCTCACATGAAGTATTCCCTCATGATGGAAAATATTCTCTATGTTTACTACATTTATGTTAGATGTACATTTTTGCAGATGTAGGGTATCGAACATTCGCAGACATGGTTGGGGAATCATCTGGAAATATTCTAATTCACTTTCATCGGATGCCATATGATGTTGAAATTGAAAATGATGTAAACGTCATTGCCATTTGATTTTCTATATATATTTAAACTCTGTATATAGTGACCCTCTCAGATTTTTGTCGTCTCATTGTTTCCATATTGCATTATATTACATGTCTCAGCCTTGCTTGAATAGAATGATGGCTAATTCATGTATAATTATATTTTCAGACTGTTAAAATGAAGACAATAAATCTTTAATCACCAAACAACGTTCAGTGTTTATGTTGCTTCTCACAGAAACACCTGTACAGTTAAATCTAACAGTTCAGGGGCCACATACAGGACAATTTTATATCAAGTGGGTGGAACCAATAAAACCATTGCATAATAACCTATGAATAACAACACATCCACATCCTTTCTTTTAATGTAAAGAAGTACATTCTGAAAACTTTTAATCAATTTACAAAACAGATGAACAGCCTGAGATGTCTTATGAAAAATAAGTGCAGTTCAAAAATATGTCTCAGTTTTTCCACATTCAGTCAGTCTACTACTCACTGTCATTACATGCGCACTTTTCCATACATTTCCACTCCTGTGTGGCATCACGACGCCAAACTAAAAGAAAAAGCTTCTGAGAAGATGAGGTAGGTTATCCCTGCCTTACAAACTGTTCACAAATCCAAAGTTTTAACAGTGCCTAAGTAACATGGCTCTACCAATACTGTTTCAAGATTCTTCAGTATTAAAGCTTCTGATTGACAATATTTTGTACAATGTTCATCTATCTTTAAATATGACCATAATAGGTACTCACTGTTATTTCAGAGAACTGTATTCTGGTCAAGGTTGAAAAGCCTCTGAAGCAGCATTTTACATGAAGTACACTTTTTAACATGCTGCTGAAACTTGACACTTCTTCACCTTAACAAGTGCATTGATATTAGGTGTGCAAAGTCATCCAGTGGGCCACACTGAACCCTTTGGTGGGTTAGCTCTGGCCCACAAGTTGTATGTTTGACACCCCTGTATGCAACAATAAAAAAAAACATTGAATAAATGCTGCCTGAAGCTTATAATATTTAGTTTTTGATTAGGCTAATTCAACTGGGGTGATTTTAAGGCCACTGTTTGTGCTGTTGTATTTGATTGAGTTATAGCTCTGAGAAAAATGACATGCACAGGGTTTTAACTCAAATAACATCAAATAATAACATGCAAAACAATGTACAATCACACATCACAGGCTCAACAAAAGGAAGGAAATTAAATATCAGACATAGATAAATAAATACAATAAACAGAACCAAAACATCTCTAACAACAAAATTATTAGAATAATGATTAAAATAAAAATAATGGGAATATGAAAAAGAAAAACCCAAAACAAACCAAAACAAACAGAAAAAGTGAAACAGACTTTAATATTATATTTGGGAGTAGCCTAAGATTTTCACAAGATTTTATTTTTGACACTTTGCCATTTATGTATTGGTTATTACTTTCATAAAATAACTATGATACGAAAACTCAAACAAAATAATCCATGGAATGTGGATAAGATGTTTGTTTGATTTCTTGACCTTTTGTTTATTTTCATTCATTTATTCATCAATTTTATCAAAAAGAAAGTATGCGTCAGTTATAAATCAAGTACCATGACAACTGTGAGCTGTTTTTTTAGGAAGTAAAAATGTTAGTCGCCCCAGATTCCACGTATTCTTAAAAACTGATAGACAAAGGCAAATGACAGACTAAAATTAAACGTGAAGGAAACAGAAATGTAAAAAGGAGACAGCATTTTAAAATTATATAGTAGACAGATCACCAAATAATTGATGATAGTGATGTATCGGAAAGTTTTCTAATTTATATGTTCCAGAGACTGCATTAGAATTAACAAAAACATCAAGGTAAAAAGTGTGAATGGGAGAATTAAAATTTAAATTTGTGTACATAAAAATTACCAAAAAGTATGCACTGTATTTTCTACATGCAGTGTAGTGGCCCCTATTTGTCACCAGATGGCGCCAATAAGCTATCCGGTGTCAATTAAGTAGGCAGGATGTCAACAAACATCAGAAACACAGAAACAGAAGAACTTCGATGGGAGATCAGAAAAGGAGAATCATATGGTCGTGGCTACATGGACAGGTCCAAGTCAAACTCTGCCTGACGGTTTTAATGCATTTGATTGAAAACTAGTTTTATGTGTGAAGTAGTCCAGCGTCACAGAAACAGCAGCTAAATCTAAATATTTAAACTGCTTTTCTGTAAGAAGTCACTTCCACAGCTGTAAGCCTTCACCTGCTTTAATCTAAAGTGTTAGCTTTCAATGACTGATTGACACTCACCTGTGGTGACGTCAGCAGCAGGGCTTAATGGGCGCCTGCAAACAGAGGAGGAAGTGAGTGAGTAAGAAGAAATATGTGACAGAGTGGAGCGGAGGACTACATCTGCTGCCAAAGCTGCACTTCTCCACGCACCGGACAGCAGCTCTCCGAGGACCGCGGGACTGACTTGTGATATCATTGAATAAGAAGGCTGGTGTTTGTGAGGTCACCTCTCACAGGTAAGACAGCTGCTCTCAGCCCCAGTGTTTGCTGAACTGCGTTTCACCTCGCTGTTATGAACCATGGGAATGTGAGGCAGACATTTTTGCTCCCACCCTAATCCGTCTTTTCAGGCTGCGAAGTTATTGGAAATTCAGACTGCGGCTCAACTGGAAAAATAAGCAGATAATGTGTTTAGCTGTAGGTGTTATAACTCCTTTACATTTTAAAACTGCAGTTAACGCCTTTTACTTTTTGTTATAATGCCATTTTAACACTGTCGGTGTAGTGACATGTTTGTAAGAGTTAGGCCTGCTTAATAACGTGCCTGTGTGTCTGCACTTGATAGTATACTCTGTGCACAGGGCAGGTTAGGAGTATCTGTCAGAGGAAAAGTGTGAATTTGTTTTCTTGTAGTTTCTGTGGTGCACAGATTTGCTGGAGCAAGTCTGTGTATGTGCTTTTGTGTGGGCAAGTGCAGTGTAGGAGTGAGCGGTGAGTCACGGGTTGAGTCCCTTGATATGAGTTTGAGGACACAACTGGCTGCTCCGTCCGTCCGACTGAGTGTGTGTGTGAGAGAGATGGGAGTTGGATCACGGGTTATGCTCCCCACTTTGATGGGAAGAGATGTGGAGCCCCACTGTAGGTCACTGGTGGTATTTCAGGGTCATCCAGACATCAGACACTCATATTACCCATGCTGTTATCCCATGTCTCCATTTAAGGTGCTATACATGTTCCCCGGCTGCAGTTTGGACGTGTCCTGTTTATGCATGTAAAGTCAAATTTTTCCCTCCTCTTCAGACTCCTTCAATGTTGTAGGAGCTGAAGAGCTCAGCAGACCCAGCCGAGGTGACGGTGGGAGGACGCCATGTCCCAAAGCCAGTCAGACAACTGCACGGGGGACCAGGCCCCTCTAATTCTGGAGAGCTGCTTCACCACCGAACTCCACATATCTGAGCCCGGCGATGAATGCTGCCAGCCGCAAAGCTCCCCCACACCCCAATCTGAAACACCCACACTCGAGGAGGATGAAGTAGACAGGATGGTGTCGCCTCAGAAGGTGGTTTTGAGCACCCAGAGCCCTGCAGCGCAGAAGGTCGGCACCCACCAGCTCATCCCCAAGAATCTAGCTGCATCCAGCCGGCCTAAAAACCGCCACCACACCACCGTGGTGACGTTCCCAGTGGGACTGGAGCACTCCATCAGTGGGTCCCGGAGCCGTCACTCAGCCCAGGGGCCAGACGTGTCCTGGGAGGATTATGACAGTGATGGAGAGGGCTTTGCTTTGAGGAGGAATCGCAGGAACAAGTCATACAGAGCGGCTGTGACCAGCCTGGACATTGAAGCCATGGCAGCAGGACGAAAGGGCGTAGCCACGCTGAAACCTGTCAGAGAGGACAGAGCACCCAGTCCTGGTCCAGCTCGTAGCCCTGGACGCAAGGTACATATACCAAGAGGTTCAGGGTCAAAGGGCAGTATTGTACTATATCCATTTACCATAAACTCATTGTTGGTTATTCTGAATTTTTTGTTGCAGTTGGCTCATTAATAAAACTGTAAAAAGAATATTTTATCTCCTTATCTGTTGGATATTGTTAGTGTTGTGTAACTGAGGACTATCAGAAGCAACTGGCTAAATCAAAGTGTCAGTTTTGATGCCAGCTATGCTCCTCAGATGAAGACAGAGCCCAGCTGATACAGTTTTGTTCTTCCAATTTCCTCATAGGTCACAGCCAGCACAGCCAGTAGCGTTGGCGGTGTCCTCTGTCAAATTCTCCTTTAGTCACAGTGATGATGCCGTGTTTCCACAACTGTTTCCTATCTTCCAAACCAGTGCCAGTGTTGTGGAAGTCCCCATAGGGTTTTAACCAAAGTATACCAGATAATGCTACATGTCAGGATTGAAAGAATGAATCAGTGAGAAAGAGAGATAATGAAATGTTAGGAAATAAAAACTGGTATTATTGAGGCACATGCTTTCCACAGTGTTAAACTCAGGCTGCGCTGCTGTCTCCCCTCTAGCGAACCCTGGGGAGAAAGAGGAACCAGAACCAACGTGGATCCTTTAAAGATGGTATGTTCACTAATGTGTCACTCTGTCCACTTCTCTAAATTCGGCTACAGGACTACAAATAGTTGGGAAATAACAATGAAATGTGCCTTTTTTATATCACTGGATTGCAAAGCAATTATGTGTTTAAAAGAAGAAAATTTAAGAGAAAAAAACTGAACTTTGATGCGTGGATGCAATGAAATCTGTGTCATGGCTCAGAAAAGGTCCCTTGAGGCAACAGTAGAGGACAGCGCAGGAAATCATTCACTGTGAACGTTCCCAGCATGCTAAATGTCAGATTGTTGAGTCTTGAATGTTAAAAATGTGATGTCCTGTACTGTCACTGCCACTTCTCCACTTTGGATTGAAGTATTTTACAGTAATGTGGATTTGAGAGGGTTTGATTAAAGTTGTTTGTCCACTTGTAGAGTTAATATCTCACTGCTGCTCAAATTGAGAGATGCATCTAATCATTTGTTTTCTTTCTCAATATGATAAGCAGTTTTTTCCTGCACATTTAACACTGCAGGAATCAAACTTGTGACCTTTCATTAACTTAGTGGTCTCTGTATTATTCCCACAATGACACAGTGCAGGCAGAAACCTGCATTTAAATCAAACTCACTAGCAGCTTTTTTTTTTTTTTTTGTCAAACAGATGCGTTCTCACCTCCCACGCTTTAATTCTGAGTGGCTCTTGTTATTATGTTGACAGATTCCAGCTCTGTCTTCGCCTTTCAATTTTCACACTTAACAAATTACCTACAATTAACTTCTTTCAATGCATGTGACAGATTCATGGGTAAATACCGTCAGAATTCTTAATGCATAAGCTCATTGTGAGAGAAATATTTCAGTTTAGAAACAAATTTTCACCCTTTGAACTCTTTGCGTTGTGTTTTTCCTGCTTCTTGACATGAAAAATGTTCTCTGTGAGACATAAAAAGTCACGTGAAGCCAAATTTTAACACCACTGCACACTTGAAACACTGAATTGAAACTTAGTGGTTGTTTATCGATGCCATCCTCAGCTACGCCACGCCTTTACCAGGAGATCCGTGAGCGAGGGCTGCACTCCACCAACCAGGATGAGCTGCTGGATGACTTTGTGGTGGTGGAGCCTCCAGTGGAGGATCAGGGCATCGTGGTGAAGAGCTACCGGCCGGCACAGCTCACGTGGAGCCAGCTGCCACAGGTAAACTTGTAACTGCACTAACATATAAAATGAGGGAAACAAAAAAATGTCATCTATACCTGAGAAGGTGTTTGACTTGGTGAGGTCAGTCAGTTATATTTATACAAGTGCACTTGTGCTTAACTCCATCTCACTCTTCACACCTTCGACAGAGAAGCCCTAAGCCTTCAAAATGTCCTTCTTGCTCTTCGTCTTAAGTTAAAAATCTTCACTTTCATTGAAAGGATGCGATATAATTACTTACAGTCTTCATGTTTTCGCTGCTGCATAAAGTCTCACACGTGAAAATGTGTAGAGAACCAGGCTAAGCTTGCTGTAGATGTCAGAATATTCACGAGCCCGTCTGACAGGCTGAAGCCGTCAACATTTAATTTTTACCAGTCTCGAATAAACAGCAGAATGGGGAACTTAACAATAGTTTTTCTCTGTATCTCTTACAAAGGTGAAGCACACAGGTATCCTGACACTGATCTCACCTCAAGAGAGAAAGAGACAAGAGGTAAGAATGTGCGTGTGTGTGTGTTTGTGTGTGTGTGCAGATATGCATCACATGCATATCAAGTATGCAGACAGCTATGTCTTAGAGAGGATTTAACGTGCTACAGGAAGCAGTTTAATGGCTGACCATCTTTCAGTTTTAAAAAAAATCCCAATGCAAACACAGCCTTCTTTCTACACTGCATTTTGCATCAACACCCAACAGTCACACAGGGACAAAATCTATAATGCAGGAGGCACAGATAACAACTTTTTCATAGTGGACTTGACACTAGAGTGCAATGCAACCATATTACTAGCAGCGTTTAAAGTTAGGGGTGAAAATGACATCATGAAATTCTAGCAACAAATGTGCAGTTCAAGAAATCAAAGCTTTTCCACAAAAGTTAGGTGAGTGATTGATGTTCATTTTCTATTTACATAATATTTATTGTGTCTGTGTTTCTGCCACTGTGCTGGGGAGAAAAAGCTCTATAAAGACTGTTACTGGAATAATAAAAAACACTAACAATATTCATTAATAGTATTTATTAAAGATGCACTGGAGGAATTTAGTGTTGCACTTCTGTGCAGTTGGGGACTTACATGAGGCAAACTCATGAAAAAAGATGCAGGAGAAGACAAGACATCCCAACTTTAAGTCCCTCAACTGCAGTCCAATTGTCAAAAATCACTTTTCCAATCATGCAACGTCGGCTGTTACCAATGTGGGTCTGCTGTGGTAAAACTAAAATGCTCCAAAGATGGAGCACTAAAAGCGCGTCTTCATTGCCGTATTTAGGCCCACTGCTATACATATCATCATTCTTAGGTTTCAAATATGTTGAATTAAAAACATCGCTTTTTCTTAAATGACAGACGTCTTTGTTACGGTTGATATTCTGATCATGATCTTGGTGAGATGTTTATTGTCACTCCGGTTATACAAGTCCAATAATGTGAAATATTTTCTCTGAAAGGCTCCAATAAAGAAAATGGTAGGTAGAGAATGGTAAAAGAATAAGAATATAAGAAGCAATATGTTTTTAGAGGTTTTTACATATGAGGCAAAGATCTGATTATAAACTCATCCATATAGTAGCCTGCATACAACTCAAACACTTGACGAGTTTGTGCTGTAAAGATGTTACAGCTCATACAGGCTGTGGATATGACAAAATAGTTTTTCCAAAAAGAACGGCAGACTGGTGCATCGCTTTAAATGTTGTGGCTGCAAAGCGTTGTGGGACAGCATTATCTTTTTTCCTTTGGTAAAAGATGGTCCAGTGTATCCTTCCGGGTCATTCACTCGATTAGGAACCTTCCTAATAAAAAAGGACTGTTTGACCACAGGTGAGGTTTGGTTGAATCAACACAGGATCCTACATTTCCCATAATGCAATTCCAAATCATCCCTCATATGACCTCCCTGTCTCCTTAATGTTTGTTTTTTTCAAACCCCACACCTGCGGTTTGTAAAACAAGCTTTTCGTTAAAGATGTAAGACTCAGACTCTAGCCAAGATTGCTCAGATGACATCATCAGGGTCATGAAGTGTGTCTTAAAATATAAATAAATACTCTACAGTCATATTGATTTTCATCCCACACTTGCCAATTCATTCTCGTCTGGCAACAAGTTCAAACTCATTCTCAGTCTTTGTGTCAGAAGGCTTTCTAGGAAATGAAGGAAGTCACTGAGCAGCAGCAGATGTAGATAGAGAGGGCAGGGGTTATTTAGGTAGAAAAACAAAGCCAGTTACATATTATTACAAAATAACTCATAGAAAGCAACTGAATATCACAGACTGGTAAAATGTTATAGTGTAACTCTGTCTGAGGGTGGATTTCCCCTTTTGTAATGTGTCTGCACGAGCAGTATGACGACAGATGTTGTGTCAATACCAAAGGTCCACCCTGTGTGCACTCTAGTCCCTGAATAAAGCCACACCCTGCCAATGTGATCGTACGCAGCCTGTCTGCTGAGCAGGTGCTCATCTCGCTCTTTTGTACCTTAAGTCACCTCATGGCTTTAGTTTTAGTGATCAATCAATGTGCTCTGTAACTCAAACAAAGCAGGCAGATCATCATTTACTACTCAGTTATGATATTTTGAGCTTTTATTCTGAAACAAAAAGGTTGGTTTCAGATTTTCAGGAAGTATAGTTCTTGATTAACCTCAGCCAATGCCCTTTGGTCCTGTCTGAGCCACTTCACCTTCACAGGAAGTGAAGGGGTGTGGAAGATGTGTCAGCACCACCTGATGGCTCACCTCCTGACCACAAACAGCAGTGGTTAACTAAGCCCTCCATTTCAAAATATTCATATCATCATACAGTAAACACTACTTTGAACACCACTACAAATTAACCTCTGCTTATATGTTTTTTGTCTGCTGCTATTTGCTTCGGATTCCTAAAGATAATTGGTAAACTATACTGCAGTATGTAGAGAATATTCAAAGTTTCAGTATTCAGTATTCAAAGAGAGCAGAAATGCAGATTTCCCAACCAACAGCAGCCTCAATAAACCAGAATGCTTTGCAGCCTCAGCATATATTACATGTCAGTGATTTTGAAAAACTTTATTGATGCTTTCCTCTGTTTGTCTATGAGTAAAACCCACATTTGAGGGGGCGGGGGGATAGGGAGATAGCAGGTCAACAGTAAATGCCAAGAAAAAGTGGTGAACATCATCTGAAAATTAATTTTAGATGCAGCACAGCACAATGTGTCAAGTTTTTATAGTCATACATCT
>JAPZEB010000002.1:14052657-14070437 GCA_029783705.1 Chaetodon striatus
AGTGTTGCTGGGGAGAGGGATGTCTGGAGTGCTTTGCTCGGCCTGTTGCCCCCGCGACCCGGCCCCGGATGAGCGGATGAAAATGGATGGATGGATGGATAACTACAGCATGTTTTCATGAGTTTATATTCACCTGAAAGTAAGACTTGTGTTTTCGTAACATTGAAATGAGCTGTGTATATCCGCATACAAAGTCTGCATGTTGTTTTACAGTAGCTGAAAATGGGCTGTTCATGTTTTCGGTTTTTGTGTTGGCCATCGTAGTTCTCCTGCACACTTAGCACACAGGAGAAGTTTTCGTCGTGCAACATCACCGCTTGATACCACTAAATCCTACACACGAACCTTTAAAGTCAAATACAATATTTTATGAAAAAGGTTTTTACGAAACGACATAATTTGAGTAATTAATATTAAATCTAATAGGATAAATTATATCCTGTAGAAGAGTGATCTGGCATTAAAAAAAAAAAGACACCAGAGCAGGAAGCTAGTGGTTACAACCTCTGGCACATGTGAATTTCAAAACTTAAAGCAATACTTCACCCAAAAAATTACCATTTATATATCAATTAGTCATGCCATGTTAACTTAAAATTGTGAAGAAAACTTTTCTTGCTTGCCTCCATGGAAAACAATGAACGTATTGATTTATAGATTAACTCGGGACCACGTTTAACAACAGCAAAACTATATTAAAACATCAGTTTACAAACTCTCACACAACTCCTGCAATATAATCAGTCTCATTCATCTCAGTCATATGCTCAGTGCTTCTTAAACAAATGTTTTTAGACTAATCTATGCTCTCTTAAAAGCCAGACTCCAATATTAAGGTTTTATAGTGCAAACGCATGTGTTTGGGAAGTAATGAGCATACAATTGGATAAATGAGATACTGCTCGAGTTGTTGTAGAGTTTTAAATAGATATTTTAATAGCTTTGCTGTTGTTAAATGCATTCCTCAGTCAATAAATAAATCAACATGTGTGCCATTTTCCATGGAGGGATGCAAGAAAACCAGTTTTCGTCACTAACTCAAGGTAACACAGCATGACTAACTGATTTACAAGTAGTAGTTTTTCTTTAAAGCTTCTTAACAAATTAAATTGCTCTCACTTTTGATAATAAAAGGATCTTTTTGTGTCATTTGCTAAAATGGTGGCTGCTGCAAAGGACGAACTCCAGATCCATGACCAGATTTTGCAGCATTTCATGAGCTTTGTAGCGTTTTCCTGGTGACTCCCGTGGACACTGAGTAGATCCAGCTGCTGCTAGCGGGCAGGAGACATGAGAAACAGAGTGAAATGAGGAGAGGACAGGGACAGAGAAAGTAGAGAGCATGGATGTGGTGCGTGCATACTTGAGATTCTTCAATCTTGCATTCAGCATGTCAGCTCGACAAACTACAGCTCTCTGTTTTGAGTTAGGGAGAAACTAAACAATGTCAGCACAGAGGAAGGAGCTGCCCACAACACTGGAGTCACTTTCAGGGTTGTTAAGTCAAGACAGTGACCCAGTCTTCAGGTGATAATATCTAGGAAATGCTATTAGCAGATGGTCAAGGAATGTGGTCTGAATGTGTTAATAGTACACGCATACATAGTAAAACAGCTGCTGTGTTAAGCTTCACAATAATGCGCAAAAATGATCATTTAAAACACATTATTCCTGTGAATAATCCTGCACGTTGCTTATCTTTTAAATGAACATATGAATAAAAACAGCTTGTTTGTCCAGTGAGGAGAGCTTTGTGGTGATGGACTACGCCACTCTGGAGAATGTGGAGGTGGAGATCGAAGAGGATACAGAAGGACGGGTGACTTCGCCAAGGAATGGTTCCAGTTATGATCTGTCCTTCAGGCTGCTGATGAGCAGGAACAGTGAGGGCAGAGCAGTGCAGATCACCTTGCAGGCAGAGTCCAGGTACCGCCGCTCTCACCTCTCATCAAACATGAACTGCGCATAATAAGTGCAGTTATTTTCCCTCAAGAGCGGGATTTATGTTTGAAAACACAAGATTTAGATATTATAAGGCCACATTAGGTATGATCTCATCTAGAGGGAGGGGCACTTGGAAGATTTTGATAAAAATCTAACCTCTCTGATACACTGTGACACACATTGTCACGTCGCTTCCTCTTAATATAGATGATTATGTTTAATAGGTAACTCAGGTTATTTTCAAGCTGCGGCCTTTTGCCCTGTGTTCTTGTGTCCAGTATTGTGCGAGAGCTCTGCAGGCTGCAGTGTAAACACTTATGGCATTTGTGCACCGTCATCTTCTGTCCAATAAAAGTGCTTGTTTTTGCCACTAACAGGCTCAGCTTATTGTAAGTGCTTGACCAAACCCCAACAGAGATAGACCTTTTTGGTAAAGAGTAAGAGCCTTCTTTTAAAAACCAGAAACAGCCCTGAAATCGCAAAAGCCAAACTGTCCAGACTCTATTCAAATAAACAGTAATTTTATCGTTCCTAAACACACTTCATTCACACTTCAAACAAAATAAGCCATCTTTGTTTGTCTTTCCACTGTCCTAACAATCACCAACTCTGGTTTGGTTGAGACAAACCCTTAATTCACCAAGTTAGATGTGAGAATAGGCTGCCTCTATACTCAATAAAATCACTGTTTATTTAAATGGAGTCTGGTGAGTTTGGCAATGGTGATTTCGGGGCTGTTTCTGGTTAAACAAAAGTCTCCTCAGCACTGGACCAGTTTCAAAAAGTGTTCACATCAGTCACTTCAACACATTAACATAGGAAAATAGGGTCCACGTTGAAAAATACAGAAAATTACCCTTAAAGCTTGATGGGAGGAAATCGTCAGGGGGTGACCGTGGTCCTGCAGTGCAGCTGGGGGCAGCTATCCCCTGCTGTGAGGCTGAAGTTGGACCTCACGTCTCCCTGCTGCAATCCAAATCAATTTGTTTTGTGTCTGGCTCCCTCTACTGACAGAACTTTTAACTGCAACCTAAAATGTTCCTGTGCATTTAGTCCACTGGTATCACATGCACAATACACAACACTGGCTTTGGAGTCATATTTAACAGTACTTTTTGGTCTCTGTCGCTCAGGGTGGATCGGTCACGTTGGATAGTTGCACTTACAGAACACAAGCAGGCCGGAGTCTTCATCTGTAAAGATGGTAAGTCAGCGTGCTCTATTTACCAAGGGAGTCATTCTTTAAAATACACTCTGTCGTCAGTGTGTACATGTCAGTCTTTGAAAACAGCACCTAATGACAAATCTGTTCCTTTACCTTTCATGTGTAAATTATTAATTTGTGTGCGGGGCGGAAAACAGATGGTTCGCATTCACTTTCCATGTCAAATGAGTCTGCAGCTGTTTCAAATGCAATTTTATTCATATACATATGACAGCTGCACAGGTTCTCCCTTCTTCTTCAGACCTTTAAAATATGAACTAATACTTTCTTGATCTATGTGAATCTTGACTTTGGGTTTACAAAGCTTTACAAACACTTAAAAACAAGAACATAATTCGTACTTTCTAGCATTTGACTCCAAATGCAGCACATGAAAACGGTACTCTGGTACAGCACCTTAACCCAGCTGCTTGTATAGTGTATATGAAACAGATGGACGCCTATATGATCCCACAGTATGTGTCAAACCTGCCTTGGACATGCACAGAACAATTTCAAAACAAAGACAGGCGTGGAGCACTCATTAAGTTTCATGTGTATTTGACCATAGTGTCCTATAACAGTACTTTGGATATTAAATGAAATCTTATTTGAATTAAAGCCATGATCTTGTTCATACAAATACTTTACAATGCGATACTCTGTTGAAGACATACTGAAAACAAAACCATCACACAGGTAGCACACACTGTGGCTGTTTGTGTAATGGCAGTTGCATGAGTAGCGCATGTGTCTTTTTGATATCGTTATCAAAGGGTGTGCCTACCCAAGGAAAACAACACATTCCAGGAAATAATTTGATGTGCTGTAGATATTCAGCTGTGTGACACAGGTAGTGTTTGTACAGTATCAGGCTCTGAACGCTCCACCAATAACATGAGCAATGTACAAAAAAACTGAAACTGCATTCCATTGACACTGGAAGCTGGAGGTCGGAGCTGGGAATAACGTCACACCCAAGATGACCGCATTCCAGTACAGCAAGTGGAGAAACCAAGACTGAGTTGACAATACCAGTTGACAATAATGCATTACACTGTACATTGTGCACACAGACACAGTGGCAACATTTCCACACATACGAGTTGGACAGCAATGTGTGAACAGCTGATCTAATGAGACATAAGTACATTACTGACTACTAACACACTATACTGACACAGTATGTATAATACAGTGTATGACTACAGATTTAACGACTGTTAACGAGCAAAACAGCCATTTTGGATTATGAGGTTGGTGGTCGGTGAGGTTCCTCCGACTTTACTGCTCCGAAATATGACTTTAAGGGGCATTGCAGTTAAAATTTCCGACTGGGAACTCATAAATTCCGACATCCCAGTGCAAATGGAACGCACTGATGCTGTACCCAACATGAAGTTTTGGTTTTATGAATCACATTGCATTATGGGAATGTGTTTTAGGTCTGCCGCAGTATGAGGCCACCAAAGCCTACATGCCGAAGGAGCCAGATGAGTTGGGGCTCAAACAAGCTGAGCTTGTTATCGTGATGCAGAAAGAGGAAGGTGAGGTCCTGTATGGGTGTGCACTTAAATCCAGACCTTCATACTCAATCAGTGTGCCGCCTCCTGCACCTCATATAAAAGCATACAAGAGTTCTTAGAAAGGCATCTTAAACTGTGTGCTCTTCCCAGCCTGGTGCTACGGGGAGAGGATGCGAGATGGAGTGAGGGGCTGGTTTCCTTCTACCTGTGCCACCGAGATCACCAATCCCACCGCCATGGAGAACAACGTGCAGCGTATGAAGCGTCTGCGCAAAGAGACCAACGTTTGAGGGACTCCCAGGATGTTCAGGGAGTGGACAAAATAACAGAAACACCTTCCAGTAGATTTGTGATGTTCATAATGTTCAGTTTTTTGTTGAAACTGAACACAGTGGTCCTGAAGTCCATCAACAACACACTGAAAGACATTTACCTGGATGTTAAAAGCCCCAAAAGTGGCCATATATGCTATCCTGGTACCCCAGTGGTCTAAGATGAACACCATGTAACCATGAGGTTTCTGGGTTTAATCCAGTCAGTGGTCATGTTTCATGTTAATCTCCAGTCTCTCCAAACAAGTTATTTTAACACAATTATCAGATTGAATCTCAGCCAGTAACTATTTGTTGAAGAGCCACTGTGTATACAGGTGTTTTTGTCCACCTGAATGCGCAGCCAATAGAGAAAGGACATTTCAATAGCAGGACTCAGTGGCCATCAGTGGACATATTTACTTGTACAGTACAACCCTGTGATTTCCTTGTTGGTGTGAATGTAAATTTTAACTCAATAGCTGTAGTTAACAATGAGCCTCAGAATCAGCCTAGGATTTAATTTGGAATCTAGGAGCTACAAACTTTATTTTATTGTCTACATACAGAATAGTATGAGAAGTTGCATGCAGAAGAATTTAAGTGTATTACCTACACTTTGGTTTCATGAGTCTTGCCACTTAACCTCAAGATGAGGAACTTGATATAGTGCTAAGAGTTGGTTGCATTTCTTATTGTATTGTGTTGTGATTTCATTTAAAGATGCTGTGTAGGGTTAGTTATCTTGGTGTAAAAACAAATGTGACAAGTTATCAAAATGAAACATTTACCATTATGAATGCAATTTGATTGATAAAGAAAACTCAATTACATGGTTTTATTTGTCTAAATATATTCATATTTGGGATAAATACACTCTAACTTAACAGTCTACTATGTAAGTGAAAGAAATAATGTGGTTGTGTGTCATTGTTTAGAGCCCGTATACTTGAAATATAAAAATAAAGCCAACACTCGAGACAATGTTCCTGGTTTCTGGACTTTTATTTGAGCTTGCATTTTGTTAAAATGTTTGAATACATAAAAAGTTATTTAAAAATGTCAAACTGACCAGATATCAAATTCCATTTTTTCTTTAAAAACCATTTGGTGTAAAAACTTAGGACAGATTTAGAAAAACATTTGCTGTTTCCCCAAAACGTTTTGTAGCTGTCACATAAAAATAATGGAAAAAAAACAAGTCTGCATAGATTCTGCAGGCAATCGGTGGTAATCTGGTCAAATGCATGGTGCAAGCTTGTGACGATCGTCAAGTCAAATCTTTATTGCTCAGATCTTGTTTGATGTTTCATCTTGTTGACAAAAAAACTGTAAAAGAAGAAAATTAGCAAATTAGTGAATTGTTTATCTGTTTGATGCATTTTCAGTCATTTGAGTTTAGTCATGTAGCATGTTGCAACATGAGTCGCCTACAAATGTGCATCATCACCAGATAGAAAAAGAATCCAGAGCCTAAAGCTGCTGCTCTTACGGAGAAGAGACAATAGTGAGAGGGCTCTATGCTGCCAGACAGTTTGCTTTATCAAATCCACTGCATTACCTCATGCTCTGGATCATCCACTACAGAGCCTAAAAAGTGCAAATGACAGCCTTATTTAGCTAGCTTAGCTACTACATTTAAATACAACAGTTAAGCTTATTCACTGTCATTATCCTTTGCTGTCGTGTCTGTCTAAAACCATATCTGTGTGAAGTTTAAGTTAATAGAAATAATCAAGACTGACTCAGGCAGCATCATGAGGCTACACTCACCCGGACGATGGTAAAAGATGGTAGGTGCCGGTGGGCAGGTTGTTTCCTACTCAGCCCCACCCTGCTGGGCCTCGGGAGCGGACGTTTTCTCTGCAGATGGGTCACCTCCTGTCTTGGCCTCCTTGGTTTCCTGGCCGGGTTTGCCACCGGTCTGTGGGCGTCTGCGGCGGTAGTTGAAGTTACGACGGT
Source organism: Chaetodon striatus (assembly GCA_029783705.1). Taxonomy (NCBI): domain Eukaryota; kingdom Metazoa; phylum Chordata; class Actinopteri; order Chaetodontiformes; family Chaetodontidae; genus Chaetodon; species Chaetodon striatus. The sequence goes on from JAPZEB010000002.1 coordinate 14,059,605, forward strand.
AACGCCGCTGGCGGGGCTGTTGGTTCTGACCACCTTCGCCGCCCTGATTCTCCTTGTCCTCCTCGCCGTCCCGCACCGGTCTAGGACGGGGTTGACCCCTGGAGTGAACAAGCAAAAAGCACTGTAAGCAATACAGTAAGCATATATACAGTAGCCAAGAAGTGGTGACATCATGCAAAAAGAGCATCATTCAGTGAGATGAGATGCAGTTATAAGTCACAAGGCAATTGCAAATAAAAAAAAAAAGTATATGATCAAAATTTGAATGCACAGCTGCAGTTTGAGGTCAGGCTGCAATAAAAGGAGAGCCTCTGTGGCCAAAACAGGTGGCGTTTGCTTAATCATGTTCATTTAAAGAGGCACATTTAAGTTGGTACACTATGGGCTAGGATTCACATTGCCCAGTGTTTTGCTCTCCAATTGTTGCAGCCCTGCATCAATGAAGCCAACATGCAAACCTTGGTCTGAACCTTGGTCGGAAGCCTCTGTAGAAGCTCTGCCTCCCTGGTTTGTTGCCCTGGTCAGGACCTCCCTGGCTCTCATCACCCTCACCTCCCTGAAAGCAAATAGATCAGACAACTGACATGCAGCTTTTTCCAAAGCCGACACGTAGACAAACAACATTTTATAACACTAGTTATGCAATGTACAGTCCTTGTAGTGTTGAGGCTGAGTAAAGAGCGACATCAGGTGGCTCCAACATAGCTAAGATTGGGGCCTATTGGAGTCAATTTGCAAGATGTTGGCCAGACCCCCGATACACCAAGATTTTTTGTTCACAACCACGCGAGTGTTGGAAGGAGAGGGTGTTGTGTATGACATCAACATATCAAGGGTCCCGACTGGGACGGCTGGGTGCCTGCTTCAGGATAGTAGCCCTGTGACGGCGTACCTCAGTCATCTCTCCCCGTGGTGCGTTGGTGTACGGGGGCCGGCGGCCGTAGCGTCTACGTACAAAGTATGGCGGGTAGCGCCGTCTGCCAGGGTATGCGGGTCTGCGCTGCTGTTGCTGCGAGTCTCCTTCAGGGGCGCTCTCTCCCCCCTCTCGGCTGCCTTTGTCACGACCTCCGCTGCTTGGCTCACCCTCTCCGTCACTCTGGTAGTTCTCATAGTCTCCACCACGAGGAGGGCCCCTTCTTCTGGGATAGCGCCTGTAGCGATTCCTGTCAGCAGCGTACTTGCTTCCCTGGACTGGAGTGCCTCCTGGGCCGGTGACATTTGCGGCCTCTGCTCCCTTTTTTATGAAAACATGTAAAAATCCAAATTAATGACCATGGGAGCAACAATTAATGGGATGTATTCTTTTTGTAGCTGCAAACTGAATTCATAACTCATAACCGAGTTGCATATTAAAGCATGGTTTACCTTCTCTCCCTCAACTACATCAAACTCCACAGTTTCTCCATCTCCAACACTGCGAAGGTATTTTCTCGGGTTGTTCTTTTTGATGGCTGTCTAAAAACAGAATAGTTCGGATGAGTGATTTAATATTCATGAACATTTAGAGAAAGTAAATAAGAAAAATAACACTACCTACAACTTACCTGGTGTACAAAAACGTCCTCTTTTGTATCATTCCTAAGAAAATAAATAAAAAAAAAAAAGAAGGAAAATGCTGTAAGTTACTTCTAGTTAGCAGTATTTTGATGGACCACAGGATGCATTAGTGTATCTGTAGACAGATTGCAACTTAACTAGAGTGTGAGGATAAGTACTGTATGTAACAACAGCATAAAGACCAGCAGACAAATCATCTAGTCAGCTTTGTAAGCAAATCAAAGCCATAATAGGATTGGGAATGTTCCCTCACACACAAAGATGATATCAGGAAGTGGGGATGGGGGTGGGGTCCACTTACCTATTGATGAAACCATATCCATTCCTGACGTTGAACCATTTGACTGTACCCAGGACTTTTGTTGCTGCAATGAAATACAATAAAATAAAACTGTTAACTAGTTTCAGTCAATTCGTTTTCATTGTTATACTGTTAAAATAAAATACTGTGAGGATAAATGAAAAGCCCCTAACCAGCTTCTCCATGTTTCACTAGACCTCCACTGATGGGAGCCAGGAGGGGTATCAAATAACGACAGATGATGACAAACTAACCAAGCCCAGATAATGTGGACGTTATATTTAACTTCCAACTGTCATCCGCTTTTAGATCCTGATGCTTAGGGGGTGCCCTGTGCCAGCTGCACTTGGTATGAACCAAGAGCATCAGGACCCAGTAATGACTGCGCTATTTCTCTTGCGGAACTTAAGACATGTCATCATGTAAATTATCAGTGCCTCTGTCACATGGAGCCGCTGTAGTATACGGTATATCAAAGATAGATGCTGTAATAGATACTACGTTGAGGTCGCTGGCATTTCAAGGTTCAACTACTACAGACCTACTGCCCCATTTTAAGCCGCACTGCTCAGTACTTGAGCGTTCACACGTGGTAGAGTCGCGCCCGGATACGTTAGCAAACTGTAAGCTCAGCTGGCTTGTTAGCATGGTAGCTAGCAGGGTCTCAACCATGTGGTTGGATTAAAGCCAGCAAGCGTAAACTATCGTAATACATCGAAGACTATCTATTTAGACCAAACCTGGGGCGAGACTTAATAGAAATATGTCGGTGTTACAATTGTTTTCATCGAACAAACAACTAAATGGCGAAGGATATCCATGGAATAGCACGGCGGACATTTTGGGTTGCCCCTTCAGCCATGTAAATAGCTAACGTAGCTTCGTTAGCCAACGAGCTAACAGCGCTGATAAGTAGCTAGGCCCTTAAATTTGATGAAAATCCAACAACCGTTGACAGTTGGATTTACTAACCAGAATTGCCTTGACCGTTCAGTCAACTATGTTAGGCACGCGTTGGTGGACGTGTTTCGACTATTTTTGTAGAAAATACTGCTAATGCGGAACCAGTCGCTGTCCTGTGAACAAAGGGACGGCCAGCAGCTAACGTTAGCTTGCCTCTGACTACAGTAGTCGTACCCGGCTAGTGAGCAGTATGAAATAACTTCGTGTTCCACCATGATGTGCGATTAATTGTTGTAGAAATAAAAGTTAACGATAACGTTTTAACCCTTCGACGTCGAGTCATAATGACCGACCACTTTTTTTTTTTTTTTTTTTTTTTTAGAGTGGCACCGACGTTAGCGTTGAGACAAGCGTCCTGAAACAACCTCAACGGTAGCGCGTGTGACGGCCGGTCGGCAACATGGCACTCTGTTAGTGGACGTTAGAAGGCCGGTAAACGGAGAGATTAACCGGTTGAAATTGAAGGATTATCTGTGCCACCCATATATTCTGAACCGAAATAACTATCACTTGAGGACATTGATCATAATTTACAACTAGTATTAAACATTCTGCCAAGCAGTGAATAGTAAAGCTAGCACTGATAACGACCCATATTCCAACTGACATCTTTAAATTTGAGTGTTGCTAACGTTAGCTAACGTCAGGACTAACCGTTCTGCTTCTTGACAGCGAAAGGGAATCTAATGTTATTTTACATCGATTGTGGCACATTTTCATTGTCGATATTAAATTTAATAAATATATTACTCTAATCCCACATAACGCACAATCGGCAGAAATTTAAGAGGCGCTAGTAACAGATTAATGCTTATTTGTTCGAATTTACGGCTTCATCAGACTGTTGGCGTACGTTAGTTATCCAACGGTTAACTGAGCCGGTGATCGGCTAGTTAATGTTTTCAACCGCCGCTTTTGCGCATCGCCTCCACGGTGTCCCAAACCACGTTAGCTAACTCAGCTAACTAGCTCATTTCCAGCACTCTTACCGATGACCTTCTTATCCCCCGCGGAAGCTGCGGCTGCCGGGCTGGATGGGCTCTCCGCATCGGCAGCAGGCTGCGGCGGTTGTTGCGTCTCGGCCTCGCTGCTCATGGTTACTACTGGTTGGTAATGGCTTCTGCCGGCGGCGGCTCTCTGCTATGTTTCCCGGTGCTAGATGGTAACCTGGGCCGGCGGTGGTGGGGGCTACTGCCTTCGGGCTCTCTGCGTTCCTCTCTCCGCTCCCGTTGCCGATCGAACTGGGCAGAATGAGGTACTGTGCCGGGGAATGTTCCTGGTTGGGGGTCCGCCCAGCTACTCCTCTGATTGGTTGGAATCCGTAAGGAAAAAGAAAGCGTCTTCCCATTGGCTGAGACAACTGCCAATTTCGGTTGAGCGAAGAGTTTGCAAAAGGTGATTGGCTGATGGAGAAGCTACCTGTCTATTCTCACCGCCCCGTAGTGATGTCAAAGCCAGACAAGTCAGACGGATAACCGTGGATTTTTTGGAACAGAGCGTCTGCTTGGTTGTGTCAGTCTTTTGACGGATTTACACAAAATGCACAAATACTGCAAAATATGATCACTAGAATTATTACCATGCCGTACTTTGAATAAAATGGCGTCATAAAAAAGACAGTACGACTTCGAGATTATCTCCATTTTATGTTTAAATCTTTGTGCAAAGCAGGTCTTGAGTTCAGTTGTCTCTAGACTTTGATTGTGAACCAGATGTCCTTAATGTCTCTTAAACCTTGGGATATAATCGGGTTTTTTTAAAGTGGGTGTTTGCTTGAGGCTGAATGAGGACGCTGTGTGGCTGCCATCACTACTGACAATATCTAAAATTCCTGTAGACATTGCACACTGTCTGTAGCCCCATGTGCAGTAAGTGCAGCCCTGTGGAAATGTATTGAAGGATCACTGACCTAATTTAAGTGAAGGATTGAAAATGCCTCAATATTTTATGTACAGAACATGGTGTAAATGTTATATTCACCATTTTTACTGCATTGTCACAGTTGCTGTGGTAGAGCCTCTCACATGTACATTGAGAGATCAAGGGAGAGAACCCATTTTGGTGTGCTGTAAAGAACACAAAGTTCTCAGCAGCATTTACACAACCTGTCAGCACTGAGAGCTGTATACTGTAACACCTATACATAAAACAACTGAATGCACTGTTCAATCACAGCAAATAACTGTAAAAAACCTTACTATTACTGTTGAAATGTGATATTTTCTGTAAGAGATTAGCCCAAAATCATTACATGACTGTTTTGAATAAAGGTCACCTCAGGACACGACAGATACAATGAACAATGACCATCATGTTTCTTAATAATTTGAAGACCAAGCATATTTTGTGTCCTGAAATTATTCAGTATGCAGAGAAGGGACATTTAAAATGTTGTCTCTCGTGCTTTTCTGTAAATTCTGTCTGAGATGGATACATTTCTTAAATTTCAAGGGTACACAAAAGCACAGATAGGGACACCCTGATGTATAATATTGCAGTGGAACTATTAAAGTAGCCCCTTACAGAATGATTATCAGGGTTTTATGACCGCTAACGTCATAAAACTTAAGTCTGAGATGCTATTTCACACAACACATGCTGTATTATTAATGACTGAGTCTACTGTTTAAGCCGTTAGGTATTACATAAATTGATCACAGAACAAGATGGATGGTGACCCCCTCTGCTGAACAGTTTCAAAGGGGAAACCCTCATTATACTGTAGCTTTAATTAGCACTGATACATGGCACTGTGTGACATTAGTCATGCTCAGCAGACACACACCATTGAAAGCAAAATACTGAACTAATGATAAAGCTGTTGGAGTCCCATACATTTAAAATTTGTGTATAACTTATTTTAAATATATGTCACTTCTTGGATCCACTGTGTCGTAACCTATTGTGGCAGATGCGTGTGATGAGTCACACGCCTCACACTTTGCTCTCCATCTCATGTTTGGGTGTTTGTCATATCTTATACTCTATATGTGTCAAACCGGGCGGGTTGTGAAATGTCACCTCCTAGATTGTGTTTGTGCACACCCTGACAATGTGGGACAGGGTGTCATACTTGCTCTGTTTCTCTCTCACACACCACGCATTTTGTGTTTCTGAACAACTCAGCACATAGCTTTTCTAAGAAGACATGCTGTGCAGTTCTTCGGGGCACCTTCGTCATGCGGTGTAACCTAAATGTGTGTTCATATCACTTCAGAGATTTCAGCAGCCGGGTGACACGTACTTATTCTCTTCCTCCTGTCAAAGCTCCCCTCACCCCATCTTCCCTGTATTCTTCCCTCCACTTTCTCCTTCTTATATTGTCACTTCTTACCTTCTGCCTCCCTCTGCTCTGCTCCATCTCTGCGTTTTTTTCTCCGTCTTTGCCTTTTCCATCTCTACATGAATTCCCTAATTGCCTCCACTTCCTTTCTACTCCCTCCTTCTTTCTAAAAATTAACTGGTATACATTCACCCCGCTCCTCAGTTCTCATTCCTTGTCATGTTGAGTGAATGCTCCTAGTGTCACCGGTCTGTGTGTGTATATACATGAAGACAAGAGAATAGAGAAAGGGATTAGAGGAGATGAATAGCTCTTTGACATTTGTTATGACTGAGCTGCAGACGACTCAGCCGTGTTTGCCTGATAACAGTAGGACCGTGCACTGCCAGGCCTTGGTGTGTGTCTGTCCCCATCTTCTCAATGACTCATTCAGAAAGGACAGAGCAATAAAAGCAAAGAGAAGAGAGCACAGGAAAAAAAATCTGAGCTTGTCACTGTCACTAGTGACACTGTCACTTGCTGAATTCCCCCACTGTTTGAACTCTGTGTGAGGCTGTGCAGTGATCTCACTAGTGTGTGTGCTGGGTGTGAGCACAGGAAATTCATTTTTTTTCCACCCTGAAATACATGTAATCTTGTAGTGTCACGCTGCTGGTTGCATTAGAAGACAAAAAGTCTGTTTAGTCTAGGTAGGAAAAGTGGATGGAGAGAAAGTATGTGTCTGTCTTTTATGCCAGTGTTTGTGAGAGGTCACATGAGAGGAGGAGAGAGAGAGGTCCCCGGGGCTCCATGCATTGTGCCAATGTACGTTTACAATAGGCTCTTTGGAGAGGCTTCACAGCCAGTGAACTGCTCCATTCAGACTTAGCTGACCGGGCTTTGCCTCACTGCAGCTTAACTTTTATCCTCTCTCTCTTCTCTAAAGCTCTCCATCCAGCTTCGCCATCCTGCCCCGTACCTTAATAGACACCACGTCAACTCGTCCATCCAGTCTCTTTTCACAGCCCCTAGGGAAGGGGTGATGGAGGGGAGGAAGGGGGAGGGGGGGTCCACTTCACATACTGGACTAAGAATAGTTCAGTGACTCTCTGCGAGTGAATTAGAGTGTTGTGTCTCTCCCTCACTCTGCATTCCAGAGTAGGAGGCCTGAATATGCTACTGCCATTACTGTCCGACCCCTATGCCCTGCTGCCCTTGCCCTGTTATATCCACACACACATACACACTGCGTGGCAGTCATATGTGATGTGGACTTTCCCTCATTAGCTGTCTTCACTGGCTGAACAGGGTGAGACAGAGAGAACAGGATCTAATTACTCAAGGATGTAAAGAAAGTGTGTCCACCATTTGTACAAGCCGTCCTCAACGTCTCTACATCTTAAAACAGAACCGTGTTTTCGTTACATGGTCAAATCCTCCTAAGATCTTTTTGTCCCTTTCTCCTCTGCCTGTCTTAACTCTTCCCTGCTGGCTTTGATCAACCTGGCTGACCCACCCATAATCCTGTCTGACCATGTCTGTCCTCCTAGTCCCGGTGTCAGGAAGTAAAACTGAAAGAGACAGAAACAAGCATACGTTATTAATATTTCACCAGCACGCCTTCTTTAGTTACTCCGCATATATTTATAAAGATAAAAATACACACATTCATGCACACACATTATTATGTCTGCAGAGCCTGTGCCTCTGTTAGATATAGAACATGAAGTTTTTACTTACAGATAATGTGTCATGAGTAGCAGCCCACAAGGAGACATAGCTGGCATAACTGGTCATAGCACAAGATAACTGGCTGAATAAAGCCCATAGTTTCAAGATATGGCTGTGTTGGTGTCATGCTAGTGGATAAAATGCTGGATTAAATTTTATAATCTTCAATGGTGACTTCCTGGCACATTATCGTTTATCTAAGGGCTGGGCAACACACTGAGTCAATCAAATTATCAGTGTTAAGAAACCTGTTACTGACCTAAATGCACTCAGAGCTCAATTTTTTAATAACATTTTGTCCACTGACAATGGCTGCAAAAAAAAAAGGAATCTGACCTGAGGTTAAACCAACCAATCAGTCAGGAGTGTGGTATCTTTAAAAGATTAGTTCGGCATTTTGGAAAATACAGTCAATAGTCTCTTGCTGAGAATTAGATGAGAAGATACAGTACCACAACACCACACTGAAACTGAAGTTACAGCAACTAGTTAGCTTAGCTTAGCATAAAGACTGGAAACAGGGGGAAACAGCTAGCCTGGTTCTGTCCAAAGGTAACAAAATCTGCCTAAGAGCACATCTGAAGCTCAGAAATTAACATGATATATCTTGTTATTTTTAATCTGTACCAAAAATGTAGTGTATAAATGACATGTTAAAGTTTTAAGGGGCCATAATATTTCTTGACCAGAGACAGTGATTAGGGCGGAGTGATTAATCAAAGTGTATTTCTAATCATAATTTAGGCTTCCAGCGATTATGAAAACACGATAATCCAGATAAAACAATTACTGTTTCAAATTCTGTGATGCAATGATGCTCTAGATTGTCTCTTACCCTTTACAGCTGTGTGCTTTTGCCCCTTTCATAACATCCATATTCACTCTGAGCGAGGACATGGTGTGTTTAGTTAACTTAGAGCCAATTTTTCAGTTGAATTATGGTTCACGTAAGTAAGATTTTCTTGAAACTTAGTAATATTTAAGAAAATTCACTGTTAAAAAGACAAGTTTTTTCAAAAAGTTAAGTAAAAGCAAGATGTTTGCAAGGTGATTAGTAGCTGAGTAAAATAATCATGATTTTTGCCATAATTGTGCAGCCCTCGCAGTGACTCACCGCTGTGTTCTTGGCTACCTTAAGGTGATGACAAGAAAATATATATATTGTCTTAATTAGAGGGCATTAGAGGTGCTGGTAGGTGGATTTTGTAACCTTTGAACAAAGCAGAGGTAGCTGTTTCACCCAGTTTCCAGTCTTTTCGCTGAGCTAAACTAGGCTAGGCTAAACAGCTGCTAGCTGTATCCTTATTTTTAACATAAAGACATGAGTGGTATTGATCTTTTCATCCAACTCTTGCCAAGAAAGTAAATCCCCAAATGAGATTTTTGGTCCAGTCCTTTCTTATCTTTGTCTGGGTTAACAGGACTCCAGAGGATGTATGGTCAGTGTATGGTCTTACAGTTTTGAAGTGGTAAGAGTGGAGATAGATTTGACCCAAAGATGCAAGACCCACTGCTGTCCCGCTTAGTGACACAATCAAGTATGTCTCTCAAACATTAGCCCCCAGGAAACACAGCCCCGAGCCTCAACGCTCATATAAGTGAAGATAAAGGTAAAGAAGATCCATCATGGTCTGTCATGCTTGTGGATGCTCAAGGTAGAGGGCGGGAGTCTGTAGCATTTCTGTTTTGCATCTTAAGTCTTTCTATGGGTCTGCGCTGGCCCACTGTGTGTCTGACTTTGTATCTTTCTTTGTGCGTACATCAATTCTGCGTGCCTTAAATGTCAGCCAAAGAGCTGAAAGTGGATCTGCAGAAGAAGTAAGGGAAGAAAAAAAGCACAGGGCAGAGCGGGAGACAGAGGAGCGATTTTGAGTCTGTAAGAGGTGGGGATGGGGATTTTTCTGGGAGGGGGGAGGGGTTAAGGTAAGGACGGATAATAGATATGAAAACGCATGAGGAAAAGTCTTCAGAACAGCTGCGTCCCCGGTCTAAACTGGGACCTCAGGGAGAAGGAGCTGTGCTGAGTGGGCGTCTGGTAGATAGTTAGCGCTGGTGTAGAGGTTGCACAGAGGTTACATGTAGGCTTTGTGTAGGTGTCACATGTAGGCGTCGCGACTGAATGATTTATTGCAAACTCTGCATTCTAGTGGGCTTTTTCTTCACTGAGAGGGTGTAGATTGGGGGCTGGCATACAGTCTTATGATTAATTTTCTCTCAGGCTGTTCACAGTAGCTTAAAACCATAGCATTCATTGTGCTGGTATGTGTTTCTGGCATGTCTGCATAAGAGTAAATATTGGCTTGGGCCTGATTTAGGATGAATATGGCAGGTTCAGGGTGAGGACACATTTCTCAAGCTAACAGAGTTACAGGAAACAGAAATCATTAGGGATAATTGCTCAAAGAGTAGTTACGGTTTCCGAGTGTCAGAGGCTCAGAGACGTGCAGTGAGGAGAATCTGGAGTCTTTCAGAGTTTGAATTGGCCAGCGTGAAGGAGTACCTGAACTGTCTTATTGGTTGGAGACTCTCTTACCTCGACAGTAAACAGGAGAGGCTGAGCAGCTGTGTAAATGCCCCAGATAAGATCACAGAGAAACAACGGATTCATGGCAGTGCTGAGAGAGAAATCATGACTACTGTACTGGAGTGGTATTTATTATGTTGCTGCAGTGCTCTTTCCAGTAATATCAGGTTTTGATGAACAGATTAATGTTTTGGCAAAAGGGCCTTTTCTGTTTCTAATTAACGTTCTCTCTCCTGGATGGAAAATCAGGATTTACTGAACAGATCTTTTGCCGTGCTTTTTGCTGTTACCTTAAACCTTCCCAGAAGTATGAGCTGATGCTTTATCTGTGTTTCTCATTTAAACCGTAAAAAAACAACATAACAGCACTGACTCCGATTTTAAAAGTATACCCCTGTTACCGCACAAACCAAAAAAAGCTTTACTACCTCACAAAGGATGGGTATTATCACAAATATTTATTGCAGAGCGCATAAGAAGCCGGTGACCTCAGCC
>JAPZEB010000002.1:14070537-14083521 GCA_029783705.1 Chaetodon striatus
TGAAAGGATTCTTTTGTGCCAAGGGAACAAGGTCCAAGGCAGAAGAGGGAGAGTGCGGATGGGGGAGGGGGTCTGGTGGCTTGGATTTGTATGGATGGCTGGGATAGGAAGAGGTAGCCATAAGTTCAGCAGAGGATTGCTTGGCACTGGAGTGTGTGCCTTGGAGGACTCTCGTGCTTTTCACTGTAAAGTGTTTCCCTCCTTTGCTCCGTGGTGACGAGGTTGAAATTGATTAGCATGCACTATCACTTCAGAGTCCAAACATAAACAATTCCTTATTGATAATTTCCATTTTTTAAGCTAAATACTGATTTTTTTGTTCAAGGTCAGAAGCATATAAGGAGGGGGAAATGAGCTCTATAAAACATTGTATATTACGCTGGATAAATGGTCCTCACAGTATCTAATTTGGAGCAGTTGCAAAACATATATATGTGTGTGTGTGTGTGTGTGTGTGTGTGTGACCAGCTTTTTTATTAAATATTAAATTCATAAAATGGTGGATTAAAATATAAATATGAAAAAGGGCCTGACAGACCTCTGATGTGTTCTGATTTGTATTATTTGTAGTTGGTCTAACACTCCATGGTTTCTGTTAACATTGTAATACATTTATTTTGTCAAACTGGCTGACAGCCAGGAAACAAAAAAATCTTTGTTACACAGGCAAACTTTGAATACTACAAGGACTTTTACTACTTGAGCTTGGGAGAACATTACACATTTGAACCTGAAAATAAAAACAGCCCAGCTAAAAAAAACAACAAAAAAAAACTCTTGAGCATAATACTATAACAGTATAGAAAACTAAATTAAGTTAAAAAATACTTTTCCTTTTCAAAGAAACACGGTCACCTCCAAAGGTTTATAAACATGAAAAACAATTTATTGATCACATATTATACACAGAGTGACTGAGTAAGAATGCTTCACATGCCAAGAAATATTTTCTTCAGGGTTAAAAAAAAAATCTGAATTTTTTGTTTGTCTCTTTACAACAGTATACACACATTTGTCTCCATATGAAATCAGATGAACAACGCCAACAGTGTTGATCATGAAGTTTTGGAAATTGAATTTTAAACCCATATATTAAGCACATTTTGTCAGTTCCAAAACCCACCTGAAATAAGAATAATCTCATCTGGGTTTGGCTGCAGCCGTTAACCTAGTATAAGTTACACTAAACTCAGAAAACTGCAGAAATGATGTATTGCTGATCTTTATACTGTGCTTTAATATGCATTATGGGAGAAGTCATCCATACAGGAAAAACTATGTGGGCTGATGATTGCTGAGATATATCAAGTGAGTGTGAGACACTACTTCCTGGGTACGGAGGTGGTGCAGTTCTGGATCACATCTCTCCACACTGTGCAATGACGATAGGGAGTTTGGGCTTGTTGTTGGGTCCTGTAGGAACATTCTGTTGGCAGGAAGGAGCACAAACAGTCATGTAGGCATTACACTCAGACAAAACTATCCTTATGGATTTAGCCACAAAACCAAAAGTGTAATTACTTATTACATAAACACAATGTAATACAAGATTAATGAACTGCAATGTCTATGATTGGATTTGAGTCACAGGTTGGATATCTGCTTTGAAATATTGAAAGATTTAAACTTGACGAAAGATGCTAAACAAGCACTGAACACATAGTCTGACATTTATACAAAGTTCTCTTCAAATTTTTTTTGAGAGATGTGTGAAATAATTTGATGTTGAAAGTCAGTACACAAAGTAGAGTACAGTAGAATATGTTGCACAGTTGTTTATCACAGAGTGGTGAGTGTTAAAGGAATATTTCACCCTTAAAAACGACCATTTATACATCAATTACTTGTGCTGTGTTACCTTGACCTTGGCAAGAAGTTTTTGTTTTCTCTCATGCCCCTGGTGAACGAAGAATCCAAAAATGGCAGCAAACATTGTTGATTAATAGAGGCCATTGGGGACCAAGTTTAACAACAGCAATGCTATAGCCCTTTTTTTTTTTTACAGTGCTTGATCACGGCAGGAATGTGATGCCATTATTCCGCCTTGCTGTTCTGTATCAAAGGTACAACTACAGATAAGGGGAGCAGAGCTGTCTTGCCTTTAAACTGGCAGAGCAGGTAGGAATGATGTCAAATCTGCGTCACAGCTGGCGGGACAGGACGAAAGTGATAATATGTTATGTGTGCCACCCACTGCTGGGAGATTTTAAAAGTAGCTGATAGCAGCTAGCAGCTAACTTAAAGAAGAAAAAGAACAGTAACCAATAATGTTTGCAAATTGGCGAGACAAAGAGGTCCATCAGCTCCTTACCCTCCAACAGGGGACAGGCTCACCTGCCATATCACAGGGACCATAAACCATTGTTATTGCCATATTATTCCACTCAATGCGTTTGTTAAATGTCATACCAGAGGCAGATGCTGTTGTGTTACACATCACGCCCATCATGCCTCTTTTGTTTCTGGAATGTCGGCATGCAACCTACACCACATCCTGGGCCAGCATTATGCCTGTGTTGTTTAGTTCTGTATGAAAAAGCAATGGCAGCTCATTGAAGGATTTTTATTGCAGCCCTGTGACAGGATCTCTGTGTAAAAAGGGCTTGCCTCAACCGTTCTGATCGGGGCTGGAAGTAAAATATTTCTATGCTTTCACCTTCAGTCCCTTTCAGAAAGTGCAAACAGCAAGGTAATGCAACGTGTTTGAGAAGTACTAAGCCTAAGACTGGGTAAATGAGACTTGGATAATACTGCGTGAGGCGTTTGAGAGTTTGTAAATAGATATTTGATACAGTTTCACTGTTGTTAAACCCAGTCCCCAATAACTTAAATTAAACAATGTTTGCCATTTTTGGATTCTTAGCTCACCAGAGACATGCGGGAAAAAGTTTTCTTTATGATTTCAAGGTAACACGCAATAAATAGCTTACATATAAATGGTAATTTTGTGGGTAAGGTATTCCATTAAGCCTGAATACATTTTCTTATTTTCATCATTATGAAAACCAACCTAAGAAATTAGTATTCATGTGTATTTTATATGTGTTTTTACCTCAATTTTTCTCATGATCAGCAAACCGTCGACCACTTTCCCTGAAATAGTCGCAAACAAGACAGTTTAACACAGGTACATAAACATATTTAATCATCGTTCTACATAAATATGAATGCACAATTAATATTGTAGACTTACTCACCAAAAACAACATGCTTCCCATCTAACCAGTCACATTTAGTGCAGGTAATGAAAAACTGACAGCCATTTGTCCCTGGACCACTGTTTGCCTGAGAAAGACACACATCATTGAGAAAGAACAGCAGTGTTAAAAATCTGTTTGTCTACATTAGTCAGGGTTAATTCAGTTTGAATGGATCAATCAAATCCTCTTGTCTGCAGAGGCTGGGGTCAATCCACTTTAAGTGGATTAATCAAATCTTAATTAACGTAATATTTCATACAGTATAATAGAGGATATATCAAATGATTGTAGGAAATCTCGATTACGATGAAGTCTATGTAAAGAGACCCTATGCTGATTCAACGGTGTCCCTAACATCTGAGCACTGATATACATACATACCATAGACAGAAGACCAGCCACACTGTGCTTTATTTTGAAGTTCTCATCTGTAAATGGACCTCTGTAGATGCTACAAATACCAGTTCCATCACCCTTCACAAAAAGACAAAAACCGGTACATAAGACAGGGCTCACAAAGTTGATTGAGAAAGCTGTACAACATGTTCTGTAATTCACCACAGGCTCAGCAGGGAGCACAACAGTGAAGCACTTTCCTGCTCAGTTCAAAACTCAGCTGCAGGTTGTCCAACAACATGTCAAGATTTATTAATTAAATAGAGAAAAGAAATGGAAGATTGGTTCATAAGTTGATTTAAAAGGGAAAAAGTCCTACAACTGCAGTTGATCAGCTTTTAAAATATCACTTTCTTTATATTGTTCACGGGGAAAATCTTCCATTACCTCATTTAACACACAACTCTATCCAACAATCTTCCACTCTGAGCAACAATCTTGTCAGAGATAATTGTTGTTTATTCCAATTTCTCCACATGAATTTGCATTTATCACTTTTTAACCACTCACATCAAACAAAAATGTATTGTTTCTTCTGCTAAGATACAGGCTCTCCAAAAAGATTATACTCAATACACTGTGTGTACCTACAAGAACATTTGTTATTAGGGTGCAAGATAAATGACAGTCAGTTTACCATAGCCTTAACCCTAACCCTAAATGCAGACAATGACAGATGTAAAACACAAGAGTTGTGCATGTACTTACATTTACAAAGTCTCCTCCTTGTATCATAAAGTCTTTGATCACCCTGCCAATGAATGATGAAAACACCTTAGTGCAGTCAGATTTGCTTAGGTAAACAAAAAGCAGATATAGTGCCTATAAAAAGTATTTACATTTTCCTTTTAATGAGTGTTAAAAAATATCCATTAAAGCTACTTGATAACATACTGTTATACAACAACACACAAAAAGGGGGGAGCAGTTTTTACAGGCCCTGTTTACACCTGATATTAACATGCGTCCTGGGTGATCGGATCACAAGTGGACGGCTTTTAAGTACAAGTGTGACTGCATGAAATGAGTCCTCAGTGCGTCTTGAGATCAGATCGCACAGACCACATTCAGAGGTGGTATATGGCCACATTTTTTCAGTAGGGTGTTCACTCATGTGTCCTGGGCCACACTGAAGGACCCCAAACTCGGGTCCTTGCTTACTGAATCCCCGCCAGCGCTGAAGGACCGTCCCCAAAGTCGCTGTCCCTCCAGTGAACGGTTAGCACGAGCTAACCCAGCAGCATCTGTTTAACAGTCCCAGTAAACTGAGACTGATGCTGAAACTGCTCGACGCTCTCATTAGATAACAGCAGTGTGATGTTAACTGTTAGCCCTGTCACTGTGTGTGCATGGGCGGACTCTCACCAGTGAGTGTAAAGCACGACAAACCTCACACTTTCGCACACAGACATTGTGTAGGTGTTTACTGGCATATTAAGCAGGAAAGTGAAATCAGATCACAACTGGTCACTCGAGATGCATGTGGACACGCATTCTAATGTCAGGTGTAAACCATAGACTAAAGATAAAAGATGGACAACTCGTCTCCACTTACTCCCAGAGTACAAACATGAAGCCAAAATATCAAAGCTATGTCTGATGCCATCTTGCGTTGGTGACATCATTTAGATCCAGTCTGCACATAAGTGATCTCTGCGGTATCAAATATTTACCGATATAAAGCTGTCTGACCAATCACAAGCAGCGCCATTTTTCGCTACCACACAACTGTCAATCATGATGTCAAACCCTCTACTTTTATAGCATCAAATACCGTATTAAAACCAAACTCATCAAAAAAATTAACACTTGACAATACATCAGTGTAAGAAGAACCTAAAATGATAGAAACCATCTTTAGGAGAAATTTATTTGATGTCTACTTTGATCTTTTAGTTTGGCCAATGTCCTATCCGCTAACACAGAGGGGGCGGGGTTATGAATCATACTGCAGCCAGCCACCAGAGGACAATGGAGATGTTTTGGCTTCACCTTTGGGGTGCTGTTGTGACGTCCATCTTTCTTATACAGTCTGTGGTGTGAACAAACAGACTTTGAGCTGTCCACTCGTGATCGGATAACCCAAGACGTATGATAGTAGCAGGTGTAAACAGGCTCATAGACACCATAGCGCCCATAAAACACAATCAATATTAAAAACAAAACAGGGCTAACAGTGGATGCCAAGGAGACAACCAGGTTAAATGACTCAAGGCCATCAGATGGTGTGGGTTTCTACTTGAATATAGAAATCATGATTCCAACGTTGCAGTATAAAGTGAGCTATAGAAACCAAACCACCACGCTGTTTACCTGTGGAATGTACAACCTTTGAAACCAATGGGGACTCCATCCTTCCTGTTGGACAGACATCAGAGAACAAATGAAGTTGGTGGTGAAGACAGTCACAATCAAGCTGCACTACAAGCAATTGCTTCTTGCAAAGCTGGTTTGTCCATGTTTGTGGTGTGAATTCACGTAATATAGGTCATCACGTAACACTTTAGCGGGTATAGGTACATACCACGCCGTAGGCAGCTCTTATACTGTACCACCATTAAAATTATCCTGTTCTATTGTCCCTGACTGAGGTGTACATTACAATGCCCTTTAATCTGAATAATAGGGTGTATGGAGAGACCATCATCTTTGCATTTGGGTGTGCAATGAAGGAATACTATGTATTATATGAAGACCTCCTGGTCCTGTTAAATGGTCTCATATTTCTCCCATGTTTGATGACCACGGAGAGCATTTATCAGCCTCAGTGACTCAAAATAGCTGCCAGTGTTGGTAACAGATCCACTACCATGCACATTGTACCTCACATTGTTTGTTAAAAGCTTCCTTTGGCTTCCTCAAAATAATCCCATTTAGATTTAGAAAAACATAGAAGGACTGCACATTACAGTATTGTTCTTTGTTTTCTTTGTAAAGGATTTATACTTTGTGCTTCTTACAGCAGGTTATGGCATGGTGGGTACTGCAATTTAGGCTGACAATTGTCACAATAAGTGTTACATAAAAAACTGTGCCTGTCCTGGTTCTTTGTCATGCACACCTAAACATGTAAATAACCTTCAAAGACCTGTTTGAGCACATATGTGGTGAAACAATTAGGCGTCTTCAGCTGAAACCTATTGTGTTAATCAGGTTTCTCCCTATCCCTTAATCTGGCAAAGGAGAACCAGTTTCTCATTTTCATTTTTGAAACATCTGGTTGCTATCAAATGCTGGGACTAGTCAGATTTCTTAAAAGGAAACTTCTTCATTTTTCAACCTGGACTCTATTTATATATGTTTTTATGTCTGTGACTAATGGAAACAACAATTTTTTTGAATTGGTGCCATACTGAGAGAAAGCGCTGCAGCCAGCAGCCTGGAAATAGGATGTAATTATAATTATATTGAAGGGAAAAATAAAACATATTTCATTACCTTTTGCTTAATCCTGTCTGCTTGTTACTGCATTCAACCAACAACTCAACTCTTGAGACTTCAGAATGTGACTTCCTCTTGAGCAAGACTAGGTTAGACGCAATGACAGACAGATTGCATCAAGCTAAGGGTAAAGATGGTGTCAGACACTCAGACACTAACCCCTGTTGATAAATTTCAGCTTGATTTACTCTTGCTCAATACTGGACAGTTTTAAAAATGGATGCTCCCATTAGTCATTTTAAGTGCTCGTTAAGATGATGTGTGCAGGATGGTGATGTAGTGTTTGTGTACCATCAGAGAAAACAGCCCTTCACGGCCTTACCTGAATTCTCCCGTGCAGAACTGCCTGTAAGAGATGATAAAAGTGTAAGAAACATTTTTTTAAAAACTCAGACATGGTCAAATTACAGTGTTTTGCAGGGAAACCTCTGGTCCAGGCAATTATGTGGATGCCCCTTTATGCACTCCACCCACCTAAACATTGTTAGGTGGGTGGTTGACAAAGCACCCCCACTGACTGCAACAGGGGTACTCCCTGCTGACAGTAGCCCACCAGCTAGGCCATGCCCCATGCCACACAGCAAACACTGCTCAGGAATGGTCCAACAAACGTGACAAAGAGCTCAGGCCATTGACCTAGCTTTCAAATTCCCCAGATCCCGACCTGATTGATCATCTGTGGGATAAACCAGTACCTCAGAGGTCCTTTGTTCGGCCTCAACAGGCAAGAGCCAAGCCCGATCTATGACGGGGCCTCTGACCTGTCGACGCATGGAGATGGGACCTCTGGGGGCGTCCTGTGTTGTCTGGCACCAAGGCATTGTGGACGGATCCTTTGAGTCTTGTGGGTTGTGAGGTAAGGTACCGGTATGCCCAGTGGATGTTCGATCAGATTGGGATCTGGGGAATTTGGAGGCCAGGTTGACGCCTTGAGTTCTTTGTCATGTCCCCCAGGCCGTTCCTGGGCAGTTTTTGTGGTGTGACATGGTGCAGTGTCCTGCCTAGGGGCAGGGGGCACACTGCCATCAGGGAGTGCCATTGCCATACACCCACCCAAACACCAATACAGACCAATACGCCCCCTGTGTATTGGTCTGTATTGGTGTTTGGGTGAGTGTAGCGTGTCAAGTGGCATCCACATGAATGCCAGGGCCCAAGGTTCCTCAGAAGAACATTGCATTGTAACAAAATGATCAGTGTTATTCACTTCACCTGTCAACGGTTTTAATGTTTTGGCCGATCGGTGTATATACCTGTGATAATCTCTTTTCTCTAATATTTTTAAACACAGATCATGTCATCCAATAATCAGGCTTTCCATCTAGAGATACCCGTGTTGCTTTATGTATGTCCTTATGTGGGAATAGAGTTCCTGTTATGACTAGCATGTCACACAAAGAACGTCAAGAAGTGGGATGGAAATCATGGTCTGAAGTGAGGACTGCAGTAGATGACCAGGAAAAGTGGAAGCATTCTGTGAAGGCCTTATGTGCCAAAAGGCACCAAGTGGATAGGTAACAGGTAACAGGTAATAATCAGACTTACCGGAAATTCTCTGCCGTCTTTGGAACCACGTCAGCAAACAGCTCGATCTTCATCCGTCCGACATCCTGAAAGACAGATGACATAACTTTTTGTAAATGAAACAAAGACATTGACAATGAAGACCTTAAAAGATGGACGCATAGTTGCCCCAAAGTCAAAACTTAAAGACTGAACAGAAACTGGCCATTCCAGCTGCCAGAGGCTCCTCTAAATGACACCTATAGCCTCATCTGGACTAACCAGTTACACTCAGAGACTCTTCAACAACACCGAGCTCAAAGATATATCACTTCTACTGAATAACTGGTATAGTATTTCTTCTCTTCTTCTATTCCCCCCACTTCTGGCCTTGAATACACACACACACACACACACACACACACACACACACACACACACACACACACACACACACACACACACACACACACATTATCTCACACGTTTTACATCTTTAAGTTCTCTCTGGACTTTGCTAGAAATATCAAGTAGACTCTGTTTCATCTCAGCAATACAAGATATGTTGTCTCAGTTCTGATTCCCAGTGGTCAAAGCATACATAATATAAAGATGTAAATGAGAACACATGACAGTGGACAGTGTTTGTCCACCCCGGCCTCCCACAACCCACACGGACATGCAAGTGCTGACTGTGACAACAATGTCCGCGTGTCTGTATCTGTGTGTGAAAACAAACAAGAGAGGTTTGTCCACATGACATCACTGCACAACTCTCCCTACAGTCCACGCATACAACTCAAAGTACAACAAGCACAAACACCCACTGGATCCCCTGTCTTTGCCATTTAGACAATACAGTGTGTTTTTAGTTTCCAGGCAATGAAATTAAATACAGAAGCTGAGCGCTGGGACAGAGCAAACATCAGCCACAGAACATCTTATCTGCTGAGGGATTTCTCTGGCTGGAGGGTGGCGTGTTGAACAACAGGTAAGACAGCGTGTAACATTTTTAAAAAGTTGTGTCTTATCAGATAATGCACAGATTTAAGGGTCTAATGTCTACATTTTGATTAACTTAAATAGTGATGAACTACTTTTGTTGAAATGCTGGAATGAGGGTGTCACGCTTCATGTCAAAAGAAACAAAAACTGGAGGGAAGATGAGACAAGTGCTCTGAACTAGGACTGGATGATATGGCCTTTTAATAATATCGCAATATTTTTTAGGTTATATCTCAATATGTATCTTGATATTTTGAGATCTACTCTAAACTACTGTAGACTACTAAGTATCAAAGTACTAAATAAACTGCTGTTACAATAAAGTTAAATAAAGTACTGTTATAATGAAGTTAAAGAACTGTTATGATAGTTACATAAAGTACTGTTATAAACAAGTAAAATTATTATTATAATAACGTTACATTAAGTATTATTATAATTAAATATATAAAAGCAGAACAAATGTCAGTGGTTACTGGAAAGTTAAACTCTTCCAACAGCACCAATAAATGTGAGATTATTCACTCTGAGTGGGAAACAAACTAACAGCTCTCCAGTTGCACTGCTGCTCCACGGTCGCTGTCTGGAGCCCTGCAGAAACAAAAACACACGTCTTGCTTGCTCACAAACCAACGCCCAGTAAAGACTGGTCTGGAGGGCGGGGGAGTGTGTGTGACCAGTCACGTTGGTGCTGAAGGCCTTAAAATAAAATTTAAAAAAAATACATAATTTATACTCAAAGTTTGCGATGTAGTCATTTTATACATCCCATGTGGCACAACCCGCGATACGAGAATAATCAAGTATAATCGATATAGCGTCCACTCTTAACTGAACTGATGTAAATGCAAGATGAAAGGTTTCATTTAACAGTACTGTTCAAGAGTAGAAACTCCAGGAAAACTGTAAGAGTGGACTCTACTACATGGACTCCCCTGCAGATTCCTTGTACCTAGAAGTATAAGGATGTAAACATCCACAATGAGAGCAAACAGTCACACATAGAAAACAAATCAAGCCAAGATCTTGTGACAAGTATTCATCATCCTTTATATTTGACATCTAAGGTTCTGTGAACAAGCTGCAAGTGCATGTGCAACCAAAACACTGTAGAATTATATAAAGACCTGTAGAGGTGCATTTGTGATGGATTATTTCTCAATGTTAAACTACAGCTAAGTCTCACAGAATAATTTTGTGAGCATATGTTGTCAAATAACATTTTTAGGCAACTGTTCTGAGAATTTTTTGTAAATCTAATTTGTATTATCAAAATAAATGACTGAATTAGACGGAAAAGTGAAAGTTACATGCTTTTACTTATTAAGGAGTCGTGATACTGCTTTTCAACTTGTACCCCTGAGCTGCTGCATTTAAGTAATTCTGCATACATACAAGTACACGCAAGTATAGCTGGTCAAAACAACTGACTGAGCCAACTTTTCAACAGACTGAGGACATCATTAATTGCATGGTGTGACAGCTGGTTTTGTTATCGTCTGCAGGCAAGTATTTAGGAAGCAACCTTAAGCCTTCAACATCCAACATGTGATGCAGTTTCTTTCTAATTCTAGTGACAATGTATAGGGATCTGGTGAAGGTGAACAAAACCAGTCACAGGGTGTGGTTTCAGCTACGAGTATTGTTAGAAGAACCTGTGTTTCCAATCTGGGTTATCTGTTACAGGACATGTACATCAACATCACAGGAGGCAGCCACCTCTGGGGCATATAGGAGGGTAAACAAGCAGGCTTCCTTAAAGACGGAGAAGGTGTGTCCTATCGGTTGTTTGCATTCACAATGGGCAGGTGGAGCCATCAAGAGCTGCCTCAAAGAGAGCTGTTCCACCTGACACACATTGACAAGTCTTGATGAAAGCATGCAGGGCCTCAGACTGGATCTCTACTGAAACTCACTGGACTGGGACACCCTGAGCACAGAGGTATGGATGGTTTAAAGTCACACGTATTTTTTTTAACTTGTTGAGTATATGCTACATGCTTCAAATGGCAGAACTAGCTTCTCCTGTCATCAATGTTACAAAATGAAATGCTGTAAATTCAGGATGGTGTTTGTGCTGCCAGAATGACTACCACTGCTGTAAGATGCTGACATGGAAACGACAACATGCAAAAAAGAGGAAGTCAGATTAGATTTAGTAAGTGATCGGGTTGCACAAAATAAAGGGTCATTGTTAGTGCAATGTCAACTTGTCACAAAAGACAACGAAAGAAAAAAATGTTGGAAATAATTTTTATATTATATTTTTTCAAAATTCAACAAACAATTTGTTGTATTTTTGCATTAAACGGAAAGCAGCTGAAGGGCAAAGGTGAGTATACTTCATTATCTGTTAATTTTATTGCAAGTAATATCGTTATCATGATATGCAACGCATGATATCACATCCTATATTGCATATTTTAATTATATCATCAGCCCTAATAGGTGGGATTATGACAATTTTTTGTTTAAAAGCACACATTTTAGAACCAAAGTGTGTCTGAAAACTGCAGTGATAAAAGTCAAGAAAATAACTTCACAAAAAATAACTTTTACAAATGAATAATTGCCAGTGTACTGTTCACTTCACAACAGTGAAATTATCAGCGCCTCACTGTATTTTGTAAGACGGGAACGTGAAAAACAAATACGGAGGGACATTACTGATATTTGCTCTACACTGGTCACACACCTTGTTAGCATGTAGGGTGTAATAACAAACAGGACTAATTGGTTATAAATACACCATATGAGATGGCGTGATAATGTACATGTAGCACACATACCAATTTCACGTGATCTCACACTGTTTAACTGGTACAACAAGTTTTATAAATTCACCTCATTAGTTAAATATTGTCTGTGAGGCGGAAAGTTGGTTATCTTTCAAAACGTCTTTGTAAATTCCACCAAAAAAATATACTTTTACAACCTTAAAAGGTCCAGTGTGTCGTATTTAAAGGCATCTATTTGCAGTAATGGTAAATAATATTCATACCTGTGTTTTCATTCGCTTTATCAGAATATAAGAATCATAGTGTCCACCATGTTATTTCAGTAGTCCAAAATGGACAAAATCAGACACTGGCTCAATAAGGCTTTTTGTGTCAGCCACTGTAGTTCTTAGACATGTTCCAATACCATTTTTTCTTCCCAATACTGATTTCTGAACTTGCATACTGGCCAATACTGACAACAAATTCAATACCATTGTGTTTAAACAAAATTGGAACATAATAGAACTTTTCTTTTATCATCTAGTTTGACATTTTGCTAACGGCTAACGTTACAATTTCTACCATAAATTAATTCTTCCTCCTGCTCTGAAACAGTAGTTGCCAGTGGCTGCACGGCACAACTTGCTGTTTCATCTTGGTGTGAAACTACTTTCTGGTATCGAATTGGTGCATAGACTAGTCGTGCACTTGCCGATAAC
>JAPZEB010000002.1:14119786-14139248 GCA_029783705.1 Chaetodon striatus
GTAAAAAAAAAAAAAAAAAAAAAAAAAGATGGATCAGTGTTTTCGCAAATGATAGAGAACTTTATCTGCAGTTTGTATTCTACTTAGATGTCTTGTTCACATCCCAAACTGTACTTTTACCCTTTACTTTTACCTTTTTTACTCCATCAGACTGTATGCAGTGAATTCTCATTATAAGGTGAGGTAAATGTTGTATATCTGTCAAGCTTGACCCTGTCACATCCACAGCATGGGCCTCACATGTCTGACCCATTAAAAAACAATACATGTAGAGTAGACAGTCACAGGTTTGGTTTGTTAGTAGACTATAAAACCACACTACTTACTATAAATCATTGTGAAAGTCACAGTCACGTATTTAGATATATTTCCTTTAATAATACAGACTACAGTTGTCTGTTTAGATAAGACAGTGTTCTGGTGTTGAACACTGGTCACATACGACTACATTTTTTATTCCTGTGGCCTGCTGATGTTTAGGTGAAGGCATTTGGTAAGATTTCTGTGCAGCCTGCTAAGCAGTGAGCGTTCTGCGGCCAGCAGAATTAACATCATCTTGTAATCAGGTGATGTAAAGCACATAGTTTTTGCCAGCACTACTAACACATCTGAAATGAAATCATCTGTAAAGGTCCAGTCAGTGAAAGTGGGGTGGGTACAGCCAAGGACAACACATCAAGGCTCCTGCATGAGATAAACAAACTGTTTTTCAGCCTCTGGCTTCTCCTTTCAACAGTGCCAGAACGCACAGTCCTCCTGCAGGGGATTTGTGGCACAGGCTCATACCATGGCCATGTCTGCTTGTCTCCATGGCGTATCTTCAGTGCTAACCTCATGGGAGAGTTCACTTGTATTTTCAGGCTTGCTTCGCTGTGCACCAAAATGACACAAAGCCCCATTCATGCCTGAGAGTGGCTCCATTCATGGACGCTTAGTACTTGCCGGCAGAATTCATAATTGTTCAGCGTCTTCCATCTCCGAGGATCACTGGCGGAAATGACGCCACAGTCGGTTGTTTTAAGGATGACATAAATATTCAAATAGACGCATGGGTCACTGTTTTGTTTGTTGTGGGTTTTGTGTTGCATTATGCATGCTCTACATTGTTTACTTCCCACATTGACTGTAGGCCTATCAGTGATGTGAAACAGAGCAGGACTTTGAAGAATAAGATTGCAGTGTGATAGTAAAATCGAGACCTTGCGTTGCCCTCGGGTGAGTAGGAGGGGTGGGTTACTAACTTTTGGTTTGTAGGTGAATTGCTGCAAGTTCAATTCAACAGACAGGAACGTATGATTACAGTGTATTTTCCTTTCAGTGTTTACATTTTATTTTGAAATGTAGCTGTTTACTGTCGGTGATTACGGGCCTGGAAACCATTTTATTATGTGATCATGAGGACGAAGCATCTGTCAGGTCTTCACAAAGTAAAGTAGTTCATTTGATTTTATTATAAAAAAAACTGTTGTATTTGCATAATAAATATTGTTTTAAAAGCTAGACGAGGCAGATTTCAGTTTAAACAATAATGTGGGTAATTAACTGTTAAAGCTACACAGACCTATTGCATTATTGCTATATCTTTATGAGGAGTCAGGGCCGCAGGGTACTGAGAAGCATTCGTGCTGGAAACTGGAAGGGAATGAGCACTTTGCTTGTGGACTGTGCAACAGGATAGAGGCCTGCTGACACAGAGGCTTCATCAGCTTTAAACCCCTTCAGTTGTCAACTGGTTTGTCTAACATGACCTTTGACCTTCACCTTGTGAGTGAATAGTGAAAACACAAATGGGCCTATCTAGAGCCAGTGTTTGATTTGTCCATTCTGGGCTACTATAGAATCACATGGCAGACCACGTGGAAGAGGACCCGCTTCACATGTAGAAGGGTCAGGCCGATGGCTGTCAGTCATGAGCCACTGAGCTCTACTTTGAAATTTAGGGCACATTCACACCAGGATAGTCCGGGGGACTCGGTTCAATTGGGTGGGGAATGCCGAAAAGTTTCACACCTTCATTTGGTTCAGTTCACTTTCACACTGCACTTTTTAAAGCGGGCCAAACCGCCTGGACAGCGTCACGCTGTTAAAACAACTGCTCGTTTGGGGGGGTAATTGCCTGAAACAACCTATGACCAGGAATAAAAAAGACATGAGGAAGAAGAAAACCTAGCTCATCTATTGGCCAGGACCGAAAACAGAAATCCATCTCCTTCCATTCTCTATCCAGCATGTTGTTCTGTACATGAGACAAATGCAGCAGTACCGTAAAAGACTACAGAGAGCGAGAGACTACGACGTGCTGCTGTGGTTGAACTGACACCGAGCGAGGTATTGCAAAGATTTTGAAAAAAATTTTAGATCACATATATGTCCGTAAGCACTGCACTCTGCATCACATCCTCTCTTTGCTTCACTGGATAGTCCGGTTACATTTCCCACTATAAGCAAACAGCACCAGGGTTCACTTGCAAGTGAACCGAGACCCCCAGTTTTCAAGCAGACCAGGGTTTGCTCGTTTGGAGCAGAGTTTGAATGAGCGTTCACACCACTCCCAACGAACCGAACTATCCGTGGAAGTGGACCAGGGATTGTCTTAAGCGGACCAAATAGCGCCAGTGTGAATGTGTCCTTAGAAGCCCTCCCTTCTCCCCATCTGACTGTCTTTCTGTCCGTCCACAAGCAATGGCATTCATTAGAAAAGTAACCATTCTAATTTATCTACCAGATGAACTGTGGGCTGTCAGATGGGCGAAGTGGTATCTTTTTAATCGTCCAAGTCTGTCGCTGCCATCGTGAAGATTTGCCACTGTCACTGATCAATATCTGTTCACATACGTTGGGCTGACGGCGAGTTTTTAAGCCCACAGTGACATCATCCATCGTTATGTTTCACTGTGGACATCATCATATGGCAATTCAGTAGACATCACCCAACCATGGTCTATGGAACAGCTCATTCTAAGTTTAACAAAAACAACACATCTTATTTTCAGGTGATTATAAAGCAATAAAAACATGCTTAATACTGAATATTATCTACCATTTCTACCAATAAATGCCCCTAAATCCTACACACTGGACCTTTAAAATCTGGCTCTTTGTGGTGATTTGCATATCGGTCACAACAATCAGATAATTATCGTTATCATTATTGGCCCAGAACACGTGCTTATCTCCACGCAAAGGTGATATCAGGTAGCATTCATGTCATGTCAGGAGTCAAGAAGCAGCTGTTATGTTCAGAATTAAATGACAGACTGGCGAGCATCTGAATTAAGCAACTTGGAGGCATTTATGTGTATACAAGCATATACATTAAATTATGGCATGGCAAGTCTTACTTTTACTCCTTTGCCTTTAAAACTGAATAAACAACAAATGTGTTTTTCAAAACTCTGCAGATACCAAAGATACTTTTTCATTTATGGTCATGAGCTGCTAGTCTCTGGAAATCTTCAGTACAGAGATGTATTATTAGTATTATTTTAATTACTATACGTGTGTCTCAGTGGCGGAGTTTGTCATGCAGCATCACAGGAATGCTGCACAATTAGTCCCTGTTGAAAGGGCGGATACTGCAGGGTTTCATGGTCACAGAGAGGAAGGAGGGCGAGGAGTACTGCTGCCCTCCCACATCTGACCCAGAGGTTGTGCAATAGCCTGCTCATCAGACAAATGGCTTTAAGCTGGAAACACAAAGAGATACACATGGCAGCTGCCAGAGCAGACTGAAGTCATTTACTGGGCTTTTGTTGTGGCTGTTGTTTCTTAGAAGCTCACCTAAAACCATGCAGCGTTTCAGAAATGTAAGTTGTTATTTAATGTATGAAGACAAGTTCAACATGAAATAAATCTATTTCCTACTACTCTCACAAAATTATTTGTACTTAACTCATGTTTTCTTGCAGGCCACTCTTTCTCAGAGTGAGTAATGTCCTGACAGTAACAGTTAGAATATAAGTGTGTAATGATGCTCGTGCTGCTGTATTAATAATGTAAATGATGTATTTGTTGGTGATATATGTGTTTGTTTTTCGAGTCTGAATATTTGTTTTAGAGTGTTTCTCCTGACCTTTGACCTGCCTGGTAGGATGAGTGCGTGCAGCTGGTTGTGCTGGATGGGGTTGTGCTCCAGATGTGCAATGTTTATATGCCCTGTTTATGACCATTTCACACTGACGAAGGTGTGACCGGAACAAATGAAAGAAGTGATGTCATGCAAAAGCCAAATGTGGAGGATTTTTTTTCCCCCTGTTTTGTATGTTTAAAGCCTAATTCTGAAGCACCTGCGTCGACATGTGAATGTACACATTTTGCTTGTTACTCATGGAAACACATGCAGGTGAATCCCCTAACGCTCTGCTTTCTGTTTGTCTCCTACAGCTTTCTGCTGGCTAGAATGAAGCCGTGATGGGTTTGAGGAAGCTGACTTGTATTCAGACACAAAACAAAAGAACACGACTTCTGCTGCAACATGGCCGCGAGTCAGAATAACTACTGGGGACAGCATGACCTGTACAGGTATGGAAACACAACTGTATTAGGGAAAGAAACAAAATGTAAACAAGGGACAGCTCTTCTTACTTAGTGTGACAGTACAAACACACCCTCAACTTCACCACACAGTCAGGAGTATAATACTGGGAATATTATCGTATTCTTTGATAATGTCAATTTTATTTAAATAGCCAAAAACCTCAAATTTATCTTTACAATCTGTACAACATCTGGTGGCATCTTTTGTTTGACTTTGACAAGAGAAAAGGAAAGACTGGAAAAAGACATTTAACAGAAAAAAAAGCTCAGAAAAAAGCAGCAGGAGGGATCCCTCTTCCAGGACGGACAGGCATGTTAGAAATATTGTACATACAGAGCAGGCAGTATTAGCAAAAGTAAAAGATAACATGGAGAAACAGAATAAGAATATCAGGAGAATTAAGAGCAAACACACATGAAGAATAAAGCTCAGAGAAGATATCAGGCAAAGCATGCGATGCTGTTACATAATGTAAACACTTAAAGGAGGACAGAACATATGTTCTGTTAAAGCATGCTTGTTATTTCACACATATAATGACTTACTCATGACAGGTTATGCGTAGGAATGATTTACACACATGCACAGCTCTGTATGGATTTCTCAACCTCTGTTGTTTTGCAGAGAGTGCTTTGGCCTGAGTGCCGACATCGAACACAACCTGACGGAGCTTCAACAACAGCAAATGGCCAAGGACTTTAACTGTGAGTATTTAACATATTTTTTTCCACATTTACAAAATTAGAAAATTATTTTACCACAAAGAAAACGACACATTGACAACTGTTTACAACTTGGACCAGTTCAAATAACTTCATGTGACACTTGATGGTTTAAATGCCTTGTGAAGTTAACACTGTTTATATTTTTTATGAATATAATCATATTCATTTTTATCTGTAATTATTAATAATCTCAGGAATATTTTTTGAATATGAAACACTACTTTATATAACCTGTTTTATGTTGGGCTTAGCTACATTAGAATTAACTGTTGAGATAGAAAGGAGCCATGTGTTCAAAACACACAGTACACGATTATCATTTATCTGTAAAATTAAATAAAAATAAACAAAAACAAAGCACTGATAACATTAACAGCATCTGACAGTGCTGAAATAAAATGTCAGAAATATTTCCCACCATATCCTTTTGATCTTTTTGAATTATTCTGAAAAGGATTTGACAAATGCTGTAAGATTTTTACTACACTAACTCATACATTGTCTTGATGCTGTAATCATTTTTTAAATTCTGCCAGTATAAATCTATATCGTAAATTCCACCTTGGCTTGGCAAACTAGAGTTTAGACCCCGTTTGGCTAATAAAACGGCGTGTAGACAGGGCCTAGGTGAGCTTGTCATCACTGGACTGAGCTGTGTAGCAGAGGACAGAGCGGGGCGAAGGAGGAGGGGAAGCTATTGCTCCCTGGTCACCAGCTGTTCCTGCAGTCTGGGGCACGTCGGATGTTTCCACAGAGAAGGTTATGGGAAGCTCCGTTAAGATTATGGCCAGCCCAGCAGATAATGACGATTCCTGTGTTAATCAGGGTGTTGTGGCTGATGTTTGACGAAAAGGGTGATAGGTTAAGCGGTTGTTTTTAACTTGTTTTTACTCCCGTTTCCTGTGTGATACCTTCAGCAAAACAGGAGGGTTTTTTCTAAGCAGAGTGGGCAGCCCACTCCCCCTGGTATTTTCTCCCTCCTACACCATCACTACACTCTAGTTAAAAGGTTTTTTTTTCTCAATGGAAGTTGTTTTCCATGTTTCTTCCTCTGAGATTTGTTTCCGCAGTAAAGGAAACAACAGTGATAGCAAAACCTTGTATAAGAAAGCAGCGATTTCTTGGTGTACAGTTCAGTTTAGGATGTCATGAAGCCAGTTGTTTAATAAAAGATTGTTGTCCCTTTCCCAGGCAACATCTCTCCTTTCTACTCTGATACATACCGCCTGGCGTCTGATAACACGCTGCGACCCCATGAGGGAGACCAGGTGGTGCCCTCCTCCCAGAGACGGACAGTGTTTGGGGGCCACCAGAGAGAAGCCAAACCCCTGCCGCCTCTCCCTGACCCTGAGGAGCTCATGTCTGATGAGGCAGCAGACAGTGAGGTGGAGTTTTTCACCAGTGACCGGCGGCGCCTTTTGCCTAAAAGCTGCCCCAAGGCCATGTGCAGGGGCGTGAGCAGGGACTGCGGCCAAGTTAATTACGCTTACCAGGAGAACTCATTGCGGGCTGGTGGTGCTGGGACTGACTCCATTGCTTTCTCTTGGCCAGGCAGAGAGGACAGACCAACAGGTAGAGGGGGCGGGTTTTGGGCACTCGCTCTTCAGAGAGAGGACCACCAGCGAGTGGTGTCACTAGCCAGGGATACATTGTGTAGCAAACAACCAGACCAACACCAACCATCCAGACTACGGTTTCACTCTTCAGGCCCGGGTTTCCAGCCCCCCGGTACCACAACCTGCCCCACTGACAAGCCACAAATCCCTCCCCGTATTCCCATCCCGCCAAAACCTCCCGCTCTATTCAGGACCGTGAGTACCAGCGAGGAAGACAAGCCTCCCAAAATTCCTCCAAGGGTCCCCTTGGTCCCACCCTGCCCACCACGTACCCCGAGCCCCAAAAGCCTTCCGATTTATATCAACGGCGTGATGCCTGCCACACAGAGTTTTGCTGCTAACCCAAAATATGTGAGTAAGGCATTACAGAGACAGCAGAGTGAAAGGGCGCCACCCGCAGCTCAGTTTACTCCCTGCATTGTTCCCATTTTGAAGGATGGCAGACAGGCCAGCGCGACACACTATATCCTCCTGCCGCCGGGCCGACCAGCGTACTCAGACAGACGAGAAAGGCTTCGCAGTGAACCAACCAGGACGGGAAACAGCAGCGTCTGGTAGAACAGATAGAAACCCTCATTTATGTCTCAATGTTGACAAGTAAAAAACTGTGACTGACATCATTAATAACCATGTGATACACTATTGCACACAGTGTGTGAAAACATCTACATGCTACATTTACATTTCTAATGTTATTTTTGAATGACGGATGTATTTCAAGATCACTTATGTCACTCAGCACTGTGAGGTTTTTGTCTGTTTTTAACTGAACATTTTACCGGTCAGTATTTTAGCGACGTGGAAAACATCATAACATTCCAGTATTTTTCACTAATAGTGGAGTAATATTTTCACTTTGGTTTACTACAGTTTTCTCACAGGGAACATGCCTCAACATTCATTAATTTTAAGTCTGACAGCCTTATGTTCATATCAATAATACTATATTTCTCACAAGAGAGCAGAATAATTACTGTATGTACAAGCTGGGCTTGTACCAAACTGTTCATCCCATGTGCGTTTCTTTTCATGACAATGCTGCTTGAAATGTTAAATATGATGTTTTGATAGATTTACTGTTTTGCTGAATCATTCTCACATTTCGATTTATGGTAAATTGAATGATGAACAATGTGTCTGGTTGATAGAAGACCCACACAACCAACTTTTAACTCACTCATACCTTTCGCAGGCTCTTTGTGCAAATACACTTCATTTTTCTTATGCAGCTTTCAAATTCACAGCAAGCTACATCCTTACCAGCAAAATACTCGACATTCGTGTGTAAGCATTGACTCTTGCATTATATTCTATGCTTGTGAGCAAAGAGTTTTAATTTATTCACAGGAAAATTCTGTGAGCCAAACACAAACAAAAGAGCAGCCCTGCCACCAGAACACATGACTGAAACCTGCGGCCATTCTTAAAATAATTAACAGGTCTTTAAATACATATGAACTACACAAGTCAACAAGGTTTTTTTTCTGATTTTTTTTCATCAGTAGAGTTCGTATACTAAAGTAAAAGAAGCCTTAATTTTCTGTTCTGATCAGCTGACAAACTTTTAATCATTATGATAGATTGTTTTCATTATGTACGTACATTCAGCTCAGTGTATATGTGGTCAAAAAAAGTACAGACTGGGCCTTTAATGATTCTTTATTTGTGTGTGTGGGGGGCATGGAAACCATGTTACGTTTACACTGTTGAGGTCCAGACCCCCGTTTACAGCCTTTGTTACATCATCGGGTTGGAAGTTCTCATTAAGATTCTGTGTCAGATTTGGCCAAAGCAAAGGCTGTTTGTAAGTTCATAATGTTGTTTGTGTCAAAAGTAAATCATCGTAAAATTGTGTCAGTAATCTATTTATAGAAATAAAATAACTTATTCATCCTATGATGGACACACTGTGCTTTTTCCATACTGGAACCATGATATATACCAATAGAAAGACTTTTCTTTGTGGTCCCTTCTGTCAACATTCTCAGAGGAGAGCAGACCACCTCTTTATTTTGCCAGTGTTATTGTCTCATAAAACCTTTGAAGAACACCATAACTGGGAGGAAGCAGAGACTGTTGAGGAAACTTTAATTTGCTACATTGGATTGACTGTGAATGTGTCCTGAAGTGAAGGGGGGGACATTTAATAACAGCAAACTATATCCAAACATCTGTTTACAAACTCCTACATAACCCGCGCAGTATAATCCAAGTCTAATTTATCCAGTTGCATGCTCAGTATTTCCCAAAAATTTGCATACCAGTAGTACATGTGGGCAAGAATATTGTTGAACTCTGCTTGGTGCCATGCTGTTGTTCCAGTGGCCCATTATTCTGAGGCCCCAGTAGTCTGAAAAATGTCCCATTGGGCCAAAATCCCACATGTCCAACAGCTCGTTATCCTAAAAACACAAAGGCCCATCGTTGTGAAAATACACACTCTCACTGTAGTTTGTGAAAGATTCATGGCCTGCCGCAATATTTTTTTCTCTCACTATGGAGAAAGCATGACCCGATTTACTCTGCCCCTGAGTAGTTTAGCCTGATATTCTCACCCTAACCGATCTCACTCCTCTTGCTTAAGCCCAACCAACGCACTTAACAAAAGCAATGAGTACCAGCCAGTCTGAAGCAGCGTAAAACGGGTCATGCCTTCCCCACTGTAGTTAAAAAAACTGGCACCCTAGAAGGTCTGATAATCTGTATTGGGGTGTATTTTCAGAGCAATGGGCCTTTGGAGAAATGGGCTTCTGGTCCAATGTGACAACACAATGCATGTGTGTGTGTGGAGCTGGATAAATTAAAGTTTGACTATACTGCATGAGATGTGTGAGATAATAGTTTTGCTGTTGTAAAACATGGCCCCCTTTACTTCAGTTCATCAAGAATTTTTCTGTTTTTGGATTCTTCGTTCACTGTGGAGGCATGTTTTCTTCACAAATTCAAGGCAACACAAGGTGAGTAACTGATACACAAATGGTCTATTTGTAGGCGAAGTATTATTTTAACTTACTGATAACATACTTATTGACCGACTGACAAGTTTTAAGGCTTTTAGCCAATTGTACTGGTTTATATATCGATAAAAACATTTGAGAAAAATTATTACAACCTTCAGTAATCCTGCACCGAGATTACTTAGTTGTTAAATCAGCATTAAACCATGCTTACTTTAAAAATGTTAAGATATATTTCTGACCCTTATCAATCATTTTTCAGGCTACGTTTTTACACTCTGCAAACACACACACACAAAAAAACACTCAAACTGGGTTCTTGGACAAATTTTAATGGAGCATCAATAGTAGCCGACAGTGGGTCAAAACTGCTCACACACACACAGTGTGAGCTGCAGGATGATTGATGTACATAACATAAAGGCTACTGATGGTCATTTTCCTTTATCAAGCATCTGATGGTGACAACAGTGGTGGGAGAGTCTTCAGGAAAGCACAGGTAACCATTTTTTGTCCATTCTGCGTTATCTCCTCACACTTCACTGGCCATCAAACCAAGTGGCTTTTGGGTATCACGGTGATTCAGCAGGCTAAATGTATCAAATCATGCTTGTGCGTGTTGCATGTCTTCTGTCTCTGTTTTCTCTGACCTCCACATTTATTATCAGTCTCCATTAGAGCAGCCTAATGAAGCAGAAATGTCACAAACATAAAACTAACACTGCTTAAAGGACAGGTCACGTCGAAATCAAAAACACATATTTTCCCTCTCACCTGTGGCGCTGTTTATCAATCTAGATTGTTTTCTTGTGAGTTTCCAAGTGTTGGAGATATCAGCTGTAAGGATGTCTGCCTTCTGTCCAGTGAGGTGGGACTAGATGGCACTCAGCTTGTGGTGCTCCAAGTGCCAAAAAATGCATTTAAAAAAAACCAACAGCAATGTCTCTTTCCAGAAATCATGACCCAGTTATTGAAGATAATCAACAGACCTTCTTACAAGCAGCTTAATGGAAGAATGTTTGTCCTGAACTACACCCACCAGCTGTATCAACACGCAGAAGGAAGCGTGAATCTACTAGCTCACCTTGCACCACTGAGCTAGCTAACATTACAGCTCAGCTGAGGAGGGCACCATTATGTAACGTGCAGGCCTACATCTCACACAGTCCTGAGCACAAGCCTCTCGTCCACCAGTAGACGTCTGCTCGGTGACGGCTGGTGGGTGGGATTCAGTAGAAAGAAAAAACTTGAACTACATGAGACTGCTCACAACAAGGTGTGTGGATTATCTTAAGGAACAATATGGATTTTTGATTTGAGGGTGAACTGTCCCTTGAGCTATTTAACGTTCACATGTATGGGAATTTCAAAACTTGACAATTTATTTATTTATTAAACCCAAGTCTGTTTCATTTATTTGTAATTAGTTCTGTGTTAAACATTTATTCAAAATGACATGGCACAAAAAAAAATTATTATTCTACCATGAAATTATTTCTTGTGCTTGCAAAAAATAAGTTAAAAAATAAACACATAAAACCTCTACTAATCCCTCCTTTCACCCCCACCCCGCCGTCCCCTCACCCCTGCAGTTCCTTATGGGCCTTATTGATCTTTGGCCTGTGTTCTTCTACAGGCGCAGCCTCAGCCGTCTCATCTCCTCGGGCTGAGGTCCTTCGTGCAGCCTCGGGGCTGTAAGAGATGGGATTTTGACGATTGCTTTATCGCCAGGCCCGGTTGAGCAGTTTGACTTCTGCCAGGCGTTTGCTGATCATGGTGGCGAAGAAAAGGGCGAAGAGAACGCTGCTGATCAGCATGTAATCGTAGTCGTCTTTTAGTACGTCGAACTGCTTTGAGGGATAGACGCGTGTCTGGTAGATGTCGAGACCGTATGCCACCACCTACGAGAAAAAAGTAACATTGTTCTATGAGTTTATTTACCTTAAGGGGAGAAAACAATGTTTGGACTGTACTTTTTGGACGGATTTTTAATTTTTATGGCTATTTTAGAGTTTTCCATACAACAACTCAGTATTGTGTCTAAACACATCTTAAAAAAACACAAGGTTTGGAGTCTTTCCCTAGGAATTTTTGAGCATCAAACACTTCATTTCCTGCATTCTGGGGACATTTTATGCATAATTTTTTGCCTTTTCTGCATCAATTTATGGTGGATATGTCTTTAATTGAATCAAAATTAAAGTCCACTGCAGCTGTGGGCAAGCCGATCTTATGAAATACTGACACTGGAGACCAAGATAAGGTTATAAAGATTTAAAAGATAAACACCACAAATGAAAAATTGCGAAAATAAATTTGGACACACAGTTGCATCTTTTCCACAACTTCATTCTGTCAAAATATTTTCTAATAAAACAAAAAATTGCTAAAACAAGAAATGCCTACGTTGGTAATCATGATGTAATATGTTTGCCAGTATTGTCATGGTAGACTCACCAGGCAGGTTGACTCCAGTCCAGAGGGGGCAGTGTAAATTCCTCGCACTCTTGATATAGACTGATTGTAGTTGATGAACCACTCTGTACGGATCAGCAGCTCTGGTGCGTACGGTATCAGGTTCTCTTCCCTGGAGATCAAGTGAACAAGTTAGACAGAGAGACAGGAGGAAAAAACAAAATCACATGTTCTGAACCATGCTTGACTGGAGAACGCACCGGCTTTGCTCAGATACTGTATCTGGCCTCCGAGGGTCGAGGAACATCTTGGGTAATGACAAAATCCCTCCAGATGGCAAGCCGACTATGACGAAGAAAACCCAAAGAAACATGTTAAAAAAAAAAAAAAAGCAACGGGGCCAAACAGTGTGTTGATAAGAATGTGTTGAAAAGACGGTGTGTTATTCTCAAACAGTAATAAACTGGACCTCGCTGACTCAACCAGGGTGAAACTTACTGAGCAGATGGCGGCTGGTGATGCCCTTCTCGGTCAGCGTGGCCTCCATGGTAGAAATGGAGGAGGGGAAAATGTAAGACTGCTGAAGCACCTGAGGGGCGTGTGGCCGATCCAGTGAGCTGAACACTGTGCTGTTGTAGAGCTCCATCCCTTCATACAGTTCAATTACTGAGAACTCGTTCCTGCGAGACTTGGTGCTCCAGTATTCGTACTGAGGAGTCAAACAGAGGCAGAGGACACATTTAGATCACATGACCCTCATGGCATTACCGGTGCTCCCTCCATTATTTGCCTCCCAATGTGTTCAGTGTTCGATTACAGCTTTGTCGTATTTACACAGCTGCAGTGAACCAACAGCATATTCTTACTGTAACCAAGGAAAAGGCAATAAAACAACACAAAATAATTTTTACTTTAATCCTCAAAGGAATACTTCAACCAAAAAAAAACAAAAGACCATTTATACATCAATTATTCATTGCAGTGTTGCCAACCTTGCCACCGTGTTGTTGACCTTTTAAAAAATTACTCCAGCTTCAATAATACTCACCACCACCCAGTTTTCAGAGTGCACAACATGCACCGGTCCTCTGGCTTTTCTCTGGACAGCCTCGTGGATGATGCGACCAGTGACGCCATCGATCAGGAGGATGCCAACAAAGCTTCGCTCTTGATGCAAATCTGTGCTCTCAGTCACCACAGCCAGTAGATTGGGGTTCAGGTACTGTAGGAGATGACATGAGACACAACTTAACTGCAGTTGAAAAATACACATTTTCTGCATGCGTCTGGCTCAACCCTGACTGTTGAAGACTATTTCCTGTCATGTGTCAAAAATATACTATTTGGGCTGTAGCAGATTAAACATAGTCAGTATGATAGGTTGCTGTATCAAGCAG
Organism: Chaetodon striatus; assembly: GCA_029783705.1. Classification (NCBI taxonomy): domain Eukaryota; kingdom Metazoa; phylum Chordata; class Actinopteri; order Chaetodontiformes; family Chaetodontidae; genus Chaetodon; species Chaetodon striatus. The sequence goes on from JAPZEB010000002.1 coordinate 14,133,434, forward strand.
ACAATCCATTTAATATGATTTAAAGCTACTTAAAATGTATTTGGTCAATTCCAGTTTGGATGCATTGACCTGAATTCCTGTGAAGTCTGTCTAAAAGATAGAAAATGTTTTTGGGCTGATTACAATAAAAAAAAAACAAGTCTAAGATTTTTTTGGCCTTTTGCCTTTATTAGATAGGACAGTCTAAGCATGAAAGGGGATGAGAGGGGGATGACATACAGCAAAAGGCCGCAGGCTGGAATCAAACCCGTGACCGCTAAGGCAAGGACAGTGCCTTTGTATATGGGATGCCTGCTCTACCCACTAAGCAACTAGACGTCCCCAAAAACACAAGTCTTATTATCTCTACAAACATGTTAAGTACAAAAATCTCAATGACACGGTGTAATGTTTGGATATAAAATGGTGTCCGAGTGTCAAAGAGATTCAGTTAAAAGGCACTAGTTGACTAGTTTGATATGGTGGCATCAGTTTGCTATTACAGACTGGCTGTCACTGTTATCAAAAAAGACACAAGAAAGGAAACGATCATGGATAAAATTATGACGGCATACACTGGCACCACTATCCACAGGCCCTGAAATATGACTAAAAACTGTAGAGATTGCTTTTTTCTTTTCTTAGAGATTATTTTTGGGCCATTTTTACCTACTATGATAGCACAACCGTAGACAGGCAGGAAAGGTGAGAGAAAGGGGGGATGACACACAGCAAAGGGCTTTAGGTTGGAAACAAACCCGTGCTGCTGCAAAGGACGTAGCCTACATGGGGTGCACAATCTACCGGGTGAACTACCCTGATGAGTGGTTATTCTCGATCCCTATGCGATGATCTTGATGACCATCTTTTCCTCTAATGCCAACTTTTTTCCCCCCACACCACCGATAAAGCTCTAACGGTGGGGGAAAAACTCCAAATGTTGTTGTCCAGAGTGTTTACAGGTATCAGACACTAGAATTTAAAAGTTTAAGACATTTTCAAAATAATTTTAACCACGTTTCAGACTGATTTTCAGACAAGTTATCATTTCTTACTCAAGCATTGCAAGTTAGGTATAAAGGCAAGTAGTATATATGTTGTCTTGCGTAAAGGTAGGTTTTTAATGGAGCAATATGTTTATTTGACTGAGTTAGTTAATCAACATTTTTCCAACAGGTAAGTGCAAGTATGGAGTAAAAAGACAGCATCAAGTTCAGTGGTGAAGATTTGTTACATCAGAAATGTGGACTCATATTAACAAGAATAACATTAAAGATGTATGAATGAAGTAAAATTAAGTGTTTGTGGCAATTAAGAACTCAAAAATTTAAATTACTATTAATGATTCAGTGTATATTTGTATATTTTGCTTCTTTTTTGTTGCTTACTTATTATATTTCTGTGTTTTTATACTGTTCGCTTGTTATATTGCTCTTTGTTTTGTACAGTTTCCTTTTTATACTGCTCTGTGTGTGTTTTTTTTACAGATACGTTGCTTTGCGGGGGTATTTTAACAAATTCTTCCTGTTTGCACTAACCGCTTGCTGCTGTAATGTCACAAATTCCCCTGCTGTGGGACAAATAAAGTATTATCTTTTCTTATCTTAAGTTCTAATGTTTATAAAATTCAATTAAAGACATTTTAAGAGTTTTAACAGGGCTTTGGAGTTCTGTATTGTTATCGTACATTTTGGGACTCCATGTGAAAGAGAGCCTGATAATAAATGCAGGAGCAGAATATAATTGATCACACAGGAATTACAGTAAGAAGTGTAAGAGTCCTAGCAGAAAAAACACAGTGTTTATTCTTATCCAGAGTCAGTGGTGAAGAGAGGATATGATTCACTGGGGAAACAGTGACATGAGGTGCAGTATTTCTGGGAAAGATGAGTTTTCAGCCTACATCAGAAGACGAAGAGTGACTCCATGTTTCTGGCTGAAGTGGGCCCAGACAACATTGATCAAATCTGGCACCAACAAGAGCAATAATATTGTTTTCAAACTCTCTCAACACTCCTTTCAAACCATGGCATTCTTAGGCTTCAAGGGATGTTATCATACCTTATAGAGGACACTGCGGTCTCCCATGACTCTGCCCTGGGAGTGCACATGCTCATTTGGCCTTTTCCCTTTGACCGAGACAATCTTCTGTATCTCTGTTGGGATGACAATCTCCCAGATCAGCTCGGTCGACAAGTCCTGAGCACAGAAAAACATCCAGATTAATTGTTTTTGCCAATCAGTCATATGTGATTAAAGTATCATTTCATGGACGCTCACCATCAGAACTGGAACAATAAAAACAGACATAATTCTTTCAATATTTTAAGCCTTATTACATCCATTTGCCTCTCACACTACAAATATAGTGTTCCACTGATATCCTTTAAACTCAGAGACTCTCTTAAAAAAGTTTCTTGATTTATTAAACATATATTTTAAATATACGTAACTCTTTTTGAACACTTTTTTATTACTAAACAAAATTATTGATGCAATTATAAACAATAAAAATACGGGAACCATTCTTATGATCTATTGCAATCAAAAGGGTCAGACTGGTGGTGGCTACACTTTCTAAAATGTCTAAAACCCTTAAACCCTGATGTGCAAAGAACATTGAAATAGTTTAGCAAAAAAAGGTTTGCTTGCCGTTCGTAGCCTGTAGCCGGAAAGTTTTCCCTGGCTGGAGTCAACAAGATAGAAGAATATGGATGAGGCCATCTCCTGGAGCTGCTGTAGCACATTCTTTGTAGAGGGGAAAGCAGACACCTGTGGAAAAATAATACATGGATAGAGATTTTTTTAAAGTTGTGTGTTGGTCTGGTGCACGTGGATACAGAGTTAAAAAAGGCTTTGGGACACAACATGAATGTCTGCATCTCTGTTTGTAAAGGGGAGACACTACAGGTGAAAAGGGTTATACATTAAATTAAAAGATATTACCATGAAACCAGTTGATTACTTACATTAAGACAGTTACTTTGTTGTGTTATGTATCAAGTTTTTTAGTTCCACTCTTTGAGTGTGAGCAGTTAAGCTCTGTTCAAAGCCATTTTAAAATACTTCATACACACACAACTTCGATGTCAGCCGTTCCTATCATTGTAAAGCAGAGTTCACCAAGCGTTGGATTATTCACCCACTAGAAGGGAATGTGAGCTGGGATTAGACCGTCATGAGACAGGTTAGTTTTTACTCTACTGATGATGTGTTGTTGAAATAGTAATACTGCCCAACAAAGCCAGTGCTGTTAAACAGACTGCGTGGTCTGTTCGCAATTGGAGCAGCGAAAAAACCTTCACAGAGAAGGATGCAACAAAACATCCCACCATTTAAGCGTTAACAGGGGGAATACTTTCAGAAAATTGAGCTCAAACACTGAATCCAAACACACCTGAGGGTCTTGTCAACAACATCTGCTTCAATGTGCAGCTGCATTTGGGATGCAGAGCACAGAACCACCATTTGAAGCATAAATCATTCATCATCCGCCATGACGTGAACGGTCAGAAATACACAACAGATTTGTGAAGCAACCAGCACTTTCCGTTGTGTACCGTCCCCTTAGCTCTTCTAAAACCACCGTGAACCACAGCCTCTCGTGACTAATTGCTTGATTTTACCACTCCATAAATCCGTAAATATTGTCAACAGCCATAGATCAATTTTCGCGTTGTTCTTAGGAAAATGTTTTATAAATCAGGCTGTGAATGATGTATGAACAAACCTCTCTGCAAGAACCTTCAGATTATAGACAGGAACAAAACTGGAACGGTTGTGTATGTATGTGAAGTGAAGACTTCTGGCTCAGAGTATGAGAAGAAAACTGCCTGTACAAAAGGTATATATTGTAAAATTCCATACATTTTTAGACAAAAAATAAGACAACAGGTGAATCGGGTAAAATTTTAACTAGTAAATAACACCATGAAACATTACCAGCTGATTACTTACATTCACTTTTTTTTTTTGGTATTACAGTTGTTTAAAATAAATTATAATCTGAACTAAAATTAACACCTACATGTGTATTTTGGGAGCTGTCTTTCAACTAGTCTGGAAGACGACAGAAGCAAAATAGCCCCAAACCACAAAACTTTCACTTGTCGTGTTTCCCCTCAATGCTGACAGTTAATGTGGTGGGTGACGAGGTTTAGAGTTTGCCACTGACCTTGTACTGGTCGTCAACAAGTAGAAGGACCTTAGCATAATCCTGGTCCATGAGAGGCAGCATGAGTGACTGAAGTATCGGCTGAGACAGAGCAGGCGGGGTGATGTGACTCTTCTTTCCAAAGATGGGATTAAATACATGAAGTGTGGCCAGACCTGTGTCCTTAAAACAAAAAATAAATATATAAATATATATATTAAAAATGGCAACAATAAATCACCTCTACAGTTACACGTGTTGGACCAATGTAGGAAAAAATAAGTATTCAACTTTTGCCATGCTTATAAGGCATGCTAAGTAGAGATTTATTTCTCTTGAAGCCCCTCCCTCTATGCAAGGTACAAAAATTAGCATTTGCTCTACTGATTTGACACAAGCCCAAGAGCTAATAAAATCAATTCCCATCCTGAGGCTCTTCAGCCACAAAACTCTTGTTATTTAATACCTTGTCTTTGATGAGCAGTGTGCACTGTGGCGGGTGAGGAAAGTGTGCAGTGGTCCGTTGCACCATTAGTTTAAAAGCTGCATTAGACGGGATGTTTTCCAGGTAGTGTCTCCATAAAATACTGCCGGTCTTGCTGTCAATCCCAAAGAGCTTCACAAAAAGAAAAGCAATGGGAAAAATGAGAGTGTCAGAGAGGCCTGATGGACTTTATTTAGTAGTGTTTAATTTACTTTCAGCCTGCCTGAGCATAGACAAAATAAAAAGAAACTAGTTGAACCACAAATGTGCAGCACAGCTCATCTCTCCTGAATCACTACCTACCAGTGACTCCATGAGAGGGTAAGCTTTAGTCTCGTACCTTCCCAGATGCAGTAACCATAACCATCATCTTCTGCAGGTTGAACTCGTCTCTAGAGAGGTTCTCAATGGTCACGTCATTTTTGACTTGACTGCGAGGCTTGCGTGCATCGTAGAACAGCTTCCAGAGATGGGCGATCCAGGCCTGCAGTAGGATGAGCTGAGAGGAGAGCCTCTTCAGCACCATGGACATCAGGCCGTCTGGACAAATTACGGAGAGAACACAGATGGTGCTTAATGACTTTCAATGAACTGAGAGTCACAACTTGGACACTGAGTGTATTGTTATTGCGAGCAAAGCACAGCTGTTCCTTATACAGGGTTCTTACAGCTTCAGGTAAATTAGTTTAAGACTTTTTAAATGGTGCTCATAATAAAATTTGGGACCAATTTTACAACAACCAAAACCCATGGTAAAAAAACATGATCTCACATCAGTTACTTTTTTGCACAAATAATTACTCTGACATAAAACATGACTTTTTTGTCTTGTGAAGGAAACGAGGGTAGAACAGAACTGCCTTTTGGTGGAGAGTTTTTGCCCCATTGTGCTTGAAAAACTTTTTGCGTGAAATACACTGAGTCTAGTATACATTGCCTTGTACTTGTTTCAATTATGCCACAAAATCTTGGTTAAATAGCCAATTTTTGTTGAATTTGCACTTCCCCATGTCGTCCAGGAATGACAGCAAGCTACTGGAAACAATCATGAGTGTTGCTGGGCTGGCTATCCTGATCTTTATTCATTAATTTCTGTAACCACTTATCCTGTTAGGGCTTGTGGGGGGGCTGGAGCCTATCCCAGCTGACATTGGGTGAGAGGCAGGGTACACCCTGGACAGGTTGCCAGACTATTGCAG
>JAPZEB010000002.1:14163213-14183546 GCA_029783705.1 Chaetodon striatus
CAATAGCATGTATATACACGGACACACACACACACACACACACACACACACACACACAAAGGCAGCTATGAAGTCAACACTGCACGCTGTTTAAATGCATATATTTTAATAGAATCTTTGAAAAGAATTCATTTTGACTAATTAATTTTTAGTTAATACAATCTCACATCTTAATTTTTTTTATTAATTCCATTAATTTAGTTTTTTTAATCAACTAGGATGTCATAGGGAAACACTACAGCTTGAGCTCTGTCATTATTTCACTACCCCTTTTTAATGACAGGTGTGTTAGAGAAAAAGGGAAAATAAATACAATAAATGGGCTTTCCCTTATTGTCATTGAGGGCAATTAAAAGTAGATGTCTTTTGACAAAAATATTCTCAGAAAATATCCCCGAGTACTTCTTTTTAAGTAGACATATACCAACAGGATGTCACCATATGTTCACTATTAACTGCGTCTTTGGCTCTTCTCCACTGCCTGCACAGTGTCGTAGGTGTCATGAACTAGTTTGATGCTTTTTACATTTTGCCTTTTGGTCACACCACCACCACCACTCCACAAATACCTTGTAAGTCTTTAGACAAGTCTCACCTCCACTATAAGAAATTCATATGAATTATTTGTCTTGTTCTGCAGATGATGACAGTGAACCCATCTTGGGGCTTTGGTTTGAAGAGACAATTTCACCCACCAAAGACAAAGTCGCTCCCCCACCCCCTCCACCACCCCCACCTCTGGAGACCTCTCCCAGACTTAAGAGCCCTAGCAAGCAGAATCCAAGTGAAAATGGCAACATTTTAGCTGGCCGTAAAGACCCAGAACTGGTGAGGACTGATTTGTTTACCTGAAAACATATAGAATAATGCTGCGGCATTAGGCACAGCATAAACAGTACATGTATCACTTTGCAATGCTAGCGCACTTGTCATTATGTTTCTACTAACAGCCAATTAATTGTTTTAGTTTGAATGTGTGATAATCAAGCTCAACTCATACATTTTTGTTCCTATAGTTTCTCAGTTTAGCCTCCAGCATTCTGAACTTCATTACCACCTCAATGCTCAAGTCCAGGAACAACTTCATCCGCAACTACCTGAGCGTGTCTCTTACAGAGCAGCACATGGCTACACTAGCCAGCATCATCAAAGACGTGGACAAAGATGTGAAAGGTACACTGGATATAAAGTATTGCTCATCATGAAAATGATCTCAAATTTTACCATCATTTCCTTTTGTATTCTTGGCAGCTAATGTGTAGCCCATGATAAGTAGACAGCAGTACATGCTGCTAGGATTAATGCATGTTGTTCTCCGCAGGCTCCTCAGATGAAGCGTTTTCTTTAGCTCTGTATCACTTCAACCACACCCTGGTAACATCAGATCTTCCATCCCCGGCCCTGCAGGTAAGAGGAATTCCTTTGTTCAGCCTTATCTTGTTCACTAGCATCAAAAATCTTGCCAAATAAATTGTATTTACAAGCCTATTATTTGCTGTCACAGACTTATTATTGTGTCTCTTGTAATTCCCAGAGCACCCTTCTTCAGCAGTTAGGTGTTGCGCCTTTTTCAGAGGGTCCCTGGCCTCTGTACATTCACCCTCAATCATTGTCAGTACTCTCCAGACTTCTCCTCATATGGCAGCACAAAGCAAGTGTGCAAGGAGAGCCAGATGTACCTGAGTGTATGAAAGTCTGGGAAAGGTATGGCAACTATTGCTATTCTCATCTGGCTTATATGTATAGACTGCTGCCCTTGCCCTTGATGCTGTCACCATAATTCATTGAATATCAGTTAGTTACAAGCTGTTGTATGTTTTGACTGATAATAATTGCAAACATGTGGGAATATGGAGAAAATGTCCTTGCTGTGCTTAAATTTGCACACAGTTCATTTTAGTATTTCATTTGTAACTATTTCTGCTTTCTTCTAACTTTCCTTTTCTTCCTTTGATAGATTTTTGGGGACGTTGAAGCAGCACACTATACAGAGTTCTGTGCATGGAGAAGATGACCTTAATGTGGAGCACCTCCAGCTCCTGCTGCTCCTTTTCCACAATCTGTCAGAGCGCGGTCGGCGGTCAGTCCTGACCCTGGTCACCCAAGCCATCAGTGAAGTGGCACAGAGCAAAGACTCCCAGCTGAAGGCAGTGCCTCTCAACCTGGCCCGCCTGTGTCTGGTGTTTGACTACCTGCTGCGACACTATTCAAAGGCACCCTTGTACCTTTTTGAACAGGTTAGTTACTTATTTTAAACGGTGGTTGATGCTGTCCAGCAAATGCATTGATTTAAACATCAACCAATCCAAAGCAAACTTACAGATCCCATCCTAAATATTATAAAAGGCTCATTTGAGTGTAAGACTGTCCTCATAGTTACTTTCCTATTGAATTCCTTTGGAGCAGATACTAGCTTCACATCTTGATAATACCACAGCAGAGCATGTGAGTGGATCAGAGCAGTGGGAACTTTAGCTCCTCACTCGCAGGGCTGCTCATTCCTCTCGCTCAAAGCCGCACTGCTCAGTATTGCTTTGTGCTCAATTCAGATTTCACCTTGTTCTACTTCAACTGGTCACCCCTCCCTCCAAAATAAGAAAGAAAAAACAGCATTGTATTATATTTTTAGCCAAAACACGAGCCAATATAAAGATGCATTCTGGATAAGACATGCTTCAGACTAATGGTTTGAGTGGCACTTGAGTTTTGGTAAAATGGTTACATAAAAGTAACATGACAGCCAAACAAAGTGGAAGTATAAGTCTTTTATATTCTAATGCTGACTCTTTGACTAAAAGTGACTGTGTGTGTGTGGCACTGTGATTACAGGAAATAAAGCTTTTCTCTGCCATGAACATTGTTTATAGGTGCAGTATAACCTCCTGACCCCACCATCCACTGGACCGAGTTCTGTTCAGGAAGGTGGCAAACGCAGCGGCCTCCCACTTTACTATGGATTCAAAGAGGTTGAGGAGAACTGGGCCAAACACTGTTCAGCAGGTAAGACCTATAAAGGAAATATACATTTTTTTAACCCACAGTAGGTATAAAAATGTACCAGTAGCATGGACTGTTTTTGTCAACTACATCCTTTTTTAGCATTGACAAAGATTATCTGTGCACACAAAGTCACTGGCTGTTTGAAGTATTTACCCAAGTGGCATTTATGTCCCAACTTGCACCTTATCTCGGTGCATATTTTCTCTGAGGACATTTCTTGAAAAAAAATAGTTTGACTCTGAATGAAGCTTCAGAAATGCATTGCACAGACTGTATTTACGCATGTGCTCTTTCCTGTGCCATTATGTTGAACTAAATAGGTAAGTTATACCTTTTTTCCCACCGAAATTAGTGCATATATGCAGGTTTTTTAAACAAGGAAAAACCCTCTAAAAATAGGTGATCGACTCTTTTCCCACTGCCAGTAGATGAGAATGCCATTCTTACTGGTTTTTCTGGTGTGTCACATTCAATGTCACAAATGCGCTGTAAAGCAGGGTTAGTTGACAGTAGATAGCAGCATGGAAGTCAGTGAAAATGTTACAGCGATGACTTCTTTTTTATATTTGTTAGGTATTTAGTCTCTTTCAAACTCAGTGCAGACTAATTTGAAATGATTGCCAAGCACTGCTTGGATTGAGATGGACTGAATTTGTGCCTGAGATGCCTGAGTTGCAGAGGTTACTGATGGCCCTGCTGGAACTGGGCAAAAATTTCCGTGTCCAGCCAGGTGTCAAGTTTCCATCACTGCCAATCGGAGCTGGGGCCAAGAAATATCCATGACTATTGCAGAATCATTTGTCTCGGGAGCGAATGCAGATTGTAACCTTTCCAGCAACAGACAAAAGCCAGATGTTACTGGGTGTTAGTGGATTTTATGTCCAGTAGGAAGGGGGCTTAACTGTGTATCCTGCGTCTGCCATCGCTGGCTTAGCACTGTTGTTTGTGTGAGGTGTCAGCGAGAAAAAGACTAAAGTTAAACAAGAAAGTGGGAGTTAAAACAACAAGAGATTAATAAGAAAAAAAATAAATAATTGTTTAAAACATCAGCAACTTTCATATGTGTATTTCATGTTGTCTGTGTTGTGTCTTATCTGTAAGGAGAATGTGGCTATGATGGTACTAGATGAGAAAATAATATTCTGTTTATGCATTTCAACCTTTCTTAGATTCAAATGTTCAGCCCAAATTCTACTGCGTTCTGTCCCCTGAGGCATCTGAAGATGACATCAGCAGACTGGACAGCAAGGTGAGACTTTGACCTCTAATAGATGAACACATGGGTAAATAAAAAAATCTCACTGTATTTAAACATAACTCTTTTTTTTTTCTTTTAGGTCTTTCCAAAACTGTTCAATGGAGCAGTTAAATATGATGATCTGTATGGGTGGCTCATCTCACTCCTGGTTGCAGGCTCTCAGTTTGACACTGCAAGAAGACAGGAGAACAAGCCAATCACTCCTATGGTGAGAACACAGCACAACAAACCATGAACTGTGTAAAGAGGGTGAACAGGTCCATGATTCAGGTGGCCTGCAGCACTCTAAGATTACAGCTGTCGATTGCTTCTCCTTTGCATTTATTACTTTCGTACGATATGTGAAATAAAGTCCTTAAAGTGCTTAAAATAAAGGCCCTCCAATTTGTTTGATTTTGAAAGCCTTTTAATCTGAAATACAGCAGGTAGTGATAAGTGTTAATCAATAGTAATTTCATAGTAACAGACTTCAGCCCTGACATTATCTGATAGTGGATTGGAAAACAATGCATGTTTGTTTATCCACCTGCGCAGGAGGCATGCTCCCTTCAGTACTACTTCCTGGTACTGTGGAGGATCCTGGGTGTTTTACCACCCTCAAAAGCCTACATGGAGCAGCTGAAGAATGGCTGCAGTGATCCCAGTGAGAGCGACATCCTGCACACACTTCGATGGTCCTCACGTCTCCGGGTGTCCACCTACGTGAATTGGATCAAGGTCTGTTGACACCTGAAAGGCCTGCAGAATGCTAATTAGCAGTTGCAAAAACAAATAAATTACTTCAAAACTATTACCTTTGACTTTGTTTCATGCCCAAAGTTAAAAGTAATCGGTAATAATAATTTTATTGTTCTACTCAACATTGCAAGTGATTTTTGTCGTCTTAAATTAGCTACTCAATCTTCACATAATTGTTTTACTTATTCAAACAAAGCTGTTTAAATTGGATGCTGCAGATTGGCATTTCTGAAATGACTTATTAATTTCTCATACACTCAATCGGCTGCACTGTGTCTTTAATCCAGTAATGTTGTGTTCTTTTTCATTGTGGTTAATTTTGATGTATGACTATGCCCTTGTCATCACTGACAGGAACACTTGGTGAAGCAGGGAATGAAAGCAGACCAAGCAGCCTCCCTGGTTGAGATGACGGTTGCGAAGTGCAGCACCGTTAAATACGATGTGGAGCTAGCAGAGGAGTACATTGCTAGACAGGTAATGATTACAATGTAGTAGTAGTTGACCTTTGTAAGAATTGTTGTTGAAACGGGACAAAGTTTTAAGCACAACTGTCTCTCCTTGACAATTTGATTCTCTTGCAGATTTCTACCTTCTCCAGCGTAGACCCGAACGGCATCCTTCCACTTGATCAGTTACCCTCTCTACAAGCCATCTATACACTGGATGCCGTCATCTCTAAAGTGCAGGTTTCCCTGGATGAGCATTTGTCCAAGGTTGCCATCGAGGCAGACACCCACAAGTCATCTGAGATCACAAAGAACCTACTGCCTGCCACGCTTCAGCTCACTGATGTTTACACAGCCTTTACAAGGTGAGAAAGGAATCACTCCATCTCCTGTACTTTGCTTAAAATAACACTGAATAACATGACACACTTGTCTAGGTCATGCTTTATGTCTCTCAAGCTGGTTACTACAGGCTTATGTATTGCTTTATCTTCTTTTTAAATTTTTGTTCTGTCACTTCCTCTGCTGTAAATGATTGATATGTTCATCTTAATAAAATGATTAAACCAAACTTTTCATGACCAGGTCATACCTGCTGATGAACATCCCAGAGGAAGGGGAGAATAAGCTCACAGACGCCAAGCTCCAAGGTTATGCTGCAGTTCTGTCCATTGGCTCCACCCGCTGCAAGGCCAACCTGCTGGGTACGTGAAACAATTACTCAAGAACAGAAGTGTGAAATAGTAAATTTACTCTCACAAGTTTTCTGCACACTGACTTTTTTAACATATTTTTTTTTTTTTTTTTTTTTTTTTTAATGAAACATCACAGGTCATAGTGTAATGCAGAACTTACCGTCGGCTGTACAGACAATATGTGATACTTGGAACAGCATCCACACCAATGAATTCCCCAACATTGGCTCATGGGTACGTGAGTAAAGTTGTTGCTTATGGTTCAGTTTGGATCTGTTCCTCCTTGTGACCGCTATATTAGAAGAGTTCTATGAACTGTTACGTAATTGTGCCTGAGTTTTTAAAATTGAGTGGTACTATGCCATTTTTTTTCATAACACCTCCTGCTATTTCAATTTTCAGCAATGATAAGATGAAATAATTCCCATGTTATTGTTATTTTTTTTCTGTTGATGATGACAGTTAATTTTAAATTATGCATCTTGTCCAAAATATCTACCTTAAAGTGTTAAATCAGTAAAGATACATCAAATATATTTACAAAAAGTATTGAAATATCAAGGTTTAATTTTTACCCATATTACCCAGCCTTACTCAGTATGTCATTTAAAAAAATAATTGTACTAAAAGTGATAAAACTGAAAGTTTTGTGTTTTTCTTTCTCAGCGAAATGCATTTGCCAATGATACCATTCCATCAGAGAGCTACATCAGTGCCATCCAAGCAGCTCACCTGGGCACATTGAGTTGTCAGTCGTTGCCTCTGGCCTCTTCTCTTAAACACATCCTACTCTCTTTGGTTCGCCTCACTGGCGACCTCATTGTGTAAGTGCTTGTCCAGTCCAATTTAAAGGTGCTGTATGCGACATTTGGAGCATGAATATAGGAGCAAACATCTATTTACAATGCAAAGATTTAGTGGAGTAATGGTGCTCTGAGCAGAGAATAAAGTCTCTTTCTGCGAGTGTTGTAATCTGACCTTTTCTGTTCTTTGTTGTGGTAGCTGGTCCAGCTGGGGGGTTGGGGGGGTGTCTGTCTGAAGAGCTAATCGCCACCACTCTGCACTGCACTCATACAGGTGGTCACTGCTGATAAAGCTGTTGTGACCCACAGTGCCAGAATGGCATCATCACAGGAAAGTGGTGCCCACTTTCTAGTTCCCCCCATGCTAACACCGTTAGCCTTGTCAGCATTGTTGCCATTGTTAGCACTGTTAGTGCTGTTAGCATTGTTATCTGCTAGCCGCCAGCTAAGCTAACTCCACATTGAGAGCCGTGTGCAGGCAATCCCGTCTCAGACTCTGAATCATAGATATGCTCTGAATGTTACATACGGCTCCTTTTAAATCTAAGTCAAAATGTAACATAAAGAATGTGATAGGTAAAATGTATTCATGAAAAACCTGCAAACACTAGTTAATATTGCTGTGTATTTGTCTGTTCAGCACAGAGGAGCTGAATCCTTCACAGGTTGTGCGTACTTTGCTGCCTCTCCTCCTGGAGAGCAGTACAGAGAGCGTAGCTGAGATCAGCAGCACCTCACTTGAGCGCATACTTGGCCCATCAGAGTCTGACGCCTTCCTAGCTCGCATCTATGAGCGCTTGGTGACCGGGTGCTACAACATCATTGCCAATCACTCAGACCCAAACAGGTATGACATGTGATATGATAATTAATTAAACAGAGAATAAAGGCCAACTGTGTAGCTTTTATTCTGTTGTAGCACATTGTCTTTGTTTACTTTCCTGCACATATACCGTTTGGTTGAGTCTCACTGCTCTTATCAGTCTTTGATCTCTTTCTTTTTTTAGTGGTTTGGATGAGTCTGTCCTGGAGGAATGCCTTCAGTACCTTGAAAAGCAGCTTGAGAGCAGTCAAGTCCGCAAGGCAATGGAAGAATTCTTTTCTTTCAGGTATCTGCTCAACTGGAGACACAGGCTGAATTTTTACGTGTTTAAACTGCTGCCTCACTTATTTTGTGCTCCTTTTTTTCCTCAGTGGTGAGCTTGTCCAGATTATGATGGCGACAGCCAACGAAAATCTATCAGCAAAGTTCTGCAACAGGGTGCTGAAATTCTTCACCAAGCTTTTCCAGCTCAGTAAGTCTACTGTTGGCAGAGTTCATTTGAAACAAGAATAGCTACCAAAAGGCTGAAGTATACTTCAAATTGACTAGTTCATACTTGTTGTCTGACCACATATAATGGCAAAAATGTCATGTGGCCACAATTGGAAGCAGTAGAGTGAGCAGTAGAACAAAAATACTTTGTCACCTCTGCTCACCCGACTGATAGCTGCTGAAAGTGGTCATGCCTGTCTCATGGTCTGTTGTGAAAAGTTACAAATGTTGTGAGACATATCCCCCTATATTCGTTTGTCGGAAAGGTGTAGGCAAGGGGGTTTCAGACACTGCTTGATGATCTAATAAACACTTAGTTTGAAGCATACTTTTGCCTTGTCAGAAATTAAATCACAAATCTTTAGAGCTGCAAGTTGTAGATAGATCAGTTTTTTTTTTTAATAAGCCTAAATCTTATGATGATGCTGTTGTTCCCAGCGGAGAAAAGCCCAAACCCCAGCCTGTTGTGCCTGTGTGGCTCTCTGGCCCAGCTGGCCTGCGTGGAGCCCTCTCGTCTGCAGTCCTGGCTGACACGCATGACGGCTACCCCACCAAAGGACTCCGAGCAGCTGGAAATAGTGCAAGAAAACCGACAGCTCCTGCAGGTGCTCACCACTCATATTGTGCGTGACAACAGCCAGGTGGGCGAAGGAGTGTGCACGGTCCTCCTCAGCACACTCATTCCCATGGCAACAGACATGCTGGCCAATGGTGATGGAACAGGATTTCCTGAGCTCATGGTCATCATGGCCACACTTGCCAGCGCTGGACAGGGGGCCGGTCACCTGCAACTGCACAGAGCAGCTATTGACTGGCTTACCAGATGGTAAGAAATAAGTTTCACAGACATGCTGTTGTCTGATTATACTTGCATAAGGGAACTGCATTATGTTTTGTTAGAATTGGTGCTAAGGCTAGAGTCACCAAAAAAACTGCTTGCTAAAAGTACTCTTAAGAGTTATTGCTATGGATTTGAATAGTGCTTTGCTTTGGGTTATTTAATTCCTTAACCTTTATCAAGCAGCAATACAATCTTAATTTTCAGAAAATTCCTTTTAAAATTAATAATAATTATTTTTTTCTCTGCAGCAAAAAGTATTTAACACAGAAAAATGTCGTGGAAAAAGTGAGCACAAACTTATCCCAAGGAAAGGTATGTTTTTATATATATCTATATACATACATATATTTATATACATATATACCAGTATATTGCATTTATAAAAGAGCCTTATTTTGACCTCATCCACATGTAGTCACATTTTAAACACTGGTCTACCTTGTCCTGATTTGGCATTTCCAAAGGGAGTTATTAGCACTGTTAACCATTAACTGTCAAGTAATTGATGTGCACCTGTTCCCTTGATTTTAGCACGCCAGCATGCTGGAATGCTCATGCCACATTATCTCCTATCTGGCTGATGTGATGAATGCCTTGCGGCAAAGCAGTGGCCAAGGCACCTCAGCACTGCTGATGGAGGGAGAAGAGAAGGCCATGGAAGTGGATTCGGACTGGGTGGAGGAACTTGCTGTAGAGGAGGATGATTCCCAAGCAGAGGACTCTGTGAGATCTCTTCCCTTTATGTCTTTATGTCTATCCTCCTGAAACGGGGCCAGGTTTTGGAAATGCTCAGTGTACAGACCTGAATATAACATGCTATGGAATTGTTGTTGTGAAAGCTACCCCAGGTTAAATTATGAATTATGTCATCTCTTAAATTTTAAACTGAACAGAAATGCCAAATTATTATACAATCAGTCCTTCTGACCAATCTGATTAACATAAACTATAGCAAAAGAACAAAATGTTACTTTTAGCCAATGGCCCCAGAAAGTCATTTTCCTCCCGCAGGTTGACTTAGAGGAAAAATCCCTGTGGTTGAGGTACATAGTATGTCTCCTAGTCCAACTCATGGCACTATCCAATAAAACAAAAATTACAAAGATACCATACAATGATTTTTTTTTTTATCCTTCAGAGTTTTTTTCTCAAAGCAATAGGGAACATTTTTTTCTCGTGATATCAGGAGTTTTGCTTGAGTTAAATGGAACAATTCATTTAAACATGTTTGTCATTGTTTGACAGGATGAAGACTCCCTTTGCAACAAACTCTGCACCTTCACCATTACTCAGAAGGAGTTCATGAACCAGCACTGGTGAGGAAAACTTTGTTTTTTTTTTTTATGATTTTGGGTTTACTCTTAAATGAGATCAAGGGTCCTTTCTTTTTAAAATCATGATCAACTTAAGGGATTTTTATAGGTCATAGGTCTTTTTGGTACAAACTACAAATTTATTGCACTTGAAAATAGATTTGTCACACAGGAGCCCTTTCATAACTTGGATTAAAGAGGAGTATAAAGATCCCACAAACAACAGATTTATGTGAATCAGAGTAAATGTTGACATTTGTTAAAATTCATGGAAACTTGGAAATTCAACAAAAGCTTTAGAAAGTCTAAACTTAAGTTGGAGGCAGCACCTTGAATGTTTTCGTTTTGTGAATTATGTTAAGCAGCTATATTTGTTCCTGTCATGCTCACACACTAATGAGATTTAGATGTTCACCTGTTAAAATACTTTTACATAGAAATATGCAGGAGACACTCTGTTATTACTAAATTGTTTATGTGCTATAAACAGTCTGTCCTGTTCGTTTTCATTCTGCAGGTACCACTGTCACACCTGTAAAATGGTGGATGGGGTAGGTGTGTGCACAGTGTGCGCCAAGGTCTGTCACAAAGACCATGAGATCTCCTATGCCAAATATGGCTCTTTCTTCTGTGACTGCGGTGCCAAAGAGGATGGCAGCTGCCAGGTGAGACCGAATACCTCAGGTCATCATGGGAAGAGAACAACAGCGGTAACTTTGGCTTGCAAGTCATTCCCCCATTGACTTCCATCCAGTCATTTCATTTGGTCAGGGTTATAGCTAGCCCACACATGTGGCCATAAAATGAGAAAAATCATGTTACAAATGTCTGTTGTCAACATTTTGTTTACTGAAAAGGCCAGCTTTCCTAGTTAACCTTAAATAATGGACTTCTGAAAGTGCATGTGATGATGAACAAACCATCAACTACATTTTATCCTTAGTTGACTGTTAGTTTGTTAAACAGTGTAATAGGCTTTTTTGCATTATTTTATTTTTGTTAGCAGGTTTTACTTCTGTCAGTCTTGTGATTACATTGACTCATAACAGTTCTGTTCTAGGAGATAAAGTGAAAGTATTGGCATGCAGCAAATTCCAATTGTCAGCACAGTTAATAATTGTTGCAGTGATATAAGGAGTCTTGTCAATCCATGATTTTTGTTTGATGAAGTGTGCCTCCAACCACAATCTCTCATCTTTCTTTTGACTTACTGTATACTCCACACTGTGGAGTAGCTAGCAAAGTGAAAACAATAGCAGGTTATTCTAAACATAAAGAAGTTAAACAAAGAAGATGTATCTGATTGTATTTGATGTGCTGTCACATTCACTTTAATGTGCATGCACACATCAACAGTGCTGTTGTTCTCACTGCTCTACTTTGTCTTATACCATCCACAGGCCTTGGTCAAACGCAGCCCCAGCAGTGGCATGGGCTCCACCCTGAAAGAGTCCTCTGCGTTCCAGAGTGAGCTGCGAATGCCTGACAGTGCTATCCGCCACCAGAATGCCTCACCCTCCGACAAGGGCAAGGTCACCATCTGCGATGGCAAACCTGGTGATGAAGACAGACCTAAGAAGAGCAGCGTGTGCAAGAGCATTGAGGGCTGCCAGGAGGAGTTGGTAACACAAGTGGTGAGAAAAAATAAATAATAAATAGTCTTTATATTTGAAGAATTTTTCAAAACAGTGTTAAGAAGTGCTTTACGAGGCAGAAAAAAAACATACAAGTCATAAAAATCAACAGGTTTTTAAAGAAAACCAATTAAAACTGGTGTGTTTGGTGTGTTAAACCAAGATAACAAAAGACAATTCAAAGAAAATTAAAACTCATGTACAATCAGGAAAGGCTTTACTCAGGCATATTGTTCTAGTGCCTCAGGGCCCTGACTGCTGAATGCTCTGTCCCCTTTAGTTTTCAGCCAGGCCTCTGAAACAAACAAAAGACCTCTGCCTGAGGATCTCAAAGTATGGACCGACATGCACAGTACTAAGAGGTCACAAAGAGCCTTTAAAAATAATCTAGAAAATCTTGAAATCAGGTCTAAAACATACTGGGGACTGGGGACAATCTGGAATCGATCAGTAGATTTTGGTAGATTGTATTTTTTGAATATTTCCAAGATGATGATAAGACACATGAGTGCACAAGCTTACAAAATATCTTTTCTGAATCTTTTCACTGTGATTGTCTCTGTCACCTGTCTTTTTAAGCTGAAGACTCAAATGCCTTAACATTATCACACTTTTTAAAGCAGAGGTGTGTCAGGGTTTATTTTACGTGCACTGCTCTGCACATTGTGTGACTCCAAGCTTTTGGCTGTTTTTCTCCACAACAGATGGGATCGTCCACTGCAGCAGTCATACTAGAGATGCTCATGTTTCTCATGGAAGCCATCCAGACCAACTTCCAGCAGGCATCAGCAGTGGGAAGCAGCAGCCGGGCTCAGCAAGCGCTCAATGAACTCCATACTCAGGACAAAACTGTGGAGATGACTGACCAGCTAATGGTATGAAAACCTGTATAATTTGGAGAGGTTAGAAAAAAAAGTCTGTAAATCTTGTCAGAAACTACATTGTATATAAGATATTGCATGTAAATTGCTGCCCTTTTCCTCAGGTGCCCACACTCGGCTCTCAGGAAGGGGCTTTTGAGAATGTGAGAATGAACTACAGTGGTGACCAGGGACAAACTATACGCCAACTCATCAGTGCACATGTCTTGCGACGTGTTGCCATGTGTGTCCTGTCTTCACCCCACGGCCGCCGCCAGCACCTTGCAGTCAGTCATGAAAAGGGAAAGGTAAGCTGAATCCTCTAATAATGATGTTATTATACAGTAATAAAAATAGATTGAGTAGACAATTAAATTTAGATTTTGAAAATGAAATCCACAATTGAATTTATTCCTGGATGGGGTTTGATTTGAGTGAAATTATGTCTGTCATAGAGCACCACAACCAAACAAAGCTGCAGTTTTGGTGATTCTGCATGGTTGCACGCACTTTAAATAAAGCGAATAAAAGTGAATACATTTAGAATATATGTTTAATCTGAAGTTTACTTCTACACCCTTTAATGTGCATTTCTGCTCTGAACACCCGATAACCCATTTTCTCTCCTTGTCTCTCTTCACAGATCACAGTTCTGCAGCTGTCCACTCTCCTGAAACAGGCTGACTCGAGCAAGAGGAAGCTAACGCTGACCCGTCTCGCCTCTGCTCCAGTCCCGTTCACTGTCCTCAGTCTCACAGGAAACCCTTGTAATGAAGATTACCTGGCAGTGTGCGGCCTCAAGGTCAGAAAAAACAGCTTCTTCTCACTTAAAGATTGTTCTGTTTTGCTTGTTTGTTCTGTTCTGTTTGTCACCCATTTTTATAAGAGTGCCCTGACATCTCAAGTTGAAAAGACTTAATCTCAGATGGAAAAAGTGCCTCACATGAGTTTGTCATTGTCCAAACCATATAAATTGGGTGGTGGTCCTTCTGTGGTGGTGATGACAACAACAAGTTAGTGGAGCACCGCACACCAGTTTGCATTGTCGTCTTTGTCTTTGTCTTCTATGACAATGTTAACTTTAGCACACTTTTAATGGTTTTCTAGGCAAGCTCCAAGATGTATCTGGAAAAAAATTGTTGTCTCAGATACCTTCGTACATTTGCAAACTGCAAGCAGGCCCAATAATCGTCAGCAGATTGTCAGACTGTCTCAGACTCATCCAAATAAACTTTGAAGCGACCATCATGCAGGCGAAGATTCTGGACAAGCTGGTGGTACTCCATGTGATTTCTTTTTTTGTGAGAGTCTGATATATCCACATGGATATCTGTTTCCATGTGACCACTGTACTGTTTGGTAATGGCTTCTCACCCTCAATTAGAGCTACAACAGGTGTGCTCCACCTGTCCACTTTTTATGCAGATTTTAAGGTATCCGAGAGTTTGCAAAATAATGGTTAAGCTACATGTGATTTGGTGATTGGCAAGCAACAATTAAAAAAACAACAACATTGTAGCTAGCTGCAAAAAGTGCTCTGTCTGACTGGGGCCAACAAATGAAAATGCCACAGATAACAGTGTAGTTATTTTGTGAGAAGAGAAGATCACAATTAAGTTCCCTGGATCATAATCATGGTAGAATTTAAAGTAGCTGTTCATGCTAGTCATTCTAATTGTACTTTTTTTATAGGAATTGCTGCTATACAGGAATTTGGTACTTGACTGTTCTGTCTTTGTCATTTTTTCATTTTTTTCCCCAGGACTGCCACGTACTAACTTTCAGCAGCACAGGCTCTGTGTCAGACCATCTGGTGTTGCACCCACAACTGGCTACTGGCAACTTCATCATCAAAGCCATCTGGTTACCAGGCTCGCAGACTGAACTTGCCATCATCACCGCAGACTTTGTCAAGGTATGTATTAGGGGAATGGACATTTTGTATGTACCTATTAATTAGAGTATTGACCTATTATTGGTGATGTGATTGAAGTTGATTTGGAGAGGCACTCACACGTGTTAAATGTGTGACTATGATAATTCTGCTTTTTACATGGTAAGCAAATCCTCGTCTTTTTCCATTTGTCTCCCTTGCCAAACAGATTTATGACTTGTCAGTGGATGCCCTGAGTCCCATGTACTACTTCCTGCTCCCAAGTTCCAAGATCCGCGATGCTACCTTCCTGTTCAACGAGGAGGGGAAGAACATTATTGTCATCATGTCATCAGCGGGTTACATGTACACCCAGCTCATGGACGAATCCAGCAGTGCCCAACATGGCCCTTTCTATGTCACCAATGTTTTGGAGATAAACCATGAAGACTTGAAGGTAAGCGGGATGTTTACTTCCATACAGTGAAATTGTTCCCAAAGAATTGTGTGACGTCATACAAAATGTTATCAAATTCAGCAAAATATATGAATGTTTGTCAAAAGGATTTATACTATTGCAAGCCCTACAATGCACTCCTCCTGTCACTGTCTGGAATGTTTGGTTGATAACATGTTCACACAACACCTCAAATCAGTGTTTACGGTTGCTTTTAGAGGCTGAATGGCAGGAAGCAATATTTAGGTAAATTCTCTCTGTGTGATTCCAGGATAGCAACGGGCAGGTAGCTGGCGGCGGTGTATCTGTGTATTACTCCCATGTGCTTCAGATGCTTTTCTTCAGCTACAGCCAGGGAAAGTCTTTTGCCGCCACAGTGAGCCGCAGTACCACCGAAGTGCAGAGGCTCTTCCCCATCAACGTCAAAGGGTAACACTTCTTTCTCACCATATATGGTCTCTTAACTTTCCTGCCACTTCACTGGGCATGGGAAATGTAAAGGCTACCTGAAAGAGCTAACTTTGTCTCCATCTTTTCCTTGCCCTCCTGCATTCTGTAGCTCAAATGGCGGCAGCAGTAAGATGTCACCTGCTCTGTGCCAGTGGTCTGAGGTCATGAACCACCCAGGCCTGGTGTGCTGCGTGCAGCAGACAACAGGTATACCGCTCGTCATCATGGTCAAGCCAGACACCTTCCTCGTCCAAGAGATAAAAACTTTGCCAGCCAAAGCAAAGGTAAGGGCCACTTACTGTGGAATAGTCAGTGTTGCGTTTTCTTGTTGTTCAGTCAAATACAACAGATAAGGTGTGGTTGCCGTCTTGTTTTCCAGTATACATGTGTTGAACACATCAATATACACAGACCTCTAGTTGTAATGCATATGAAAATACATCCATAGGTAAATTCATAGCTTCGCGTCTGTGTCCGTATTGAAATATAACCAGACCTACAGAGAAAGCTTTTGCTCTTTTCATCGTAGACTTTTACATTTACTACATACTATCCAATATCTATATATACTACAGGTAATTAGTAGCAGTAATTGTTCAACCATTTATATGTTTTCCTATTGCTCAGTGGGTGTGAGTCATTGGCATTTCTTAACATTAACATTTATTCGTTTCTCTTTTCCCCAGATTCAAGATATGGTAGCTATCCGACACACAGCCAGTAATGAGCAACAGCGTACGACCATGATTCTTCTCTGTGAAGACGGAAGCCTGCGAATCTACATGGCCAATGTCGACAACACCTCTTACTGGCTCCAGCCCTCACTGCAGCCCAGCTGTGGCATCAGTATCATGAAGCCAGTCCGCAAGCGCAAAGCTGCTGCTACTAGTGAGTAGAGAAAAGTGCAGTTGTTTTTTAGTCACCAAAAATATAAGCAAATGCTAAACGCTCACAACTCTCAGCATATAAGTGTGATTATCACATCGACCATGGCTGGTTATTTTCCAGAATGCCTGGTTAACTACTGCTGACATTTTAATGAGCCGAACCCGAAACCTTGGCTTAAGAATATTTTAGTCTGGTTGTAAGAATGCCTGACACTTTGGCTTTAGTTCTCTAGTTTTCACAAGATCACATCAATATCAAGGTGCTGTTAATAATCAATTTTCATAAAGATGTCTGTAAACAGAGTATTTTTAGGATCATTCTTAGTGTACACAGTAGACTATAAGCAATTAACAAGCATTAATCCAGAACACAGAAAATTGAGGGATTGTGTAGCCAAATGATTACTTACATAGAATATGCTGCTTGCCTGGCAAAATGTTTTAATGCAAGGATTTTACTTGCAGCCACCCGGACCTCCAGTCAGGTGACATTCCCAGTGGACTTCTTTGAACACAACCAGCAGCTGACAGAGGTTGAGTTTGGTGGCAATGACTTGCTGCAGGTCTACAATGGACAGCAGATCAAACACAGGCTCAACTCCACGGGGATGTATGTGGCCAACACAAAGGTAGGGACATTTCAATGAAATTATTCTGTGTTAAAAAAAATTGTGCAAGAGGCTGCTGTACTTTTTTAAACGATAATACTAATATTTTCCAACAGTACGGGCTTCACAGCTTTTTTGCACTGGTGTTAATGGTCTGCCAACACTTGTGTTAAAACTTCCTTAATTTAACGTAACGCAACACTGACTACTCAAGTCATAGTGTTAGAGCTGTCCTGAATACCATTTTTTGGGGGTCCTCAGCTTCGGTAATAATCATCAGCAAATATTAACTTAAACACTACTTTTCTATTTTTTTTACCACTTAAAATGGGTAAAATCAAATTTTGTTGTTGAGCTGTGTGCAGTGTATTGATTCGCTCAACCCCTCCTTGCCCTGCTGTCACTCTCTCTGTTTATCATAAGACACTGAGAGACTGCTGCTGCAGGAGTGTGAGCTCTGTGCTGGACACAGTTGGTGAGAGACCGGCTGCACACAGCATCACACAACTAATGTTACCCAACTGTAAAACATGTGCAGAAACAGCATGCTAGCAAATTTAAGATTTTCGGGGAAAAAACAAACAAAAAATATGTGTGTATGCCAGAATGAAAAAATGAATACCTCCCCCAACAAACAAATATTCAGGTCCAGCCCTAATTAGTTGTAAATAGATAATGGGATGCAGGTGAACCTGCCCTTCTCAATGGATGTTATTTGCTAAAAAAAAAAAGTCTGAGGCCATGCATACTAAACCTATTTATACTGTAGTTGTACTGTTGTAAAATTAGACAAATTAAGCAAACCACAAGAAATGTTGATCTGATTCTGGTTGTTTCTCGTAGCCTGGGGGATTCACTGTGGAAGCAGTGAACAACAACAGTTCAATGGTGATGACAGGCATGCGGGTGCAGGTGGGCACCCAAGCCATTGAGAGGGCTCCTTCCTATGTGGAGGTCTTTGGCCGCACCATGCAGATAAACCTGACGAGAGCCCGCTGGTTTGACTTCCCCTTCACCAGAGAGGAGGCCCTGCAGGCGGACAAGAAGCTTTCCATCTTCAGTAAGAGTGTGACGTGATGATTATACCTGCCTAATTGTTTTTTATAACCTCTGTTAATGTCTATTATGTGGATTACCTGTTACCTCAGAAATCATGTCATTTTTGTAGCTTGTTGATGTATGTTATGTATGAGGATTTAACTGAAGAAGTGAGATAAACAAATCTGTATTCTTTTCACATCCAGCCAACCTTTCAAACTGCAAGATTCTTACATTGGTCATGAATATATATATATACACTGTTTTTTGCTCTGAGCTGTCTCTGTAACTTGGATCACATGGAACATGCTGCAGACTGTTTAGAAAACCATCTCCTGATGCAGTTTCATCTTCCTGTTCTATAAAAGTTGGAGCATCTGTTGACCCAGCTGGAGTCACCATGCTTGACTCAATCAAGATCTATGGTAAAACCAAGGAGCAGTTTGGCTGGCCTGAGGATCCACCAGAGGACTTCTCTTCAGCCTCGGTTAACAATGTCTGCAGTCCCAACCTCAACCAGGGCAACGGCACCTCTGATGGAGACATAGCCACCCCAACCACCACCAGCGGCACTGTGCTGGAGAGGTATGAGCTTCACCCTCAAGGGTTCATAAGATCAACACAAGTTGTCGGCATTTACACTTCTCAATCTCCCGTAGTGATGAGATTGTGTGACCTTTTATTTGCCTTTTTGAATGCTCTAGCTTGTGTCAGCTTAATGTTTAATACTTTTTATCTATATAGTCAGATTATGTTTACAGTTAGTATGTATAATCCTTTAAATACCTGCAGGTATTACTATTGACTGATTTGCCCGCAAGGGTCTAATGTAGGCATTAGGGGTCTTGTGGGCAAATCATTTTGTTATCCTTTTATGATGGTATTGTATTTTTAAATGATTTTTGCAGAAATGTGATGAAGTACATTAATATGACAAGATTAGCCAAAACATTCCTGTGGTTATTATATCTTTTATCTTCAGTTTCTCAATTGGTTTTCCAGAAAATGAACTTAAGTAATATTAAAGAATTTGTGATGAAAAAATACATACTATGCATATTGTGATAGATGAGATAGATTTTATTCATATCGCCTTCTCCTAGCATATCTTTACCCTTCATAAGTCCAGCTATGTAGTCTTAACAATGGGGGTTGGGTTCTCTTAAGAGTATTTAGTGCATGGCTATTGTGATGTCATCTTTTCTTGCATGCTTCTCTTTTGTTCAATGAATCATTTAATTTCACTTGTTTCTTTCTGTGATCCTCACACTTTTTTTTTGTTCTTTTTTCTTTTGCTCCCAAAAATACAATAAAAAGTTGTGAAACTGAGTCCTTATCAACCTTGGACCGGTTAGTAACTGCCCTTTCTCTGCTTGTTTGTATGGTTTTGTGCATGTGTGCCAGTTTGTGTGTCCATGCCTGAGACTGTGAACATGCCACGCACCATCTCCACAATTGTGCAACAGCAGCAAAGCTATTTTTTTCCTGACAACATTTATTCTTGCATTCAGTGTTGTTTTGGCATTTAGATCAGCACAAACTGCACCAGGCTGAGATTTGTTTTTGTTTTTTGGTTTTTTTTCTGTTTGATTGGTTGATTTCAGCCAAATCTGCAATAGGAGCAGTGTTGATCTTTTTTCTTAATTTCAGATTGGTAGTCAGCTCCCTTGAGGCTTTGGAAAGCTGCTTTGCAGTAGGTTCCTCCAGTGAAAAGGTAAACAGATGAAGATCTTTTTCTTTGTTGCCTTTAAAATTAATAACACACTTGAGTAAAAACACCTGTGTTAAATAAGCCTGCCTGTCTTTAAAGAGCATTACCGACTCCATGTCTTTAACTTCGTTTAGGAGAAGAATAAGGCTGCAGCACTGGAGTTGGCCACTCTACTCCTGTCCATGCCGACCCCTGCAGGTGTGCAGCAGCAGACCAAGGGACTTCTTGCCAGCCTGCACACCAGTCGGACTGCTTACCACAACCACAAGGTAAAAAAAATGCCTTGCACATGGTGTTGTGATGTGTCCGGCATAAATCGTTTGTATACTGTATAAATAACACTTGGATCATCATTAGCCCCAAACATAGTAAAATTGTTCAATCAATTCAAATGACAATGAGT
>JAPZEB010000002.1:14256724-14267128 GCA_029783705.1 Chaetodon striatus
ACTTAGTTACTTTACACCCCTGTATTTGATGCATAAATCTGCCCGTAACAGTTGGGATGGAGTTGACATACTTAATTGTTACAGGTTTGCCATCTGTGAGGCCGACCCCCTCTATGGTGAAGCTGCAGTCCTGCAGCGGCTCTGGTAGAGGGTTCAACATGGTCAGCTCTGCCGTCACAGGCTGGTTCACTGTGGCTTCTCCCACCAGCTGCAGAGACGTGTTCAGAAAAACAATGTATGGACTCATACAGGAGTAATCTCTCTAAATCATCACTAGAAGTGTGTGGTGGTGTATTTTTCTGCAGAGACTCTGCCCTCTGCCCATATTTTCTTGTTTTCTTCTTATTTTCTCTGTTCAGGATGTTTATGGGCGCTTATCCCTAAAGAACTCAGGTGAGGTCAGGGCTTCATATAAAGGTAATGACCTGTTGCCAGACTGTAAGCAGCTGACACAGTGCTGAAAAAACACAAATATAATAAGGCGAAATACCAAACTAGAGAGAATATGGGGTTGGTTTTTACTTTCAGTTTCACTGGATAGTATGTTTACAAAGAGTAACTGACAATCCTGCACAGTATACCTTAAAGTCTGAGTATTTCAGTTATTTTGTTATGTCATGTAATACGTTTCAATGGTTAACGGTCAAAGCCAAATAAAAATGATTTAACACAAAGGACAGGGCTTAAGTTTACAGTAGTTTACAAAATACAAAATGTAACCAGATACACAGGAAAAGTAAAAAAGTATTGATCTACGGCTTCTTTCAACTCTGAGAGAAACTCCATCTTTGCAACAGAGAGTGATCCCCTCCCCTGATTGGCACACTAATCACCTAAAAAAAACCCACAAACCTTTAGTGAAACAACAAAAAAGTGTTTGGGCCTCTGGGCTGCCCACATTACCAGACCTGATAGCATACGTACTACTTAAGCCTCCCCCTGGGAAATATGAAACCTAATAGACTCTTTAATAACTGGAGTTGCAGCATGGTCCAGATATGACTGAGAAATAGAGGGACATACAGCCTCTACAAAAGCAGATAAACAGACAGAAGAGTAGTAATATGAAACTGCACCATCTTTTTGTTTCATGTCTGCTGCACTTTGAGCTCATGTGTGCTTAAATCTTCCTTGTCAAGCTTTGTTTTGGCCAGGATGTAAAATAATTCATTTATTCACTACGGGGTTTTCAAACTTTTAACACTATGGAGCATTTTATTGCTCATTAATACATTTAATTTCTTTAATTTTAAACAGTTTTACTGTACATATTTTAAAAATAGTATTTTTTAAAATATTTTTATTTTTTTCTATTCAATATTTATGTATCTTGTCTACAGACTGAAACACCAAAGCAAATTCTTTGTGTGTGAAAAGCTACGTGGCAACAAACTGGATTCTGATTTTAATTTCTGTCGCCTGTCCATTGCCCTTACCTTGATCTCTAAGTCTGGCTCGTCCAGCACAATAATCTTCTCAGCTTTATGGTAATTTGTAATCTGCTTGTCGATGGTGATGGCCGACAGCTGGATCAACCTGTCAGAGGTGATCACTGGTCCATAACGGTCGTACTCCAATCTGAGAGACAGGCGCTTTTCTGAAAAACCACATGCATTATGTGCATATCAATTTGGAAATCATACAATTTCTGATGGTCTGACAATTGTTATGGTGTCATGCAAAGTGTTTTTCACTAAGATCAGAGCTAACCTCCACCAGGGGGCACCTCCACTTTGTCTGAAGTGAATCCGCAGCTGTCTCCTTCTTTTCCGTTGTAGGTGACAGCTTTGGCGTAGAACAGGAAGGTGCAGGTCCTCGCCTCGAAGCAGTTGTTAGTGAGGATAGATTGCACTTCAAAGTCCGCACCCACAATCATGTTATCAGCCAGTTTGATCTTAAATGAGAGTTATAAGATGATTTGTTTAGTTTAATTCATGGACTTTACAATAATATAAATGCATTATTGTATTTCATATTTCTGATTATATGCAGGTAGCTCTTAAGTATGTTGTCAATATTGATTCTGTGATATCTGGAACAGAATATGTGAGAAAAATTATTATGCTCAAATTAATTTCAAAGCAAATGCATCATAGACAGAACAATTAATTAAGGATTAACTACATTTCTATTTAAGCATCCAATTTACTACTTAAAGAAACTTGTTTACATATCAGGTTATATGCCAGGTTGCAGTATTTAACAACCATGTGTATACTGCATGCCTGTAATACCAGTCTGGGTTATTCTCAACGTGTGACCATTGTTCCTCTTTCTTGCGCAGCATGCATATATTGCCATTATTTCACAGTTCCCTCTGACACATTAAATGATGCCTCGTTCTTTTAACCAATGAAACTGCACGTCAGGCACAGAGAATGTGGGGTTTTTTTTTTATTCTAATGTGTCTGCTTTGAAAGCTCTCGCATCGTTGCGCCTATTGTCAAATCTATTTTAACTTGAACTTAATGACCTCTTAAGTACCGCTTTAAAGGTCCAGTGTGTAGCATTTAGAGGCATCCATTATATATATCTATAATCATCTGAAAATGAGAATTGTTGAGGTTTTGTTGTCTTAGAATAAGTTATTTATATCTACATACAGAGCAGGACCTCTTCAACAGAGTTTGCCATGTTGTTCTACAGTAGCCCAGAATGGACAAACCAAACACTGACTCTAGATAGGGCCATTCGCGTTTTTGTCTCGGCCACTGTATTTCTCTGACACATGGCACACGGGAGAAGTTTCAGTTGTGTAACCTCACAGCTAGATGCCACTGAATCCTACACACCAGACTTCAGACGTTACTTCAAAATACTTGAGAGTTACTTTAGAGTTTGAGATCTTTTCTATGATGTGTTTCTACCATCTGTATGAAGAGTAAAAAAAACACCTTGATATGGAGCCCTGGCTCTTCCCCTCGCTGCTGTAGCTTATTGTGGTGTTGAGCCTTCTCATACACCCGCCTCTCCTCCTTTGAGCCTGAAAACAAGCAGAAAAACAGAAAAAAACTATCTCAAAACTATCATCATTTAGATTTAATAGACATGGATCCATGCAACAGACCACATCTTTTAATCGAGGTAGCTGAGGTCGTCTGTGTCTATGTTTATGCAGTGTGAGACACAACATGTGTGTCTGTGGTTACAGTAAAAGTGACATAACGTAACGGCAGCACACTGACTCTTAATCGCTAATTTATTTCAGTGGACAGTGTTTTAATTGAAATGTTAAAGATGCAGATGGAGTCATGTGTGTGTCTGCAAACATGTGAGTCTATACCTTCTGCATACTTGTACTGGTGTGTGATGTCGTGTCTTTCATCTGAGCCCACAGCTTTGGTGCTGATGTTTCGTCCAACAGATTTAGTTGATCCATCGAACATGACAATTTCTCCATTTGACAACTGCACCAAGTCCACAACATCTGCATTGACCTGACTCAACACACGACATGAGATGACATGAACTAATGCTGATTATAAAGACATTACAGTAATTAAACAGGCTTGCAATTTCTGACAAGCACTTAATGCAGCCTTATATACACATACTCAAATGCAGTATGTCTTAAAATATGCATCAGTGCACAACATTAGGTCGTCTCTGTTTGGTAGGTCAGCTTGGATCATTAAATAAAACCTCTAACTTGGACCCCCTATAAAACCATTACAGTCAATAGAGTCCAAATTAAATGTACTCTGTGTGCATTGTCTGTGTGTTTCTCTTTAAAATGTTACTGTGAGGTTCAACAAACACTCACCTCAGCGAAAATAAAGGAAGCATCATACTTCTTGGTCAGCTCTCCCTCCTTTATGGCCTTAACAGGGCATGGTCCGCAACAGAAAACACCTGAAAGCATCACACATCCAAAGACAGACAGGGTTTATTTCGGCAGGAGTCAGACACACAATGTCTGGATTTAAGCCAGGCACAATAGATTAAAATAAGCAAGTAATGCTAAAGATTTTGGTGATTATATATCAATTCCAGATAGAATGGACAGGTCAAGAACCCTTACTGCTGTTTGCAGTCAGTGTCTTCACACAAAAATGAGTAGCCAAAATTATGTAAACATGTGATGGTAAAAGAGGTTTATCTAACCACATGTGGTACAGGTGACCAGGATGTGAACTACGGGGGTGCCAGGGGGAGCTTGGCTCCTCTTACTAAGACAGGAGCTCCCCAGAAAACACGAGCTGTAAAATTGTTGGTACACAGCCCTTGCATTTGATGTCTTAATTGAGCAGAAAAATTATATCCGCATGTGATAGATAATTTTAACCTTTACTGGTGGTAACTTGATCCCTTGTATGCAGCTTGGCGTGCTCTATATTTTAATTTAATGCTCATACATTTGTATATGTCGAGGCTATTTTGCTACTTGACCTAGTAGTGCCTTATTTAGACTACCCTATGCCCTGCTTTAGTTGACCATATTATATGTGGTTTTTGGTTGTGATACCCATGCGGAAGTGCGCACAGTCAGTCAGCCCCCTGCCCTCTAAAGTGACTTCCCCTGAAAGCCACGGTATATTTCACATGCTGCGGGTGACATGTAACAGATCTCCACAAATGCCACATCCTTTGTGTCAGGTGCATCACTAAAAACAAAATTGTTACATTTGTGGTAACGTGTGATAAATTGCTTTTTTTTTACAGTGTCATGGACAACAGTCTCGGGATGGGTCATATGAACATGCTAAACACAAACTGTTGCAAGTGTGGTCATAATGATCATCCTCCAAATCTGTGACCACTGTCCAAAACTGAGACTAACCATTGTGGTTAAATATTGTGACTTGGCATGCAGCTGACAATGACCCATCTTTGTACCAGTTTTGCTGCGCTCACAGTTTAAGTCTATTCTCATAAAATGTTTACATTATTCTATCTTTGTTCTGTAACTGTTCTGCTAAGAAATGGAAATAGTCAGTTCACAGTCTCACATGTAGCACTTGCTGTTGGATGAGTAAACTTGGTAACACTTAATTTGGATGATCTCCTGCACATAGTATGTATAACATTTCATCAGCTTATTAGTTAAGATTCAACAATTTAACTGTTTCACTTTATTTTGTAGATGATTATCTAAAGACTATATGTGACAATTCAAAATATTCAATTCAAAAGTTATTTTAGTTTAACTTAAACCTATGCTGCATAGGTTTAAGTTAATAGTTCAACTAAATTATTCTAAGAATATATAGGTATGTTTATAAATTCTGACATATATAGTTCATCTGTGAAACATTTGCAGAATAAAACAAAACAGTTAAATCTCAAACAATAAGCTGTTGAAATGTTGCAGTTGCCCTACAAACTATCTGTAGGTGGGCTCTTTTTAAGTGTTAAACTTTAAACATTAAAATCAGAGTTTACCGTCACTTGTTTCCTGTGGGGTTGGGTCGCTGGCTTGCCAACCATCAAACTCTGAATCCAGATCAGGGCGAGCCATCCAGCTGTCCACCCAAACGTGGAAGTTCCTGGTTAAAATAGTCAAATAAAGGACAATAACATTACCATTGTTGTTTCGATTTGTAAAATAACACAGTAGTATAATGAAAGTTAACCATAACCACACACTCACCATATCGAATCACCTGCAGAAATTCTCTCACCGTCTTCATTATACAGGTTTTCTATGATCAGGTTGGCATCAGTATCGTGAGCCGATCCAAAGTTAGTAACCACTCGACATGGAATACCCAGGGCACGGGACACTGGAGGAGGAAGAAGAGCCACACTTCATCACACTGGCTAACTAAAGCACACGCTAGAGTTAGTACCTGTCATCAAAGACCTAATAAAAACATCACACAGAAATGTCACATGGTGTAGTGGGCTTCAAAGCCATGAGATTAGAATCTTAATTTAGGGTTTTGATAAAGATGTGTGTGGACTGGAGAAAGTGACTGGGATGAAACAGATGGTGTGTTTTAGGAGAGAAATGCAGCAGCAGTCAGTACTGTTGGTGCTGTATCCTTTCAATAATTTCTTCCTCAGTATGAGAGACAGCATGCAGCTGGTTTATTTAAAAGTTCAAATTAACTTTAACACATGGATACAATAAGGCATTTTCTTTCTGTTGAAAAAGCATTATGTCAACATGACATCTGACTATCATCTATGTAAAACACAATAACTGTTTTTTTATGCACATCAGCATGTGTGTAAAAAAAAAAACCCCTGAGTTTAAGAAATAAATTGAATCCACAATCCAACCAAGACTCTCATGTGCTTCACACTATGCTCCAACCTGTGCATGCGAGGGCAGCAAAGACCCAACACTGGCCATAGCGGACAGGCCCACTTTCGGCCCACTGGTACAGAATGTCCCCACTGCCAATCCATGTTCCTGGATGAACTCCACCTGTAAACTCTCCCCACTCTCCCACCAGCACACCTCTGTCATCATTACTGTTGATCTGTGGGAACAGACAGAAGGGAGACAAGATATACATATGACACATATATTACACAGATAAACATTTTAAATCAACATGTACAAGATTTCCTTAAAGATACAGTATGTAGGATTTTCCTAAAAAACAAACAAGCAAACAAACGATCTGTATTTTGATATCTGAGCGCGTACTCCCACAACGCTCAGGTGAGGTTGGGGATTTATAAAAAGGCAGTAACCAGGGGTCTCATTTATAAAACTATGCGTAGGATCAATACTGAAAATGTACGTTTGGATAAAAGTCAAAAATGGCATGCGCCAAACATAGTTTCTACAGTCAGGCTTCCACCTCACCATCTGTGTTTCCAGTTTCCCTTCTCCAAAATATTCAGAAGCATAAGTCAAAGATCTCCCGTCAAGTCTGTTGCTATAGATCACAACATTTGCGTAGGAGGTGGCGTACGCCTCTTTAAGGCCTCATTTTGTGCATAAGCAATGTTTATAAAGGAGACCCCAAGTGCCAGACCATAAGCAGAGGGCATCCAAGAGACACAGCACTGAAAAAATGATCAAGCAGGACAAAATGACAAACAAGGGTAAAGCTGGGGTTGGCTTTTACTTTTACTTTTGCTGGCGAGCAGCAACTGACAATCCTGCATAGTATGCCTTTAACGTTTTTCATTTGCTTCTCTAAATCTCAAGTGTCTGCAGGTCTTTCATGGGAAAAGTCTCCTAAAGGATGCATACTATTTTGACAGTTGAAAGTAAACCTTACATAATCAGACCTCATAAACTAAAGCACAAATGTGAAAGGAAGTACAACAGAGCGCTATGGACAAACACAGGACTTTTCTTTTTGAAAGGATTCCTATATGCCTTAAGATGTCTTTAGGATTCCTTATTTTTTATATCAGATTTTCGCCAGACATCCATCAGCATTACAGCTCAGATCTAGCCATGTCATATTACGAATACATCAGGAAATCTCTCACCTCAATCTCTGTGTAGCACAACAAATACCAAAGTTTGGACTATAAAAAATCTTTCCGGAAAACCTATTTCCCTGATGGACTCAGAGGGAAAGGACACAGGGCTGGACCTATGCTGAGCAGACTTAAGGGATGTAAATTAGTCCTGGTAGATCAGATCAAAAGAGTTTATAAGTTTATAAGTGCAAACAGTTACGGAGAGAAAGTGAATAACTTCCAGGATAACGTGTTTGTAATGTTTGCTTTACATGAATGCATTCTCAATGTGTCATAAAACCTAAATATAGTGCATGATCCTGTCGTCTTGGAACAAGCTCCGTACTGATTTATTGTATAGTGACAACTACTGGATCAGTAGAAATAGCCCTGGATTTCTCATATAGCTATTTTGACTTGCAGCAGGAGAAACATACGGACAGACTGTGAGTTATCTATAATATTCCTCTCTACCACAAGCTCAGAATCAGAGCTGCAAATGATGTTCAAAACTTCCTGTCTTTGCTGCATAACTCTATCACAAAAGTTGCCATGGGAGACGAGAAAGTTTCAAAAGAATGAGAGGGGTCCCCGGGTCCAGAATATAGAGGGGCAGAGAGAGGGTTGTTTGGTGAACCGGGGTAATCTCTGCCTGCTAAAATAAAGGCTATTCACAGGCTGGTTAAATAGCATTCATTAAAGCCTGGACACAAACCCACCATAGCACTCAGCACTCTGGTCACATAGACGGGATCTTTCCTGGCCGAACAGTCCTTGTCGGCATCAGAGACAAATTTGGGGTTTTCATCCAGGATCTTTAGACAGATATCCAAGATTCCTCGTTCAAACTACAGACAGACAGAGGGGAGATTAATGGAGCAGTGTGTAAGGATTTGTGTCAGCTTTTTGTGTCATTTTTATTTGGTTTTAGTCTCCACCCAATGCATAATTTAGAAAAGTACCAAAAAGTGGGCAAGAGCCTGAGAGGTGGGTCGAATGTGGCAGAGGCTGGTTAGAGGGTGTTAACACTGATAAATTTCATGACATAGATAAGTGCCAACCGCTCATCTCTAGTGTCAGCATTGGCCATGAAATGCCAGTTTTATAAATTTGGTAAAAATGTCATTTATTTTTAACACCAGCATTGATGTATTTCATCACAGTGCAGTCATATCATTTAATTTATGGCTCAAATAACACATTTAAGTGTGCCACACCTCTTTCACTAAAAATGATATCTTATGATTGGACATTAAATTAGTGCTATGTATATTGCTCTTTTCTGTCACAGTGAGGAAGCATTTAGAGAGCAACATTTGACATTTCGTGTACCTGTCCAAAATTCCAGGGCTTCCCTTTGATCCTTTTATGTGTTCCTCTGTAGACCTGCCCATGTTGTGCTAAAACATACTCCTGCCTCTTCAACTGACTGCGCATGTAAACAGCATCTCCTGTGAGTCAGTAGACAGAGCACCAACACATTTAGACCAGCATGATTGCACCCATATGTATTTATTTTCTAAATGCATGTATAGATATTCAAATGGTGTAAAAACAATGATTAATAAAAAGAAGGAAAACACAAGTTGCATGTGGAGCGCGATACATAAATTGTAAAAAGAAATGTACTCACGGGAGCACCAAGCATTAAAAAGCAGGGTGAACTGTCCTAAACTGGTCGTCTGCCCCTCCTGGTCCAAAGTCAGAGAGTAGACCCCTATAGGGGCGTTGGGTGAGGAATTGATAGACACAGACACTGAGTTTCCAGAGGGATCATTTGTGGCAGATGCACTCCAATCATTGTCCAAAGTGGAGTCACCCAGACCAAAAGTAACCTTAGTGTCTGATTCTTTTCTGGGTAACGGACCTGGAGAGACAGAGATACATGTCTATTAAATCTAAATTCAGATAAGAGAAACACAAATCCTCACGCAAGCCCACACACCCCCTCCAAATATTTCTTTCTCACACACATATAAACATGTTAAAGTAATCACTGAGTAACAAGAAGCTTACCAGTCTCAACGATGAGTGCAAAGTTTGTCTCCCCTGGTATGAACTTTTTGCTGCCAGGTTTCAGATGTAAGATGATACTGAAGGGCTGTCCCCTCCTGACAATCAAACGCTCCTCGTCATATAGATCTGTATGATGGCTGCTGATGTTGCTCTTAATGTCAAGATCACAGCGTTCAATGTCCAAGACTGTGTGCAGAGATGGAAACACAGATCACTTGTCACATGAATTAAAAGTTCAACACACATCAACAGACTAAAAGTGAACATTTGACTTAAAAACTTAATCTAAATTTGATCACCCTCTTTAGTTTCTCCACAATAAATCACAAGAAATCATCAGTAAGACGTTCCCCAACAGATACAGTGTCACTCTCTGCTTCAGATCAAACATATCTCATGTCATTCACCATTCCTGCTCATCACATTTCACACTTGAATCTGATACTTATTTAAAATAGTTTGACTCTGTGATGTAACACAGAAAGAGACTTCAGTCATAGATAAAATATTGTAGGACCTTTGTCCTACAGTATGAGACAAAAGTAGTTTTCTTTCTTCTTACCTTGACTCATGTCTGCAGTGAAGTTCTTGTCCCTCAACTTCTGTGTGGAAAGTAACACTTCAGCTGCAGCCTGTGCTCATTGCTTAATGATCCCGCAGTGTAGCGGCCCCCTGAGGGATATTTGGAGCATGTGAAACCTGATCTCAACGCCCCCATCTGTCTATTCGTTGCATCAGTAATTCTGTTTTTA
The DNA here is from genome assembly GCA_029783705.1 of Chaetodon striatus. NCBI lineage: Eukaryota > Metazoa > Chordata > Actinopteri > Chaetodontiformes > Chaetodontidae > Chaetodon > Chaetodon striatus. The sequence goes on from JAPZEB010000002.1 coordinate 14,266,864, forward strand.
GACTTACAACACCCCTTCCTCTTTATTCTTACATTTAAAGCCACCACAGCTATTGTGAAAAATGTTTGCTGGAAACAAAAGATTAAAATCATAAAATCCTATTGCTGAAGTTGGTTATTAGTCAGCAAAATTTTTGAGTTTTTTTTTTTTTTAAGTTTGTGTGTGTGTGTGTATGTGTGTGAAAGGCATGTAATATACAACATACTGTAACAATATAACATATCTACATGTACAAGATACATTATAGTAACATTTTTACGTTAAA
>JAPZEB010000002.1:14273815-14285210 GCA_029783705.1 Chaetodon striatus
TTAGAAGTGGATTGGATCAAATCTGTGGGAGTTGTGACAACGTCGTGCCTTATGGCGACGAGGGCGGAGCCACGGTGTCCTTGTGGTTGTTTTGTGTCTCTTTAGGGCATGCTGCATCTTATTTAGGCATTTATATGTCTCTTTGAGGTAATTTCATGTCTTTTTTTGGGTCATTTTGTGTCTCTTACTAGTTGTTTTATGTCTTTTTGTTATTGTTTTGTGTCCCTTTGAGGTAATTTCATCTTTCTTGGTCATTTAGTGTCTCTTTGCAGTTCATTTGCATCTCTTTGTGGACTTTTTATGTCTCTTTGTGGTCATTTTGAGTCTCTTCCTGGTCAGTACATGTTCATTTGACTGACATTTTGCATGTGAAGGCCAAGGGGGGCCCTGGACCTTTGCCTCAGTAATCCATCCATGCTAACACTCCCCAGATTAGTGGTGTGATGACTACTGCAGCCATCAAAGTTAAAAATGTAACTTTGAACCTACTAAAATGAAAAATTCGGGTTCGAGTGTGGGTTTATAGATAAAATGTCTGTGGAAGATGGAGATTTTGTACTTTAACCACAAAAGGAAAAGGATGGAAATCATCTGCTTTGGAGGATTTAAAATGGGAAACTCTCCTGCTCGTACTGTATGTTTCTGTTAAGAGAAAGACAGGACACATAATCTGACCTTAAAAATGTCATGGCGACGGTGCAGGATCAGGGCATCTGACAGAGGTTTGTTCTTGCTGTACAGCGCATACAGACCAAAACTCTCACTCTGTGGAAAGAGTCCAAGTTAAACCATATTTCAAAATAATTCACGTTAGTAATGAGCCAAATTTTACTCTTAGTAGCCACATATATCTGCAGGACATATGTCATGATCATATGACTGAATCCCACTACTGTACATGTTGATTTCTGGTTACATCTCGGGAAGAAAGGTGGGATAATTCTACATATTGCAATTACAGTACACATCTTTCCATCAGTTAAAGAGTAATTTCTTGAGTTATTAAAATGATACAAAAATAATAAGAGAAATAAACACAACCTAATAAAAACTAAGCTAAAATTTTTTTAAAGAGCTTTATAAATAAAATCAATAAAAAATCCAAACACTACACTAATGATATACGACATACATTTACATTCATTACAGCTGTACAGTTACTACTCACATGTCTGAGAAAGCAGCGGGCCACCATGGCGGGCTCCCTCTGGCAGGCCTCCAGCTCTGGCAGGAAGTAGTGGCTGTGGAAGTCGTAAAGCTTCTCCAGGTTGCCGAAGATGACGCCACGCTTGCCCCGGAGATCCTGGGGGATGTCTGGTCTGTCCAACAGGGGGAGGTAGTGGGTGAGAATGTAGCCCAGTGAGCGGACGTACTCCCTCTCAGTCAACACCAGCTCCTCCAGGACACGCTGCAGCCTCCTGGTAACACAAAACAGAGACCCACTAATTTCAAACGCAGACCGTTACCTAGAACATAAATGCATTTCAGTAATATATTTAAATAATTTGTGGGGTTTTTGCATCTGTAAAAACTACACAAGAAAGCTGTTTGCTGTTGTTTTTAAGTCTAAGTTTGGCAGTATTGGGTAGACCAGTGTATTTTCCCTTGCTTTGTTTTATTTGCTGAGTGACGCTCAATGATTTGATTTCCTGTAATTGTTTATTGATTGGTTAGATCTTAACAGGCTCTTTGTTTTTTGAAACATGTTTGAAAGGAAAGGACATTCATAAATTAACTTGGAACTAAAGCAGTATTTTGCTGCCATCACTCAGTAAAACATTTCTAGCTTGTGTCAGCTCCAACTGCAGCCAGCATCAGTGAAAGGTGTGGTTGGGTGTGCTTTGTGGCACCTGTAACCACCTCAAACAGTGATATCAAGGGGTACACCTGTGCATCACTGCAGTATGGCACAAGGATAAACCATGTTTTCATTCTGGCAGATGATACATGCTGTCATTTTACACTGTATACCTGCACTGCAACAATAAAGAAACATGCCAAATATGGATGGCTTATGAGCACAGGACCCTGCACAAAATTAGGAAAACAACTACCCCTTCCTACGTAGCAGCTCTTCCACTGACTTGTACAAACATATTTAAATTTATTCACCAAATGCACTATAGGCTTAGTGTAGCTCATATGTAACCTGGGCGGCCTGTTAAGTAATCCATCATGATGACAACAAGCAGAAAAAGAGAAGTGAAGAAGAAACAGTACCTGTGGTACTTCATTGGAAGCTTAGAGACAGAAAAGAGTGCATACAATCTTATTAAGACTCACAAGATTAGTAAAATTAAAAGCACGTCATTTAACTCACAGGCCATTATCTTGCAGAGCAAATGTCTCATAATTCAGATCTTTTTAATGCAAGCAAATGTCACCCACATGTAAAACTTACAGGGCATTGCTGGCACTCTCCTGTGGACTTGCCAAACAAAATGCCCCCTCATATCTCCCGATGGGCAGGCTGGAGTGTTTGCAGCATAAAGTCCCATTACCCCCTGCAGCACCCCGGTCGCTCATGCAGGAGTCCTCTGAGCAGAAGCTCCCGTGGCGAGAGATCTGGAACTTCTGAGCCTCCTGGAGGATCCGACATGACGGCTGACCGTGGTGGGAGCAGGAGGACGGAGATCGAACCCGCTGCTCTGGAGGAGTGGATGACCCCGCTGTCGCTACTCCTGTGGCGCACGAGTCCTGGCTCACCGACCTCAGTCCGAGACCTCGTCCCCAAGGAAACCACTGGCAGCCAACAGTGTGGGACTGAGACAGAGCAGCGGCGTCCCTTTCGCTCCTCGCTCTGCTTGTATGTCTCCTCCTCGACTCTCTTTCTGTTCTCCTTGCTGACCTATTATTGAATGATACAAAGGCACCAAAACTGAGATACAGTGTGAACATCATAGAGCTTCAGGAAAGGGCTGGAACTGATCGGGAACAGTACGTCTCTGTTACTCTGGGCCAGGCTACCAGCTCAAAATAAGAACTAATGATTAAGTGGGTTACAAACATCATTAAATAACAAGTATCAGCATCATCATCAAAGTGCTGCATTCTAACAGCAGTGTTTTAGGACAATTTAGAAATCACAGTGAACCAACAACTCTAACTATTAAATCCTAGTCAAGTGAAAAGAACTGAACAACAACTTACTTGTGAGGTGACTGTGGAGTGACCTTTGACCCCTGGCTGGTTCCAGCATCACTGTGATCGTCAGGCTTGACAATGATGTTACAGCAGGCCACAGTTGTTGAGTTAGTATTATTAGTGCCAAGGATCGGCCTTCTCTTCCCTAAATCCACCGCTCCCGACACAATGCCCTCCCACTGCGGGTGCCGGGGCCCGGGTGTTGACTGTACAACCAGACTCTGGCCACCGGGGGACGGTGTCTGAACATTCCCGACGTCAACATAATGACGTTCACACCAGCTGCTAGGATCTGATTGTTGGTGGAAAATGTCCTCCACCTCCTGCATCCTCTCCTGAAGCTGCTGCCTCGCCTCCTGGCATCTCAGCCAAGCTGCGTTCCAAACCTGCATCCCCCTGGAGCCTCGCAGGGCGCCAGCCTGGGCCTTCATCTCCTGAAATCTCTCCGGGCTGAACTGTAGGAACCTGTCTTGGAAAGTCTGAAGGATAGAGGTGTCATTGCTTGACAGTAAAACACTGGTGGTGGTTGCGTCGGAGGCATGTGCTGCACGGATATCAGATGCGGAAGCAGTGCTCGGTCCAGAGTCTTGGTTTTGGTGTTGTTTTGGCTCAGTGTTTGTTTGACTGACAGATGTATTCTGGTCATGGTCTTGCTTTGTGTGGATTCTGGATTGACTCTGATCTAGGTACTCCGTGCATTCGCTGGCCAGAGCTGTAGCCTGTTTGGAGATTACAGAAGTTTTCTTTTATTATATATAAAAATAGAAGTGTATGTTCTCATTTACTTATTTATTATAATGCTACCCAACTCATGCAGAAGTGCTGTAATATGACACCAATGTTACTCAGCAGAATTGCAATTAGGCTGAAAACCACTCAAGAAAAAAGTATAAAGGTGCTGGAGGTGTGATTGGTTTTCTGTTGATTCTTGATTGCGTAATGTGGAGTTTAAAAAGAGAACTCAATCCTGCCATATATGTGCTGATGAAGGCTTCAGCAGGTCTTTACTTGTACAGTAAACACAAAAACAAAACAAAAAAACAACATTTCATTAAGACGTGACGTTTCTTTGTGCTGCCTTTTTGCCTTAATGTCTTTCAGGTAAAATAAAAATCAGCTGTGTACACAAATGGCTCTCTGAACATGACAGTTATTTAAATACTTTCAGTCTCTGTAAAAAAGCAAAAGTTCAAGTGTGTATCATGGGCGGATTATGAAACAGTGAGCCCCTGGGCACAGACATGTAAAAGACTCTACCAGCTTCTCTTCCTGGTTGGGACACGTTCTTTTGAGTGACATTTTGTTGGTGAAGGCCTGACATTTTTGGACCCTGGGCCTGTGCCCGGTAGGCCCATTCAGTAATCCATCCATGGAGTATATATAAATATACCAATAGATCTCTGTCAAAAGACATGACCTTTAGAAATTATTTCTGAGTTTGTCTTATAGGAGAAAAGAGCATCAAAACAATATTAAATGCTTCATTTGCCTGATTGTTCCTGAACAACATAACTGTGGTCCACGCTATAATTATAGTGTCTGCAAAAGTATTTCATAAAAATACTTAAGTTACTTAATTAATGTAACGAAGAATTATGAATTTTAGAACATGCTCTATCTGACAAAGCTGCTCAGTTACCCCATGGCCGAAGGCCTGACCACTAGATGCTTGCTGGAAAGCTCCTCCCCCCAGGTCTGGCTCTGGGGGGGCAATCTGGGCCGAATTATTTTTTTCAAAGGGTAAGAGCTCGAGCTGCATACTGATCTCAAATACTTGAATTCTGATAATAATAATAATAATAAGACATCTTATACCAACCTGCTCACAAAAATCACAGACGTTGACCATGATCTGCAGCTCCCTGCCGCATGCCTCTGCCCTGCACAGAAAGTCCTCCAGGCCTGACTTGAAGGTGCAGACTAGTGTCCCGAACGCCTCCGTCTCTGGGTAGGAGAGACCACTCTGCTGGAGTCGCTCTGCCTCTGACACCAGTGTCATGGCGTGGTGCCTGCGGTCCTGCAGAAGGAAGGAGGGAGATAGATTCAGACAAGTGGACAGACAGAGACACACAAATACATGACAGCCATAAGGAAACGTAGTCTCACATTAGCTTCAATAAGGAAACCAGTGAAGCTGTTGAGGATCTGCTCCATTCTGTCTCCAGAGTCCTCGACTGATTCAGCCTCCAGCAGGTGGCGCTCTCCCTCTACATTAAACCACTGTTGCATCTGCAGGAAATAGGAGAAACTATTGTGTTTGGTAGCATGAGCAGGTACATGTGTAACTTCTTTTTTAAGTCCTAAATTAATGTAAATAATTATAGTTCCTGTTATAAGTTTAACTGTATGTTTATGTATGTTTGCCTTTGTTGCACATCTTAATTTAGTAGGCTGCTCTAGAGTGTTGAATGGGAGGACTGTGTGCTTATATTTTTCCATTCACTTTTGTATGTGTGTAACAAACAGCATCTTATTATAAACAATCTGTCACTATTTCTTCCCTCTATTGAACTGTATAACTTTATGTTCCCTGATTTACCTGAGAAAATCTTTTTTAAACAAACATTTAATTCATAATTCCTCAAATGCAAAATCCTGAAATTCTATGAATGGCATTTGATCTGATCATCAGCATATTCACATTATGAGTTATTATCATTAGATCACTGGGCCTTTATAAACTCTGAGACTGTAATGTCCTTTATGGTCCCTTACTGTGCTTAAGGTAAGTTGGTCAGCTGTTACAATATAATTTGATTTCATTTGATTTTACTTTATTATCAGAATATTTTCTGAAATTTGACTTGCATCTCAAGATGTACACTCTTTCACATAGATAAACAATACAAAGCATAACATCCAACTAAACAACAAAACCGTATCACAAACACAACATATGGCATCAGACATTATAAAAAGTGGATGCAGTGCCAACAGTTTACTCGCTCCCTGTTACATTCACCTGAAAGAAGTGTCCCTCCACCTCTCTGAGTTGCAGCAGATACTCCAGGTGCTCCAGTGATGTGTTGGACTTCTGCACGAGGACATGAGCCTGCTCCTCCACGTGATTGTACAGGCTGGTCACTGAGTCCACTGCATCACTGCATGTGGGCAAAAGACGAGCATAGGCTTAAAAACAAAGATTGAAATAAACACCTCTGACATTTACTTCTTAGCAGCACAAAGTCAGATGTTGAGTGTTATGGCTACATTTTGATCTCAAAACAGTAAATATAAGATGGTGTGTCCACCTCCACAAGGACAATAGGCTACTATTAGAATCTTTTATTCTGTCTTCTGTATCTGAAATCACCTGCTATCAAACAATGAGCCTGCAGCTGCACAATTCAATAATTTTTGCCAGTAATTTATGGTGTAGTCGTTGGCAGGACTATGTTTAGTCTAGCAGTTTGTTTTCTGGCTGCTAGAATACTCAATCACAGGGTATCAAAGATCATGTAAACAAGTTAACCCCCCAAAAACCAGTGGAACCAATACCTGGGTTATGTTTATGTAAATATAGCAGGTGAAAGCAGGAGTTTACCTGAGGTCCTCGCAGTGGGGGTACTTGAGGTCACTCTCCTTCCTCAGCCTCGCCAAGATAGCCCCGCCCTCCCTCTGCAGGCTGACCAAACGGCTGTCCTCCAGTACATTCCTCATCAGAGTCCTCTGGTCCACCATGCACTGCTGCACTGTCTGTTTAACAAAACAACGTTTTAAGATCAGAAAATTATAAAATAACTCCTTCACATCAACACTTTTATTGTTGGCTGTTTTCCATGTGCATTCACCTCAACTCTTATTTAGCTACAGAAGCTTTTATCCAGTGAAGACAGAGTTACATAACTGAGGAAAAACCCAGCTTTCAAGGCCCAAACAACAACATGAGTAAGCCGTCACAAGACATCTTTGAGGTACCTGCACAGTGTCTGTCCTCTGGGGCTCCTCTAACTTACTGATGGCTCTCAGAAGGAGGCTGGACGCCTCGTGAAGATCAGACACAAATGGGAAGAGCTTCTAGAGAATGAAATATGTGGACACGAGTAAATCATGAACAGTGAAGAAACAACTATTGCACTGCATGATAGAGAGAAGAGAGGCAGACGGGAGGCAGGACAGTCTCACCTGGTGAAGCTCTATCCAGTCACAGTGGCTGTGAGACAGTGTGCCGTCCAGCCGGGAGCTCAGCTGACTCACCTCCACCAGCTTCAACAAGGATTTCATCGATGTCACCACTTCAGTCTGCTTAGAGGCAACAAGTGTCACAGTAACATCAACGTGTGTTTTACAGCTACAGCATGAACAATAAAGAAGTTCTTACATCATTATTTACTACATAACCTCCTCTGTGTCTTTCATCAAACATATACTTTATGCAATGTTGTTTATTTAACTTTGTAGAATAAATGATTTTTATTTAACATTGTTTCTGTGGTGTACTGAAATAAACTGAGTCCCTCTCTCTTACAGATTTTTCACTGAAATCAGGGGGGAGTGAGACCAGGCTCTTACACATCTACAACAGGCAAGTCCCTAGAACAACTAATGTTATATTGGACTGCCAGGACCATTAACTCCTGAATGAGTTTAAGCATTTGCCCTTGGGACATCGGTTCAGGGCATCTTATGGGAGGGCCGAGAGATTTTATGTCTCCTTTATCCCAAGTGCTACTGATATGTTTAATAGCAAAAAGCACTCTCACTGCACTCCTTGCACTTCCTTTGCACACATGCACATTTGCACACTTGCATGTGTGTAGTCTATTTGGTATGACTTTTTCTATTTCTCTGCTCTAGCTCTGTGATTTATTGTGTTGATTCTGTGTTTTTATTTTTTAGTGTGAATGCTGGCTGCAAAACAAATTTCCCCTGAGGAGGTAATAAAAATAACTTGCCATGCAACTTTCTAATTCGCACTGTAGCACAAAGTGACTTACTGAGTTGTTTGTCAATAATCTTGTCTACAATCTTGTCCTTCTGTTGCCTACGTGATTACTTTGCTATTTTTTTTATCTCTATGTTTGGACCCTCACTTCCCAGCAATGCTCTCAACCAAAATAATATTTTAGTAACAAGGACAGAGGGACCTTTTGTTTGTTGGTATTTAATTTATGTGACCAGATTAAACATGCTGTCTCTAGCCAGTTTTGTTGTGCTCATAGTTTAATTTTCTTTCCTCTTACAAAAACTGCCTCCTAAAGGACAATAGTTGCAAAGTGTATACTCAATGTATAGTCACCCTGGTGCTGAAGAAACCTTTGAAGTTAAATACATTATGAAAGCAAAGGGTTTGATGGGAGATTAGACTTTTTCATCCAGTATACACCAACACATTTGACATTATTAAGTCCACCACTTTGAATGTATAAAGAAACTATAAAACTTAAAATGGTCAAGGTTAACAGTTTGTATAGGCTGTACCAAATTGCTATGTTATTTTTAGACCAGGGCAAGTATGTGATCTACTTGGATTAAAAATTGGTCAATATTTTTAGCCTATTAAATGCAAAAGTGTCAGTGTCAGTGAATGTCAAATTTACCCGGTAATCCATGTGTTATCAAGATTCTAGCACGGCTAAAAACACACTTTTAAGTTTATAGCCCACTCAGGTTAGTTACTCTTTATAGGAAACCAAACAGAGGTATTTCTCCATCTGCAGCGTCTCATAATAAAGATGATCAAGAGTGAAAAAGCTGACCTGAATGCCGGGACACCTCTCTGGTCGAAGGCTGCTCTCCTTGTCCACCAGCAGCACAAAACTGTTCACTGCCTGAGGAGTCTGCTCCTGTAACAGTTTAAAACACACATGAAAACCTACTTTACTACATTCATGCATCTTTGATTTTAGTTACACCATTTTATTGATCATCACAAATAAATCAGAGTATATTTTAAAAGTCAAAAACAAATGGGAAACAATGGAAGTGAATTTCTTTTTAAATTTGGAAATGAAACTGATATCAGCACTAGAAAAATCTATATTAAAACAGAAAAACTAACTTGAATATCGTGAAAAATATTGATTACAAATATGTAAAGTAAAAACGCTGCGTCACATTACACACACGTAGTCAATAAATCTGAGGATGTGTGGATATGCGGTTTATGCTCAGGAGCTGCCACATTATTCTGCATTGACATTTCACTCAGAATTTATCGACTGTAAACAGCAGCACTCCAGCCAGGAATAAACCACAGTTAACTGTGATCTGCTGTAGTCAGCTGTAATGCGGACACCTCTTTGCTTCTTACCTGAAGCGTCATCAAGGCCTTATAAAGCTGCGGCTGAGGATTTGTCTTCCTTGAATCAAAAATGAGCGTCATCCCAGCCTCTCTAATTTCTCTCCTAGATACAGAGATAAAAGAGCAAAGATGTGACCACGATGAGAGAGACATGACCACAAAGATGCTGAAAACGTTCTTACGCTAGGACTTAAATTTACAGATTTTTTGTGTCAAGTCTGTTTAATTAATTCATTGATTCACTCACTGATTTAATGGCATATAGACGTTACCTGGTGATAGTCCAGAAGTAGAGCAGCATTTGGAAAAGCTCCTGGCTTGTTACAGCTGATCTCCATCCCTGGTGGTGTCCATAGAGCTCGACTATTGCCCTGCCCGTCCTGTCTCTGCCGCCTGATGGGGTTAGAAGGAGGAAAGATCAGGAAACATCTAAAATGCAGTTATGTGTGAGAATTTCCAGTAACCTCCTGACCAAACGGGAGATCAGAGAAGAAAGCAACGGCTTTATTTTACTTACACTTTATACTGATTCTTGAGAAGAACTACATTCAATAGAGAAAGACTTCTTTCTAATAAAATGGCATCTTCTAGTCTCTGATGGGAGTACAGAGAGGGTTCAGCCAAACTATTAAGTACAGTTTTCTGTATGTTCAGAACTAGGTCATTTTCACGTTCTAAGTACGGTCAACATTCTCTAAGAAGACCAAAAGGCTTATAAAATGTGCAACAACAGCAAAGACCTGATGGATACAGACAGTGCAGGTGTGCTAAGCCAGTGGTTCACAAACTTTTTTCCCAATAGCGTACCCTGTTTTAAATATTAAATATTTTGGTGCACAGTGCTGCACCAACACTGAAATGCTAGACTTCAAATGTTCAGAATCCATCACTAAATTCATGAGAAAAATATTTTTGTGTGTGTGATGCAATAGTGCTAAGTTTAATTAAACTAGGTCCTTTTGATAAGATGCACTTACCATTTGGTGATATGATTATTTAGGAGTTATGCATGACTGATGTTTTTGGTTTTAACATTTTAAAAAATCTCACATGCCCCCTGCAGTATTCCAAAGTATCCCTTTGGGGTACATGAACCCCAATTTGAGAAACACTGTGCTGACCAACACTAGCACATGAGAGGAAACCATACAGACCAAAAAGCTAAAATCAAGAAGAGCAAACGAGAGTTTACTGCCATTTTAGGAAAAAGTGGACCTTTTTAATCTGATCTATTTCCAGAATATTTTAACTATCAAACTGGCAAAGTTGAAAGCCAACATAATTGAAACACAAGAGCAAGCATTATGTCATGCAGTGTTCCTCAAGTTGATGGTAAAATAGCAAGAAGCTATTTTTTCTATACTGGGATATCCTATGAAACAATCTGCCCCTGCATATCAAACAAAGTCAAACAAAGGCAATTTAAAGAAAGAAAAATTAAGGAGGAGTTTTGGGGAAGGTCACAGGTTCACCTTCAAGGCAGGTGAGGACTTGCAAGGGAATGAGCAAGTTATGTTGTAATTTGTTTGTTTGCAATGTTGTGTAAGTTATCTGAAATGGAAATAAGTGTTTTAGTAGTATTCTTAAGTTCTATCCTCAGGGTTTTTTGTAGGTCTTTAAGACTGACGGTAGCGCCCAGGATCCATTTGCATATCCACTTTTAAATGCCGGTAGAATTGCAACCACATGAGACAGAGCAAAAATTCCTTCTGCTTATAAAACTGAGGGAGTTACACGAACATATCATGCATTTGTCGTATCCCAGAGTGCTGTTTCCTTGCACAAATGGGTTTGTAGAAATCCAGTTAAAAGTGCACACAACTAAAACATTATAATACAGACTGCGGGTATTCACAGCACTTCCTATGTTGGAATAAGCGTCATCACTTTGTGAGCATGAACTGACTTTCTTGCATGTATTTAGAAAAATATGTGTAAAAAAGAAAAAAAAAACATTTTCATTTTTTTGTAGTTTGTTGCACTTTTTAGCATTTTATTTTTTATTAG
>JAPZEB010000002.1:14315234-14329988 GCA_029783705.1 Chaetodon striatus
ACTAACTCTTTATCCAAAATTGACAAATATGTGAAGATTTATTTGTTAAGATGTGAGGTACATTTTAGCAAGAATACTGAAGATGACAGAAGCAAAAAAAAAAAAAGGTGCATCTTGCAGGACGGTCTGTCTCACCGCAGAGCTTTGTTCTCAAACTGCCACACAGATAAGCCAAAACCTTTAGTCCTTGAAACATTATTCACTGCCTCTATCTACAATCTCCCATAAAAATTACAATAATCCATTTGTTGTGGGCGAGTGGCTCTTACAAAGAAAACACTTTGTCACTTTATTGTACAGTGAGTTCCAGATGCTGCTCTGAGTTGCGAAGTGCTCCCATCAGATTTTAAATTCAATCCAAGATGTTTGACCCCTATTCATTCGACCTTGACTGCACAAATTCTTCCTTCACTATTTCAGCACACACAGTAGTTTGAACAATCAGTTATAAGTTTACATAGAGACAGATTCCTCCTTTAGGGGGAAGAGGCAGCTGTTTGAATGTGTCGTGGCTTCTATAATAAGAAGATGTTGATAAGGGACTGAATCTGAGTTTTAAATATAACTAAGAAACTGCTCCCACGGCTGTTCTTTGTGCCAACTTTGAACGCTGTATTTCATTTCTTTTCTTTGATGAATCCCTGAACAATACAGTTTAATCAACATCAGCACATTTGTAGTGTGTAATTATTCTCATGCTTTGTTTTCTCAGACACTCCAAATAATTACTTTGTTAGTTTCACATAACTCGCCTAAAAATCCCATGATCGCTGAATAAAAATCCAACAGATTTTCCTTTATCTCTGTTGGTACACATTGTGTCCTGATAAGCACTTCACTCACTGATAGTGTACTGTGTATTTGTAGGATGATTAAAGGGGAGGTCCACTGATTTTACACATCAGAGTGTGTGTGCAGGTCTTGAGGAGCACTACTGCATATGTGGCTGTAGACGGAGCTGCACAAAGTCTGGTAAGCTGCCTCAATTGATGTTATTTTAGTCAGTGTCAGATGGGGCTCAAGACTACAATCCTAAAATCTAAAACAATAGCAGCAACAAAAGGGAGTGTATGGAGTTAGAAAGAAGTTAAGTCCGCTTCTCATCTCTGCTTTAGGCAAGTGGCTCGAGGCTACATTAGCCACTAATAGCATTACACCCAAATCTCAGTCTGAACTGTCAGCAGGTGAGTTGCATTGTGGGTAATGTAGGTGGTAGGTTTTGACCAACACGTTCTCACTCCGGCCTCGAAACATATCGGCGTTTGGTCATGGACCTTCCATGTCCAGATAAAGGTACCCTGGGCGCGTCGGTTGTCTGGGATGCCGTGTCAAGTTCTGTCTGTTACATGCAATGTCTTCTTTCAAAATACATGTCTGTTTTCACAGGAAATTTAAAGTTTACATACAGTCTCTTTCAAAATAAATGCACTACATACGTACAACAAGGCAAACTGAGGTTTTTGTCCTCCAGATGGAGGTCGGTGTTTGTTGGACCCATCCACCACACCTCCCGCCCGCCCTACTCGGACTTTTGCCACCTTAACTTTAATTCTTTTCCCGCCATGTGTCCCCCTGGTGCCACTGACCCCTGCTGAACTATAACAGCGACCAACCATGTATCATGCCGACATTAAAGGACAGCTTTTTCGTCAGTGTCTAATGCCACAAGTAACTGCCCAACTTCTCTATTTCGACAACATCGGAGTGAAACTAGGTCGTTTTGATAAGGAAGAAGAATGAAATTAGTGAAATAAAAAAAGACTCTACCTCTGGTTCTGGTGCATTATTGGAGAGCAATGCTATGTTGCTATAGTATCATTTAACAGTATGAAGAGTTTAATTATTCTGTAAATTAGCTGTTGACGACCACAGACCCACCACTAGTTTGCAACCCAATATTATTGGGATATTAGAGGATATTTTCATTCACTTGCAGCTGCAGTAGTGTGTGATAAGCACAAGTGTAATCCACTGATGTAAAATGTGACATAAGTGTGCCATAGAGCAGTCCTAGGGGTTATAGATCATTATTATATGAGGATCATTTTTTCGTGTAATACTCATAAGAACAGCTTTTCTGGTCAAAATTTCATACTATTCACACAGAGAGTAAAAAAGTTGTGTTGCATTTGCCTGAACTATCATTATTATAAATGTGGATAGTCCCTGTTTGATTAGGTGTGGGTCACATTGCACATTTTTTTTATGTACTTATTCTTGATTCATATCACAGGTTGCCTCACAGAAGAGTAAATGTATGCAAAATCACAGGGTCATCCTAGTGGCCTAGGGGAATCCCTCATTTCCTGACTCCTCTGCAAGTCAAGTCTGTTTGTCGTATATCGCGCCAAATCATGGCAGAAATTATCTCAAGATGCTTTTCACATGGAGCAGATTTAGAATATACTCTTTAATTTACAATCTAGTTCTTTACAATCCAATGTGAATATGAAGGCATTATAGCAGAATATAATGCTTAACAAAACCACATAAAAACTACTTTTTTAGACAAACACTTAAACATGGAAAGGGGCTGTATGCAACATTTAGAGTTATGATTCAGAGTCTGAGCTGGGATTGGCTGTACAGCTCTCAACATGGAGTGGCTGAGCCGTTGGTATTATTCCGACTGCCCAAAGTTCTGAAGCCCCATTTGTCTGAAAACTGTCCCATTGTGCTAAAAGCCCATTTCTGTGACAGCCTGTTATCCCCAAAAACAAACACCCATTGCTCCATTTCTCCAAAAAAACACACTCCATGCCGATAGTTTCAGTTTACCAGCGGCGTTTAGGCCACTGATCGCGTGTGTTTTTACCGGCCCTTCACTGCATTTCCCAGCAGTATTTGAACCACAGAACAAGCGTGTTTTTCACTGACCCATCCCTTTTGTGCAACAGAACGTGGGTGCTTTAAGCCAAAGCATGATCTTTTCCTAACCATAAAGAGGTTGTTTTTGTGCCTGAACCTAACCTTACCTTCACTCCAACGTTGTTGAGAAACAGAAAGTTTCAGCGTGTCCACTACAAAATATCGTATTCATGTAACAAATACCTAGTTTAAACAAGTTGGCAACGTAAACTTTTTTTTGGTGTTTGAGTTGTCTAACTGCAGGGAGTGTGTATTTTCAGAGAAATAGGACTTTGGAGCAGTGATAGTTTGTTTGTGGGAGAACGGGCTGTCAGAGAAGTGGGCCTCTGGTCCAGTGCGACATTTTCAGAGTTGCAGGTATCTGAATTTCAGGCCTTCAAAACAATGGGCAGTCCCTTCTGAGCCAGCAGGTAGCAGATAACAATGCTAATAGCACAAACAGAGCTAACAATGGCAACAGTGCTGGCAGAGCTAGTGGTGTTAACGTGTTACTCACATGCACTAACACGCATGCACTGCCACTCCTCTGCCATCCAGAGAGAGCGTGACTTTACTCTCTGCTCAGGATGCCATTACTCCACTGCATCTTTTGACAGAAAATAATGATTTGTTGCTATATGAATGCTCCAAATGTCACATACAGCTCCTTCAATATTTTATCTTTACAGGCAGCCATGAAAAAGTTTCCATGTATAACAAGATAAGCACTAACAGACATTTATTTTGGAGACATTGGTATTTACAACAGCTACTGTCTGCTGCATCTGCTTGCATGTGAGGCAGCCAGAAGGCAGGGCTGGCAGCAGCACACCCCTGGGTAATCTGCCTCCAGATGCCTTCAGTGCTGAAGTTAAACTCCATGAGGAGAATACACGTGTTTTTCAGCTGTGGTGGCTGAAATCACACGATGTTACTGAAAAACTAGTCACTTTAAACTTTCCAAAAGACACCTCCACATCCTTTTAAATGTCACTTTCTTTAGATAAAGAGCACCCATTCAACATTAACACCTACAGGTTCTTGAGCATGTACCTGCCCTTCAACTCTATTACCGAGCCTTCAATTCAGATTTCAGTCTTTGCAAACTGTGATGCACTCATCCCCCGTCCTTTGACGTCTAAAATGTGTGGAGAGCTGGGATGTACGCAGTGTCAATATTTATGTAGAGGCTCACTGCCTCTGGCTGCAGCCGCTTGGCCCTGCTTCGCTCTCCCAACGCTATTTACAGTGGCTGGCACTCTGTGGTCCCCGCATGCTCACCTGCAACAACAGAGTGAACTCTGGACCCTGAAACAGATGGTTTTTCTCCCCCCACTGCCTTTTTTTATTATGCTACCCACATTTGGTGTTCAGGGTCAAGGCAGAGGGTGAAGATGGCTGTTTGAGTGCACAGTCACTCTCCACAGTTCAGATTATAGATGAACCTCCTCAAAGGCAATGGCTTTTTTCTGTCTTGGCTCAGTGTTTCAATTCAGCTTTGTTCTCTGGCTCTCAGAAAGGTGTTTTATATCCAGGGTTTTCATATTATTTATTCAGGTAGCAGAGGCAAGTTTCCGGGTTCATGATTCCAAATTGTTTGTGTTTGACACCTGCCCAGCCTGGCAGACTGTTATATTAGCTTACTGAGAGAAGAGTATTGTTGCCTTGCTTCATCGATCAAATCCCTTTGCTCTTGTAACCATGGGTCAGAGACTATCTGTTCCCATAGTTACAATCAAAACAAGACTCTGCCAACAAAAGCTCGATTTAAGGCAGCATCTAAAGAGAATAACAGTAGTATTTACAGCTCACGCTGCGTGGTAATATTGCTTCTGTGTGTAACATTAAGATGTGTTATCTCGTGCTGTAAATCAACTGCACCGTTTGGACACTGGAATAACCCAGTTCCCAATGTTCTCAGAGTTGGACCTCCTTGTGCACATGATTGATTGCAGATGCACAGTAACTGTTTTCCTGCTGAGCTGTGTGCACTCACACTAGGTTGGAGTTTGCACTGAATCATCCCTATACAATAACAAATCGTTTTCAAGTGACCTGCCTGTTTAAACACAAGTTTATGTTGTTCCTGAGATGTTACGAGATCACTTAATAGTGATTGTGGATGCGCAGTCAAACCTATGGGATTGGATAGATCCAAGGAGGTTACACAGTCACCCATTTACAGCGCTGTATGTAACTCGCGTCCCCAGGTTGTCGAATATAAACACTTTGGGTTGGTAGTTGGACCAAACCAACAACTCAAAGCATCGATATTTGAGGACCTGGGAACTATCTTTAACTGTCTTTTTAGTTATTTAAGAGTTACATACAGCACCTTTAACGAAACTGTTGAGTGATGGTACTATTTAAATACGGTGTGGTCCAAAATAAGGTCTGCATCCACTCCCTAAAATGTACTATTTACCAGAACCAAACAATATTTCAATTCTGAAATCAATACTTATTGTTCAAGAATGGATCATATTCATAAAAAAATAGTTCTGCAATAAAACCCCCAACATGAATTTGTTGGTGATAAAAGCAGATTAATATAATATGTTATCATAATACAACACTTTGAAAGTTCTTTTACTTCTGATACTTTGGGTATATTTAGCTGATGGGACTTTTTAGTTAAGTGATACTTAGATTTCAGGACTCTTACCTGTCTTTAATTATTTTTTTAGACTTTAGTATTTCTACTTTCACTGAACTAAAAGATCCAAGTACTTCCTCCACCACTGCCCAAGATTATATACGTGTTTTATTTGCATTGATGACCTTTATTCTGTCTTTCTGCAGTGTCATATTAAAGTCTATCTATACCACAAAAAAAAGGAATATATACAAGAAGAGAAGATCAGGGATCTTCTCTTCTTGAAGTGATAATCCCAGTATTAAAGGAGAAGCCAGGCTAAACAGATTTATGTGAGCTCATAAAGCAGAAACGTTTAATACTCCTCAGCCCTCAAGTCAGTCAAAAGACATCAGTTTAGATGAAGGTCTAACGTGTCTCAGCTTGATCTTGAATTCATTAAAGTGTGAGTTGATTTGATTGTGTGAAGATGAGGGAAGTAAAGTGATGTTCTGTTTCTCCAAATAAAGCTGTAGCCTACTGTAAGTCTGAGAAAAAAGCACAGCAGTATATCTCTCTTCCTCTCTCTCTGTCACACTACCGGTTGTATCTTTATCTCATCTCTTATGAATTTAAAGCGTGTTACTGTAAGGACACACACACACACACACACACACCACATTTCAGTATGATGATGCGTCACTACTGTTTACATCACTGCTTCCTTTCTCGTGGGAACGATGGGGAGCAGTTTATCATAATACACAAAGCTCAAAGGAAGTTCCTTTTCATCATCATTTCAACAGTATCTGAGAGATGTGGGTGATGACAATGTTTATACAGACATACTGTATATTTAATAGTAATACAGCAGCGCAGTGAATAGTGGGCTTGATGTAATAAGTCTCAGATTTTCAGGACTTCTAATGCCCTTCTTATTCTTCTTCTTATGTGATGACAAAAATGCCTTTTGTATTCAGGTTTCATCTGACTGACCTCTGTTGGGTGTAATAGGCTCTATAGGCTTGTTAAAGGTCCAGTGTGTAGGATTTAGCGGCATCTAGTGGTGAGGTTGCAGAACTGAAACTAGTACAGTGTGCCAAGCCTGAAGGGGAATGACAGAGGCCAATGTAAAAATGCGAACGGCAAGGCCAGTGTTTGATTTGTCCATTCTGGGCTTCTGTAGAAACAACATGGTGGACTCCTTGGAAGAGGACCTGCTCCTTATGTAGAGATAAACAAGTGATGGGCATTATAAGTAACTTCCATATTCGAGTACTCACATTAAAGTGTTATAGAGTACTTGAGTTATCACAAAATAATATACGCCTAATGTTAGAGCAGGAGTGTAAACTGGCCAATAACAGAAAAACAATTGCAATCTAAAATTTATTAATTGAACAATTAGGTTTCAGTTATCCTATTTAACCATCAGTGGAAAGTTAGCTGTCTGTTTTTGCTGTTCATGTTACATAGGATGCAGCACTGACCAACCATTTCCCAAGCTGCTCTCCTTGAGGTCAGTTCAGCTCCTGCTTGGTAGCACCAGCTAACGCAGTAGCAGCGGCTAACATCCAGCACCAAGTTGTTTTAAAGTCCCAACAAACTCACACCAACACCAAAATGGCTTCAATCTCTTATTAAACCCACTAATAACCATTGCATATCTTAATCTGTGTTATGCTGACAGTTAGCCCTGTCAGTGTGTGTGTGTGTGTGCAGGCTGAGTCTCTCACCAACTGTTCCCCTGGGTGGCACTCACACTACCACAGCAGTAGTCTCATGATAAATAGAGAGAAAGGGAGACAGCGGGGCGAGGAGGTAGTGAGCCCAACAATATGCTACATGCAGCTCTACAATAAAATAAAATTTTAACCATTTATATGTAGTATATATACTGTATACATAGTAAAAAAAAAAAAAAATGCATAGAAGTCGTGCTCACATGTGGGAGGGGTGGTGGCGAGTTCTTTATACAATATGTTAAACGAATACTGTCGTCCAAAGTAATCATGCTCATCCCTGATATAAACAGCGCATTCTAGGGTAACAAAAACACAATGATTCTTTTATTTCCAGGTAATTATAAACTGATGAAAACATGTAGTAGTTACTAATATAATATACAATTTCTGCTGGCTTTTCTGATGTACACTTCCCAATAGTGTGTTCATTATCAACTAAACCAGTACACAGAGGAAGTAACTGCAGTGATAACATGACTTTAAGAGTCTTTCCCCCAGTATACTATGATATAATCACCTTGACATTTCTTCATGGTACAGTTGTCTGTGCTGTACTGATGGTGTTGATTCATTTTATTCTCCATTTCACTTTGATTTCCTAGCATTAACAGTTATCTTGCTTTTCATGTCATAATTGTTGACAAAGGTCCCTTTCATGACACAGCTTAAAAAGTCACTTCCTGTTAGGTCAGAGGTTGCAATAACAACAGAGGGCACCCAACAAATGTGCAACTCACCAGCAGTGACTGATCAGTCAATCAAATCACAGTTTTCTGTAGAGTTGCAGTTAACATGGTCAAAAAAATACAGCTGGAAAACCAACAACAGAAATATACACAAGTCTCAATACTTTAAAGTGGAGGATTCCCCTTTCACTCTAAATGGAGCTGAAAAAACTCTAAAAAGGAAGAACTGGGGGGAGCATGTATGCAGTCCCTCCATATACCTTTATTCCACCTGTAGGTTGATTAATTCAATGCTCTCATCCATCCACTAGATGGAGCCGTGGACACTGTGGGACAATGAGCCACTGTTTATTTTAACAATCCTTTGGGCCAAAATGATTCCCCACAACAAACTCCTTTCTACAAGTTTATTGAACTTTTTACTACAACACAATGGTTCACATACAATACAGCATAGTGATGAGTCTATATATACAGAACTGTGATTCTTCACATAATCATGTCGACGCTACAGTAAAGGCATACAGAAATAAATAAAACAAACATTTCTCTGAACAAAGTTAGCGTGTACCTCTTTTTTGCATGTTACTATGTCATGGCACGCTATTGTACTTACAAGATTAACAATATATAGCACATGTATTTTAGATATGTTGAAATCAGACAGTGGAACAGCAGGTGACAATATAGTACACATTCCCCCCTCCTTCAGAGTCATTTAATATACTTAAAACATGATGTCAAATAGAGGGTCTGCTTGGACACGTACAGTAGGGTCTGACCAGAGGGATTTTTTTTTTTTATTTTGGATGTCATGTGCTAAAATGGAGATGTTTATACACTATGTATAAAATGTTACTTCTGTAGATTTATCATCCCGTTCCTCTGCTAAGCCTCGAAGAACACACACTGACCTGATTGTTCGTCAGCACTCGCGTGGTTTAAAGTCTATGAGGAAGACAGTGGTGATGGCTTATGGTGGCTGTAGTTATGAATGTGAAGCCCTGAGATGCTGTTAATGCCAGTAAGAGCATGAGACAGAGTGGTGCTGTCAAAAACGAGGCTGTTCAGGATTTGACGACCTCCACTTTTCATATTCGGGTCCTATTTGGGCTAGTCATGTGATGTAATACACTGAACTTCATGTGGACAAATATTCTTCGATATAAAAGATTCTGTTATTCAGCTGCTGTTTGATTGTTGTGCACGTTCCCTTTGAGAGCGACACGCTTCTGTCCTTTAATTCAGTGACTCAGCTCAGTCAAAACACATCCATATCTCTGTCACCCATAAGAAACATGCTGCTTTCTTCTATCCCGATTGGCTGGTCAGGATTTATCACAGAAAAATAGCAGCATGACTTTGCATCAAGCTTCTGTCAAAACAGTCCGTCCATCCCAGACTGCTGGCTGCTCAGCTGGGACTTGTACGCAGAAACTCCCTTATCATTGGAAACTGAATCACTGAATATCTTTCATACAGACTTAAAGGGGTTTAACATGTTACTTAATGTCTGTTCTGAAGCATTTCAACAGTGTAGCTTTACAATAGGAGACAAGTAATTTCAGCCTGACTAGGTACCAAATAGGAAAATGGGTCAAGCACCAGAGAGATTAAGAAAATATTTAAATATCAGTGTAGTATACTTTGACACTGTCTGACCTGCCCTGATGTGGTGGACCCAAACTTTCTGGTCCAGCCCAGCTCTGATCCTGATACATGATGGAGGAGGAATCTGTGTATGAATGAACTTCAGCAGAACTACTGCTCTGATATGAGCATTTAAATCTACTTACTGTACTAAAGTTGCAACTTTCTCTAGAAACTCTAAGATCAGCTCTTATTTAGCATTTGAAAGTATGTTGGTAATAGTATACTGTAATAGTTGTATGATGAGTAGCTCTAGAGGTAGTAATTACAAATGTATGCACATGACAGCGTGTTAGTTCGATCATAAGGAGTCAGCTCTTGTTAAGGCTCGGTATGAAGACTCACAAAGTGTGGGTGCAATGCGGGGAGGAAGCCACATTAAATGGGCGTGGGCAGCATTACCTGAAATGTACAATGGCGTCATACAGCTGCAACATCACAGTATCAAAGCAATTACAAAAGGTTTCCTCAACACAGACTGTGAGTCTGGGCTGGGTTTCCCTGACGCATGTTGCACCTTATGTCCTCTTCTATTAAATTAAAACTAGACCCAGATGTGTTGCATGTTTACGCCACGTTAACACAACAGCCCGGTTTTACTTTAAAATAGAAAATTTAAAGCACTGATACCATGATCAGGATTAAGGGAAACCATCTCTCTCTCGCTCTCTGTGACATCTGTCGAAGTCGATCAGACGGTTCGCTCGCAGCATACCAACTCCTGACTGGAATCAGGACACATGCAAAGATTTGAAAGCTAACCCGCTAAGCGACATGCATGCAGGAGTGTGGGTCTTCTGTTACAAGCTGACGTTACACACTATACTCTTATTTACGACAGAGAAAAAGGTCATGTCTGCCTACAGTATGTCATCCACATGATGCCCTTAAGAAGATGTGTGCAGGGGATGGTGGAGGCTGTGCATTCACACAAACAGTTGCTGGTCAAAAACCTCTACTGGAGTATACAGCACTATTATTTACAACATGTGTGTACTAAGTCGTCAGGGATGGAGTCAGCCTCGTTTCAGTTCAACCACCTCAGGAGGTAATCAGCATCAGTGATATCTGGTGACAAATTGATTGGCCAAGAGATCGATGAGTTGATTAAGCTGAAGTTCTGTATCAAACAAAAAACGAATTCTGATTTAATTTACTTCCTGCACTAACTGAACTGAAAGGGACTGGACCCCAAACCTGAGGGTGAGGGTGGTCACCAAAGGAGCAGGAGGGGCTTCATCTAGTTTGAAGACTACAGGGCTACAGATCTTCATCATCAGCTTCATCAGTGATGCAGTGGAGGGATGGGGAGACAGGCTGCATGCAGATGGGAGGGGAGGGTCCTTGGACAGGTACAGTGTTTGGTCATCTTCTGGAGAGAGAGACAATAAAAGAAAGTCATTGTTTGGAGAAACAGAAATCTGTCAAAAGCTCTACTGATTGATTATAAATTTACTTTATTAAAAGATCACACCAATGGTTTGTTTGTTTTAATAACTCAAATCAAATATGTCTTGCATTTACTGCCACACATTTTGCAAAACATCTAAGTTTGTAGATTGATTTTCTAATGCCCAGGCAGTCCACTGGTTTCCAGTTAACAGAATTGTGTTGAGAAAGTAAACCTGTATGACTTTTCCTTCTCTTGCTTGACATAGGAACCCCCCACGCCATCATGGCATGGCTTTTTTGTTCTGCCTTATTCTTTTATGTCTGTAAGCTGCAAGTTGAATTTCATGATGTATCAAAACAAACTGAAGGTAAGTGGTCGAAAATGTAAATTAAAATGCTTGTAGTTTGTAGTTAAAGGTGCAATCTTGCAATTCTAATCCAATACACCTTCTGTCATATCCAGCAAATATCTGCTCACTGTCCACTGTTGTTCTGTGTGTTTTGTTCATGTTCTGTTAGTGAGCTGAATAAAAAAAGGGTGTTCATATACAGCCCTGGCTCTGTAAATGAGAACAACATATCCTCATACAATGGTTTGTGTGATATCTAACGAATTAGCACCCAACGCATTAGCGCCCCTACCCCTACCTAAAGACATGTGCTTAACATAAAGTTACGTAGGTTAGGTTTAGGAAAAGAAACCTGGTGATGACATAACATAAAATTTGAATTCAAAGTTTTCTTGGTTTCACACATGACATGAACACCAGTCTGCGGGAAAGTCCTGGAGTGTTTGACCCATCCACCACCACAACCTGCCCTCTTATACAGACTTTCGCTCTTTATACTACTTTTTCCTTTACTTCCATCGGCACACTCCTCACGTGATTGCAGTCTTCACAAGTACTTGGATTATATACGAATTCTGGTGCTCTCATTTTTGTAGGTTTACATACAAACAGTGCATGAGACCAGCCTGATAAAAAAACAAAAAAAATGTCTAGGACTTTTCCCTTAATGCAAAACCATTTGTATGGTCTAAGCAACTGCATTAACAAAGACCATTTTAATTTGTGTGTGACTCAGTGTACTTATTTAGTTACCATGGCATTAACTTGCAGCGGTCTCCTGCTGAATGATGTAGTGCCTGTTTGAATCATCCACCTCGCTGCCGCAGTGAACATCACTTCTGTTGATGCAAACACACAAACACAACATTCAGTACACAACCACCTGTAACTATATCATAATCCTGCTGGACACTGCATTCAATAAAAGTCCCTTACACTGCAGGAGCCAAGCTGAGAGGTGCATGAATTACAACGTTACAAACATAGGTTTATTCCAATCTAGTCTATAGCTAGTTAAAATTACCAGAAATAGTAAACAGTGCAGTGATTCTGTTAACTGTTGTTATGCTGTAAACTTACTGACATCCTCACCTGTTGTCATTGATGTCTCTCGTTTCACTGATGCTGTTACCTGTTGGAAACAAAACCAGAGTTTCATTTCAATGACTGATAATAAGAACGATCAGTAATATCTTATCATTAATTGATAAAGTGATTCTATAATATAACAAAGTGTGAAGAACACTGAGCTCCTGACGGTAAAAATCTTAAACACTTAACATCTAACTATCAGTGTTCTTGTGATAAAAGCTGATCTGATGCCAAAACATTCGTACATGTGCACACATGTATACATATGTAAACACTGGTTTGGATACAGGTCTGTGCGTGTGTTGGCACACTTACCATTGTCAATGTTGAGTGGGAAGGACTCCAGTATGTCTCCATTATATCTGCCTGCTCTGTAGCCCAGCGCTGTGGAAACTCTGTGTGAAACACCACGAAGGGAACAGAAAACAGTCAAATATGAGCGTAGTATGAGATGTTGCAGGTGAGGGAGCATTATGTGATATAGTGATATGAAAAAACAAAAGGTTGACAGAGTGAAAGGAACACATTGTTAGAGCAATATTTAATATCAGAGAGAGACCTGCTACATAATGATCAAGTGACCAGGCCTGGATAAATGACCTCTCAGTAATACTTTTCGATAAACACAACAGGAAGTTCTGTTGAGTGAAGACCACTGCAGACTCTTACTGTCATCTCACATCTGTCACAGACCTGACCTTAAATCATACAGTCTGCAGCTGGAGATGTTGGAAGGCAGGATTTAAACTCACGTGTTGCTCTGGACAGAGTTGGGGTTGCAGTTGACGCTGGCAGCACTCGGCTGTGTCATGTTGCCCTGGAAGAGGGCGTTGCTGAAGGTGTTGGCGTGTTCAGTGGCACGGATGTAAGTGTAGAACGGGTTGGTGGGAGAGCAGACCGTCAGCTGCTTCGGTCTCACTGGCTTAGCTGTCAGAAGAAGAAAGTAATGTAAGGTAGGGTACAACTCTAATGGAACTGAGTTACTGCAGACCAAAGGAGTTAAATAATCATTTCACTGTAGGAAATTCCAACACCCAGGCATAAATCAAATGATCAAGCTTCAGTGCAGTACCGATCTGTGCTGCATGGGGGCGCCTCAAGGCGTTCTTTGCCCTCATGGCATCCTTGATGCGGTCGACCTCCTGCTGGTAGCGGCGGCGATCCATCATTGCGCCCTCTTTGGCATCCCTCAGTGCAGTCTCCAGGGCCTTAACTCTCTCAGCAGTAGACCGAAGCCGTTTCTCCAACTTTGGAAGCTCACAACGCAGATCTGCATTGTCACGAACCAGCTGGAGGGGACAGAGAGAGGGAGAGAGCGGTGGCAAATGAAACAGGATGGCAAAATTGGAATATAAATCAAAAATAATAAGTGGAAATAAAAGTGGAAAATGGAAAAAAAATGTATGGAGTGAAAATACGTAGCAAAGTTTAATACTTATGGTTTAAGAAGCTATTTCAAATATGGTTCAACTACATTTACCACCTCACGATTGTACGCCTCAGGCAACCAGTTAACTTGCAATTTACATCCATGTCTCTAAGGACTCATTTAATGTATGTACCTTGTAGGAATGCAAAAAAATAAAATAAAAAAATAGGTGTATTTTTTGGCAAAACATGGATGCTTCATACACATCTTAAACCTGCCAGCACAGATGATAATCAATAATCACCACTGTTTCAAGATGAACACCCAAGATTGTCACCAACTTACTATCTAACCAAATGTCTCTCCATCTGTTCCTGAGTTATGATATCAAATAATGGCCAGAAAAGTGTTTTTGCAGAACAATATGATCTCACAATGAAGTTAAACTTTGACCTTTTGGATATAAAATCTTATTACTTTATCATTTTATCCCATCCTTAGGTGTTCCTGATATATTGCGTTCATGAGAATGGGACAGATGGACAGGCAACCCAAATACATAATGAAACCAAAGCCAGAACTGTTGCCCATGCAGAGGCATAAAAATACTCCAAGCAGTACAAATACACAAAAAGCCATGCATTTATAGAAATATGATGTGCTTTCATTTAGCTCCATCACTTCCACCCCACTGATCAGTAAGAAAAATACATTTTAGGGCGGGTTTGGAGAGCACATGTTGCTGACATTATTTGCTTCAGCATATTGTAGTTACTTTACTCAAAGTGTGTTTAAAATAGTAATTAATAGTTTTTCTGTTAAGCACCCATTAAGGACAGGCTCCTGGTTAGAAAGGCAAATTATCCCCCAAAATCATTGTGTCTGTTGGAGTGAAAATATCAGAACTACACTGCTCCCAATTACGTACACTCCAAACTGCAGACTGTTTACATCACTTTTTGTGTGTTTCTAACCTGTTTGTGAACCTTTGTAAGTTGGTCCAGGTTATTCTCAAGAAAGGAAATCTTCTGCTTCTGGGTGCAAGACC
>JAPZEB010000002.1:14351797-14364423 GCA_029783705.1 Chaetodon striatus
GTCACCAATTAACCTGCATGTCTTTGGACTGTGGGAGGAAGCTGGAGTACCTGGAGAAAACCCATGCTGACACAGGGTAAACCTGCAAACTCAAGACAGAAGGGCTCCCTCCTGGGTTTGAACCAAGAACCCTCTTGCTGTGAGGCGGCAGGGCTAACCATGCCACCCCGTGATTTTAAATTATCCTGTATAAAAGAACAACTGTCAGGAAAAAAAAGAAAAAAGAAACACACCTACATGGAGGTGGAACTGGGATTTATAGTTATATAACAATTTATTAATAATCCATATCTGTTTTAATAAAAAAAAAACAAAAAAAAAACAAACATGTAATTGCCCCTGAATTTTATTGTTGTCAGGGTAACAGAGACTCAGCAGCTCCATGGATGAATTACTGAACAGGCCCACTGGTGACAGCCCCAGGGGCCCAAAGGTCAGCCCCCAAACCCTGCCTAGCCTTCACCTGCAAAATGTCACTCAAAGAGACACACGATGACCAGGAAGACATTCAAAATGACCTCAAAGAAACATAAAATGACTACAAAGAGACACAAAAAGACCAAAGAGATGCAAGGTAGCTACAAAGAGACATAGAGACTCACAATGACAATAAAAAGGGGCAAACCAGCCAGTAAGAGACATAAAAAGACCACAAAGAGACACAAACAGATGCAAAGAGATGCAAAATGACTGCAAAGAGGCAATGTGTAACAACCAAGACATAAAAAAACAATAAGAAGAGGCCAAACAACCATTTAGTCTGTGTGTTTTGCTCTCATGTAGGAGAGATGGTGGGGCCTCCTCCATGTCCGCCCATTGTCTTAAAATCCGCCCATGGACCCAACACTTAAACCTCCATCACACCTGCTGACAGGACAGAGATAACTCTAACTTCAGTGTTCAATACTCAGGATTGTTCCTTGGGACTTCTTTAGAGTACATTTTAAATTTTGTACATTTACAGTAATCATTATAAATATTTTTTGTCATGTCAGTCTTCACAGGGGTATCAAACATATAAACCATGCACCAGAACTGGCCCATCAAATGGTCCAAGCCGGCCCACTAGATGACTTTGCACAGCAAATATTGATACACCCAGAGCTGCCAGGTTTTAGGAGCAGGTTCAACAATGAGTAGTGCTGCTTCAGAGGCTTTTCCACCATGACTGAACAGTTCTCTGAAAAGGCAGTGAATACTTTCTGGGGTGATATTTAAAGATATTGAACATTGCGCAAAATATTGTCAACCAGCAGCTTCACTAAAAAATAATCTGTATCAGACTTCTATCTTACAACACTGTTGGTGGAGACCTGTTGCTAAGACAAGGTGTTAATGGTCCAGTCCCTTTGAGATCAAATTAGGCTGTATGTGACCCCTGATTTAAAAATTAGTTAGATGCCCCAGGTCTACGATGTTGTGCCTATGTAATAGACAAATTCAGATACCTACAAACTGCATCACTTTCCCACATCCTTCCAGAAGAGACATCAACACAGGGTACATTTTCTGTAAATAGTTTAATATTAAATAAAAAAGACTCCCATATAAAAAAGAAAGCTACAGTCCACAATTTAATCGTCTTTTTAAACATAAGTATTGAAAGCAAGGGGTAGAATGAGAAAAATACTTAATTACAATTCCCAGAAAAATTCACAATTCATTGTTTTCTCTCTTGTCTCTTTCTCTAACAATATAAAATCAAAATAAAACACATTAACTGTACATATGTACAAATCTCCAAGTGTAGAAATTGCATAATCTGCTTTCTTTTTCACTTTTCTTTATTCTGTTTTTTTTTTTTAAATACAGCAAGAGATGCCAGTACTCTTGGGGCAGGGCAGTGTGTGGAGGAGAGCTCAAACAGTGATATGAGGAGACAGAGGGAAGATATTACTCCAAATCCACGGTGACACACGGACTTAACAGATCCACGTGAAGACGTCATCGCTCCCTGTGTTTAAGTTTTCAGCCATTCGTTCAACCAATCAAAGGACATACTGTACTGTACTGTACTTGAATTCCTGCAAATATTCTGTTTTACATTTTCCAGACATTTATCTCATGGCTAAGGGGTGAAAGTTTGGGTGGGTGTAGGATCAACAGATATTAAATAGTCTCCATCACACCACAGCTACAGTTAACTCTTCACAGCGACAAACAACAGCATGTGAAATGTCATAACAAAATGCAACACGTGATGCTTTGCTTCCAAATGTCAAAAACTGGATGTTGTCAGATTCACTTAATTCTTCTGACCCGTCGGGTGTCCTGACGTGTTGTAGCATGATTCAGAGTTGCACAAAAGAACTTCATTTTTTAAATTAATGTTTTCTCAGTTCATAAAATTATTAGTGATGTACAAACCATTGAGGAACATCTCACAGGACACGTGGAATCATGATATTTTCTGCGTGACCAGTGGCTGATGTAAACTGATTCATGAAACCTGATACAGTAAACATTATTCCCTTGGCTTGTCCCATATAAAAGATATTTTAAACCGTGAAAGAAAACAACTCAAGTCTGCTCCTTCTTATATTCTCTTCCATGACCTTCTGAGAACCTTTCAGAACACTTCTTTGAAATACAACCACTGTGTGTCTCTGCAAAGAACCCTTTATCGAACAAACAACAACAAACAGACGGGGTCTTGTTTACTAGGATGAAAATAAGTTCCACTAATGGTCGGACAGTGAGGGGCTCAGCAATAGCACTGTTGTCCAACACACACTCAGACACATAAAAAGACAAACACATCCACACACGTACAGACACACTTACAACAGAGAGCATCGTTCAAGTAGTTGGGCTTTATCCTGACTCACAGTTATACACTGATGAGAAGAAAACAGTACTTTTGTCTTTTTGTGTTTTCTCATTGATATAATTGTAACACCAACCATAATTAACAGATCGCTGATCACAATGTTATGTTGTGAACTAGACCTAAGAGAAGACCTAAGTGAAAAGGTATCCACACTTTTTTCCCCCACTTTTTATTAATTTACTTTTCAAACTAGATCTCTCTCCTATGTGTTTTTTTTCATAGTGGTTGCCATAACAATGGTTGACATGACAACGGCATCATATTAGTGCAGTTGAATTAAAAAAAAAGAAAGAAAGGTCTACACAGTGGTGAAGATGGTGGCGAGATGGAGGGGGAAAGAGAGGCGTCTGGCCGCCTTTGATTGGTGAACAGCTCTGACTTGGAGCTCCGACTCCACCAATCACTGCCTCTGAGACCTGGCGCCTCGTCGCCTCCTGCCGCGGACTGACCTCTCAGGCTTCAGCAGTGCTGTCTGGAGCAAGACACAGAGAGAGAAATTACAGTCACATCAGCTTCATCTCCGTTTTGTCCCCCGGGAGGTGGAATGACTTTATTACCGCAGTCAGAACTGCACAATCATTCCCAGCATGAAACAAAAAGCTTTCTCTTCAACAAAGCCTTCACATGTAGCATTTGTTTTCCACCCTTTACAGGGTGAGAGACAGAATACTGCCCTTCAAACTTGCACATATTCAGTGTCTTGCTTTTACCATTTTTTTTTGCCAACACCCTGCTTTTTTTAAAGACTGAATTAAATTTATTCTATTTTATTTGATAAGGACGATGCAATGTAACATATAGTTTCAATGCAGAACATGACAGTGATGTGCTGCCAGACACTTTATGGCTGTTGCTCATTTTCAGCGCTTGTCCCTAGTTGGGCTTTTACATGTACAGTCTGATTACAGCTCCAGTGTGTCAAGCATGTAGGAGAACTGTGATGGCTGACACAAAAGGCCCTATTCAGAGCCAGTGTTTGGTTTGTAAGCTAAAGCCTATTGTAGAATAATATGTGCAGACTCTGTGAAAGAGGACCTGCTACGTATGTAGATATTAACGGCTCAAAAACAACAATTCTTAGTTTCAGGTGATTATAAACGAAAGCAGGCATCTCCAACATTTTTGAACATCTTAGCCTACAGAGAAACTGAGCAGGGACCCCTTACTACATATATTGTATAAAACTGAGTAGCGCTTGAGATAATTCTCTGAATTTTCTTAGGTCTTCTCTCTTTGTGCTTGCCTGTAGCTGCTAAGGCAGCAACAGTTGTATCATGGCTAGGTGTATTAGCCTCACCCTCCACACTTTCACCAGTGGTTTCTGAGTTGGACAGTGTGTCAGTGTCTTGTGAAAAAAGTTAAAAAGATCCATTGTGGCTCATTAAAATCCCCCTACCCTTGGAATAGTAATACAGCTAATTTGAAAATACATTTTCATAGCACGCAAATGTTAGCTTACTAGTTCACCTTGTAAGCATATTCATTTACAACTACAGGAAAACAGGCCATGCTTCAAAGAAAAGTCAGGTGGCTTGGAATTTGTTAATAGCCTGACCCCAAGACTGTTCAGTATCACTAGTGAGAGGTAATAAACAACCAGGGCTGCTCATGATTAAACTGGTAGATCTGTCAGTCACTAAGGAGGAGCTGGGTCTTACCGTAGCCTTGGTTTCCTCTAGTGCTGTAGCATCCAAATCTCTGAAGTCTTCCAACACATTCTGTAGCCTGATACACAAAGTAAGACACACATTAGTACTTAATACAGCACGATACAGCCAAATAAACTGATAGGACTGTGGTTTTGGAACATTAGAAAAGCATGTCCCTAGACTAGTGTTGATAGAGCACACAGTTTATTTTCAGATAACGTTACATATATTACATTTATTTTCCACTTGCACTATCGGACAACTGCATCAAGCATTCCACAGGCACAAACAACGAGCTTACTTGCCAGGGGAACAGCTCACTCTAAAAGTACATGTTTTTAATGGCAGGACATTACAATATGTCTTTTGTATCCGTGTATCCTGCAACTCTACTGGAAAACAAAACCACTTTGATTTTCACTGGAAACTGATTTAACCAGGTGATACCCTGTCTAGAGCATGTCTGAGAAATAACCATTAACAAAACAACTTACGTTTGTTTCCTTTTCCTTCCTCTTCTGGCTCCACCCACTGCTCCCGCTTGATCCTTAGGAGGTAAAATGAGAAATCACAATTTTGACTAAATAATCTACGAGCATCAGAGGCATAGAAATCAAGCCATACAACTCAATCACAATGCTACGTTCCTCTTTTTTACAGTCTTTGGTCCATACAAAAAAACAACTCAATTCTGTTGTCTCAGCAGGATGATTACGCAGCCCCACTTTATGCTATCACATAAGTTTAAACGAAACAGAGACCCAGGCACTCACCCTTCCCTGTTCGGTGTGCAGCAATGTCCCAGCTGTCTCCTCACTGGGCCTCCCACTGCATTCATCCCTGGGACTGAGGTACCCCGCATGGGAAAGATGCCCCTGCCTATCCACCCCTGCCTCCACATAGGGGCACACAGCCGTAGCAGGCCCAGTACAGTCTGTCTTAGCCTCCTCCAAGTATATGGGTGGCAGAGGAGGTTCTGGGTGGGTATGTCCCTCTACCATAACCGGTTTCCTTTGTAAGGGTGACGTAGACCCGTCCTCGGTGGGTTTGGGTGTCCCCTGGGCTGGGGAATGGGCTGCTGCTTCCAGGCTGAGTCGGGATAAGTCCGGGTTGCGGAGGGAACACGCCCGACGTGGGCTGAGGGAAACTGGGGCACTTGCCTGGGGAAGAGTTGGGACAGGGGTGGACGGGGTATGGTGCTCCACAGGGAAAGAAACCGGCGGTAAGGCACAGAAGGGTGAAGTGGGATCAGATGGCCCCAAATGGGCCCTGTCTTCCTGTTCTTTAGCACTGACTTGAAGGAAGGAGGTATAAATCGTGTCCATGAAAGAGGTGTAAGGATCGATAACAGACCTGCCCTCAGATACTCGCTGTGGGGGTGGGGTGTGCTCTTGGGCAGGGGCTGGAGCAGGAACAGGACTGGGAACCACTTCTGGAGCCATCTGACTGGCTGGAATGTCTTCCTGTGGGGCAGGACTTTGCGTTTCCTGCAATGACATTGGCTTCTCTCCTTCTGAGGGTGGTGCGAGGTTTAGCTGGAGGAGAAAAGTGAAAAACAGTTGAGCCAATAAATAACAGTCAAAGATGCCAAAAAAAATGTTAGGGAACAAACAGTGACTGTTTACATGCAGAAAATATTACAGTTTTGTCCTTATTCCGAAGAAGACAATATTCCTACTATGGTATTCACATGGCTAATGAAAATGAATATTCCAGTAATATTCCAGTATACACGCAGCCTTGCATACTCCTAACTAACATGCTGTTACAAGTCATTTAGAATGTTAAAGTATGGAGAAGTTGAACAGCTGGGACCACTTGGGCTATTTTGCTTCTTTGCATCAAAATACGATTTTTATGGAGTTTTCTACCAGTGGCAGAATTGTTTGACCGTGTGAACACAACCTCCATCTTTCATTGCTTCAACCAACTTCTTGAAAATGTTGGCATTGTGGTATTTGCTCATATGAAAAGACCTGTTTATATACGAGTCTTTTTAAAGTATGTGTGTTTCTTCTTTGGACCAGACAGTTGGGGTTTTTTTTTTTTTTTTTTTTAAGGCATGCATCTCTACCCCACAGCAAATTAAAACTGCTGGCAATTTAGTTTGTGTACAACCTGAAAAACACAATATCAGAAAATGCTTCATTCAGAAAAAGGCCTAATTCATAATATCCAAACAAAATATGCTGCTTACATAATCTGTTTTAAATTCAGAATGTTGTCATATTCAGAATTATTGTGGAATATTAGAGTACATGTTAACATAGTCACTACGTTTTCTTATATATTTGCCGCAATAAGCCATGACAACTTAAGAGCTAGAAAAAAAAAAAAAAAGGAAAAAAGTTGATTATTGGGATGAAGCTTTGCTTGACACTGATCCTGATTAGAGTGCTTCAGCATCTGGTCTGCTTTTTTTTTAACCTACATGTTGATTAAATATGTATCTGACACACTGAAATAACCGCTGAAGACTGTTACAGTTTGCTTTTTTTCATAAGATACTTGATCCATGTACTGAAGGTCCCGGTTAAAAATTACTGAGTTACTAAGCTGGTATTATTTCATGCAATATTTATAAAAGTTTAATTGGTAGAATGTAACTAACTGTGTCACTCTGTTAGAGCTGTTTGACCTACGAAACCACTGAATCCACTCGCGGTTGTACAGTGCTGTTACAGAGTGGACGTTCTTCCCTTACAAAAGATTTCTGGCTGAATACAGGCACCAGCTTGTAGAGAGCAGAGGCGTGATTTAAGCTTATCTTCAAGTTACTTACAGAATTAATATTCATTAGTGTCGGTTGGTACGACCTGTTACTGGTGACGTTTATAAGTTTAACCAGTGAAAGCATAGGTCAGTGCAGCCTTACAATGAGAAGCTGCTACCTGTATGCTTTATCCACTTCCTTACACGCCAGTAACCTACCTGTATGTTGTTGAGCAAGTTGATAGCTCCATCAGGACCCTGCAGCAGAGGCATGCTCAAAGCAGAGGTCTGCACTGGGTGAAGGAGGATGGAACCTGCTCCAATCCCCAACATGTTATGGAGGCCTGTGATGCCAGAAAGATCTCCTAAAAAGACAAATTCATAGAGGCACTGATGAAATGGCTTACTGCTGCAGAATGCGTGCAATGTTTAAAGTTTTAATACTGAAAGCGGTTGGTATTTTTGCTGGTTTATTTCATTTATTCCTAACATACCAGGTATAATCTTTAGAAAGAAGTGTTACACTGGGTGGACACCAACTCACCTAATACAGCAGAGTTAAGCAATGTTGGTAACAACTGTTGGAGGATGGGGTTGTCCTTGCCTTGGAGAGAAAGGGGGATGAGGGTGTCAACACCAGCATCAGTAGGTACCTAGAGAGTAAAGTACAGAAGGGCAAAGAGGAGTTTAGTTAGTGTGTCATGTAAACGAATTACAAAATAGTAAATCAAAGGGGGGAAAAAGGGTTGAGATTGGGTCTCAGAAATACAGAGACAAGAGTCAGACAAATTCTTGACATTTTTTAAATTAAAATTTTTCCAAAAACATGCACCCCCCGATGTACATTAAGATAGACATGCTGTAACCAACCCAAACAAACCATGTAGTTTAAGGAGAGCTTCATATAAAAATAATTTAGGGACCAACATGTTTTAGCTTTAAAGGAAAACAGTTGATGAGTCTGTGTGGAAAATAAGCAACTAACGCAGGGGGGAACAATGGAACAGTTAAGGAAATGAGCTCACAGATTTTTCTAGGGAAACCAGAAGGAGCTCAGAGGAAACAGCTACAGGAGATAGGGGAGCCTACCTGAGGTTGGTTATGTTGGGTTTGCTGTGCAGGAGCTAATTGGGTGTGGGGAGGTGGGTGGAGCTCGGCAGAGCTCAGGGCAGCAGTGAGCAAGGCAGGGCTGAGGGGCAGGAAGGCTGCGTGGGGAGGAGGAAGAGCGGCAGGAAGGAGCAGAGACTGCAGGGCTTGGATAGAGCCCTCAGCTCCTGGAGGAATGGGGAGAAGGCTCTGGGCAACCTCCAGGAGCCCCGGGCCTGACAGAGTTGATGGATCCAGAAGGCCAGAGGTCTTATCCAAGGTGAGGCCCTCTAATGTGGTGGGGATCTGCTGTGGCTGCTGGAGAGGGACTTCCAAGCTGACCTGGCTCAACTGACCCAGCCCAGACAGAGGTAACAAAGGCGTCTGCTGTTGCCCGAGCAACAAGGAGGCCATAAGCAGAGCCTGGAGGCTAGGTTTTTCCGT
This sequence comes from Chaetodon striatus, assembly GCA_029783705.1. NCBI lineage: Eukaryota > Metazoa > Chordata > Actinopteri > Chaetodontiformes > Chaetodontidae > Chaetodon > Chaetodon striatus. The sequence goes on from JAPZEB010000002.1 coordinate 14,360,519, forward strand.
TAGCCCTAAATCAGCTTCCTGTCCTGTGGTAGTGGTTGAGGCAGGGGGTGGAAGGGGGTTCAGCAGGCCCAAAAGGTTCAGAGGCAGTTCCCCTTGGGCACCACTCAACAAGGGCAACAAGGGAAACAGAGGATTGTTAATCTGTTGTTGTTTCTGTTGTTGATCCTGGTTTTGCTGCTGTGTCTCTTGTTGTTGTATCAGTAACTGCTGCTGCTGCTGCTCCGATTGCTGTTGCTCTGCAACAGTCTGTGGTGGTTGTGGTGTAGCATTGGCAGGGGGCATCTGTGCATGTTGCCCTCCCAACCACAGCCCTCCTAGAGGCAATGAAGCCAGTACTGTAGGGTCCAGGAGGGATGGTAGACCTCCTGTGGATGACAGCAGCTGAAGCAGCTGCTCTTGGTTCATGAAGGGGAAGGCCTCTGCCAGAGGTAAGGGAGAGGTTGAGTCGCCCAAAGCTGAAGGTGTGTGAGGACTGTGATTATCCCCAAGACGAGAGGAGATAGCAGGCCCAGGGCTGGTGGCTGCTGGAGGTTTAGTCACTATGGAGTCTTTCGGGTCCACACTTCTAGGCTCCTCTGACCCTGTAGGAAAGACACGAATCATTCACATCTGTTCAGGACGACCTATCAATCAGTAAAAACATTTTATAAAAGGGGGCTTGAGCAGGACAGTATGCAGTGTTTTACATAGGATTCGATTGTGGTGGCTGTCTCTGGTACAGCACTGAGTGCTGGTAGTTAGCTAAAACATACCATTACATTTACAAGCAAGCAATAACACATCAATAACCATGGGCATTCAAATTCATCAAGAGCAAAACCCATAAAGGGTGCAACAGGGAGAAAACAACTGTGACCCTTCCCCTGAACCATCCTAACAGATACAATCATTTGTAAAGCCGGATTAAAAGGGAGAGCTCATGACCACGTGCAAAGTTCATATCATTCAGCAAAATTTGTGAGAGCATCTTTTCAATGTCCATATGAGTACATTTTAAGAGTACTGCAAAGCTCCACAACCCTAATTACAAACACAAAAACACACTTCAGACTGAAAAAGATCTTCACCTGCGGTGGGATTTGCTTGGGAAGACATCACAACATCCGTGGTATTGTCGGAGGAGCTGCCCTCCCCCTGGGGTACGGTGGAAGATGCTGCGAGAAGGGCCAGGACATGGTTGCTAAGATCAAGAGGCTTCGGGGAGCTGGATATCGCCATAGAAACACTACCTTGAGAATGACTCATATCCACTGATGTAGATATGCTGTTACTTCCAATGTCTGTTGCCACAGTGCTCTGTGGTGAGTCTTCCTGCAATGGTGCCTGGGAAACAGAGTCTATGGTAGGAATGTGATTCTCAGTTGGCTGATGCTTGTCTGAGGGAGTCGGGAACGTAAGCTGAGATGGGCTGCTGCTGTTGTGTAAAGCTAAATTTGAGTTGGGCAGCACTGTATTAGAGGGAGACTGTCTCTGAGAATGTAAAGGACTTGATTTAGTATACTGAGGACGTGTTGGGGACTGCACTGATCTGAACTGAGGGGATGTGGGGGGAGGAGAAAGCGGCTGTAGCACAGACGGTAGAGGATTAGTGTTACTGGTTCGGCAGGGTGACCGAGTCTGTGGGTGCCTGACGTTCGAATGAGGGGCAGGAGAAGGGGGTGAATGTCTGGGGCTCTGTTTATTAGTGTTTCCACCTCCTTCAATAGACACAGATCCTGCCTGAGCTGAGGCAGAGTTAGATGCTAAGGCTGTGGCCTGTGCATTCTGCACACTGAGCAGGTGTAACAGAGCAGACAGAGGCTGGGTTGGAGGATCCAAGCCAAGGGGTGTCGATGTCAGGCCTGTAGTGAAATCCAGAGTCTCGGTTTGTCTAGGAGGCCTGGAGAGTTGCGCCATCTGTCGGGGAGCAGGGAGCCTTGGCGTCTGCCCATGTAGGAGATGATGGTGGTTTTCTAACATGACAGCATTCTGGTTCTGCACAGCTGAGGTAGAGGAGGAGTGCGAGGATGAGGGGAAGGAAGAGGAGGAGGAGGATAGGTTGATAACTGTAGCAGAAACAGCATCTCCTGGTGGGGTCTTCCGCGGCCCATTAGCCAGCTGCTGGGTGTCTCTTAGCATGCTGAGCACCGTGGGAGATCGGCGTTGCCTCTTCCTGTGCGACGCATTGCGCTCTGCTGTGGAGGGCAGGTGGGGCAAAGTGGAAGCCAGGGACTGGGCCAGAGAGTGGGATGGAGGAAAAAGGACGGAGGAGGCTGCTGCAAGGGAGGGATGGGTAGGCCTAGTAGAAGCATTGGAGGAGGGAGGGTGGCTGTTATGTAAAGTGCTGTTTGTTACCTTTGATGACTGTTGGTGCTGTGCCTCTTTCAAGACTTCCAGAGAAGAGGGCAAGCTCACTGGGATGCTAGCCCCCTTTGAGCTCTGGCCCTGGGTTATCTGGTTAGCCAGCTGAGCCTTGGCAGCCGCAGAGAGCAGGCTACTTGCAGGGAAAGAAGCTGGGTGTGGCAACTTGCCCTGATGGCTGTGGTGGTGGTTCAGAAATGGCCCCAGAGGTAAACTAGAAGTCCCTGCGGAGTTCAACCCAAAACCTGGTGGTCCTGCACTAGAAATCGGACTCATGGTGCTCTTTGAGGGCTTTGAGGAGAGGGCATTAGGGTTGCTACTGCTTTGGTTGGTCAGTAAGGAGGGGTTAGTAGGTATTAGGAGGTGGTGGTTATTAGTGCTGCTGTTGCCTGAGTTCTTAAACTGCTCCAAGATGTCTTCCAGCTTGTACTTGGGGAAGTGTGGGCTGGTGTTTGGGGAGCCACCAGGGAGAGGGGAGTGCGGAGAGGAAGAGGTGGATTTCCTCCTCTGAGGCAAGTTACTTCCCATCAGTCCTCCTCCTCCTGCTGCTGCTGTTGAGCCTCCTCCCTGATCAGAGAGAGGGGAGGGAGAGGCTGAAGGGTGCCGGGACCGCTGGTGAGGAGACATACAGTTCATGTTATGGACAGAGGGAGAAAGGGAGGGAGACGGAGAGATGGGGGAGCCTCCCACAATTACACCATGTGGATGATGAGCATGAGTCTGTGCTCCTCTTCCTCCTCCACCCATGGTCATAGGAGAAGAGGGAGGAGGTGAAGAAAGGGGCCCTAGCCGAGGGGAACCCGGAGTCTCTGGGGTTTTGGGTGTTCTTCGACCTTGAGGTGTGGGGGTGTGGGGTGACCTCTGGGCAGTGCTGTATGCTGGGAATGAGGAAGAGGAGGAAGAGCTGGAAGAGGCAGGAATAGGAGGAGGATGGTGAAGCCTTCTCAAAGCATCTAGGGGATGGTGAGAGTTTGTGCATGTGTTAAGTACAGGGGAGGAACCATTGTAAGGGTAAATAAACTGGTGGGAGGACTTCGGGCTGGCACAGGGGTTCATGTGGAGGTTGCTGTGGGTTCGAGCTGGGACCGGATGTAGTTTGGGATGGTAAATGCCATGGTCCTCTTCTTCCCGTTCCACGAGTACTCGCTTTGGATCACGGCTGTCCACTCCACTGCTCATCTCTGAAAGTGGATACACACACACAAAAAGCATGAGCTAAATTGTTGTTAGGTCAATATGACAGCACTGAAATACGGGTTATGGTGAAGATACTTTCTCTGCTTTCATAAAAAGGCTTGCATACAGTCTCTAAATGAATAAACTGAGAATTAAAATTCTGCCCTATCTGAGTGCTCAGTAGGAGCATTCTGATGCTTGATTTTAACGCCTGAGGTAATCTTGAGTCCACGCTCGGTCTTTTACCTTGGAAACACTACTAAACATGATGAGAAGAAGCTGCCACCTTCTATTAGCTATTACATTTAGTAAATTGAAGGTGTCCCTTGGACGTAGTGTTGTCAAAAATATCAATTTATCAATACATATTGAATCTGAATATTTAAAAC
>JAPZEB010000002.1:14364428-14374912 GCA_029783705.1 Chaetodon striatus
AAATATCAATTTATCAATACATATTGAATCTGAATATTTAAAACAGTTTAAGTACCAGCTGTGCTTTCCTGTTCTCCCTTTTTGTTAATGTTTACTGCAGTCATTCTGCTGTTCACTGTTACTAACCAAGAAAAAAGTCAGCATTGTCTTCTCATAGCAGTGTTTTATTTATTTTTTCATATATATTTTAAATTTTATGCTCTAAATGTGAATTTTTACCTGTGGTAACAAAAATCAACATTTTTTAAGGTACTGCATCAAAGTAAGAAATTTCAGTATTGTGACAACACTACTTGGAAGCAGAGTGGATGTCAACACAAAAATAGGACCCCTTCTACAGGATCCCGTGTACTTTTTGGATAATGTATCACTGTGTATCATATATGTTTACATACACCTTGTAAATGGTTGTTTGGCTCTTCTGTAATTGGGCATTTAGTGTACACCTGTGTGATGTAGAAATCTTGTACTATAGTGAGATTTAACCCACTCCAATCACTCATGTCCAAAGGGATAAAGTGTTTGGTTTCACCACTATGTATGTGCACTATGGTGGATCTGTGTTAACTGAAAACGCTTAAGCAAGAGAGTAGAAGGTAATGGGATAAAACAACCAGAAAATTAAAAGGGAGCTGACAACAGTTTTGATAGATATAAACTGCTGCAAGATAACACATCTGAGCAAACAAAGTGTCCACCAACCACACCTTATGACTTTTGCTGTCTTCTGTTCCCCAGGTGGAAGTACATTACTGTTATTAGTGGTTTTAATTCTACGTGGTTGACAGCTGCAGCACTGACCAGCACTCTTTTTTTTTCCAATCCCACACCCACCTGCTCCCACAGGATTTCCAATCATCACTGACTGCTCTGACAGATACCCCAACCCTCTGCCGCCCACTCCTGTGGTGATTCTGATCACACACACATAATCAAAAGTGTTTTCTATTGAAATTCTGTCTGTTCCTTCCCTCAGGGAAACAAGACAATTTTAGCTCTTTCAGTTCGTACTGCTTCAAGATTAATCCATAAAAGTGTAACTAAACATGAATCATGTCCTAGTCTCTCTAATACCTTATGTTGATTCACACATAAACAGGCACAAACCAGATAGTAAAGTGTGAGCCTTCAGAGAGAGAAAGAGAAAGGAAATGGGGGACAAGACAGCGAGGGAGAAACTAAATGGAAACATCTGATTCTGTATTTTGGAGGCGTGTCGTTTACTGGAGGAAAGTGCATTTACATGCGTGGTTAAGCTCAATAACAATAGCCTCTCATACTTTCACAAATTAAATTTTATCTCCAGTTCACCCCGCCACGGTGATGATAGTGGCAAAGCACTCCCACACACGTCAGGGTAACATTAGGGGAAATTTGCATTTGGTCCTGTGGGGCCTGTGAGATCATAGTCCCATTGCAGCCCCGTACAGAGGTTAATACTGCGTACAAAGGACATTAAACCCCAATATAAAAAGATCTTGTGGAAAAGTAGAGACGTCTTACAGACAGACTACATCCATATCAAGTTAAAATGAACATTTTCTTCATGATGCTGATCAGCATATGTTTAGTAAATCTGTCAAAAATCATTTTAAAAAGCTATTTTCAGAGCTTTGTTTCTGATTTGTTCATAATGCTTGATAATATATGCACAGGAGTAGTGTGTCTCAGTGTTTCAAAATTTACCTGGATGATGAAGGTTGGCAAAGGGCAGCTGTGAGGCCTGCATACTCCGACACAGAGCAGCCATCGCTACCACTTTCCTGCGGTGGTTACAGAGTTTGGTCATGTCCTGCTCTGCTTTGCCTAATGGCTGGCTGTGCTGCTCCACCTTCACTCCCACAGTGAAGTTGAAAACCTACAGGACACCATTTAGGACAGTTAAGGGTACCAGTGGGGGTTTTTACACTCATAATATGCAAAGTCACACAAGGATCATTGCTTATCGCAGACTATGTGTACTCTCATTTCAATGAAGAAAAGGTTAGCCATGATTCCACACAGTTGGACAAACTTCTATTAAAAAGTGAGTCAAAGATATTTAATTCATGGGGGATGTCACATGCCTTCATGTCCTTCAAAACAAAACCTTTCCAGTGTTGCCAAGAAGTACTACACCACTTAAAGATCACAATGTTTGATTTGCTTGCAACATGATACTAATATCAATGTAGTGTTTTAAAAACAGCATGTATTGATCTCCCCAACATTTGAACAAATAACTAGTGAAACTAACCGAGGTCAAGTGAGTTTGAAAAGATTAAAAGGTCAGCTCCATGCTTTTAAAATATGTGTAAGAGTACAAGTGTACATTCTGAAAACTCAAAGACCAAATAATACGGGGATGTACTGTACACTGTATGTTTTTTAGTCTGAATTGCCCACCCTAATCACACATACACACACAGACACAACACAAACATATTTTAAACTTGTACTTTACCTTATGGATTATGAGTGGACACTCAAGACCACATTTGCAGGTGCCATCAGTCAACAGATAGGTCTTGACCTCGTCCAGAGAGGACAAGGCAGTGCCACTGGGACTGCAGACAGAAGACAAGGACAAACTGTAATATCAGCAAACCCAAAGAAAACTAAAAAAACATGAACAAACATTGTTTAAAGCACGTCAACGTTCGCAGTTGCGAAGCTTTACAGACCTCAAGATCTCCATATTCATCATTTCACTGAGATTTGAGAATGTGAAGCACTCAAACCCATCTACAAGGCTGCATATCCAAATTGAAAGATCTTTTACATGGCTGCTTTAGCAAATTCTGCTGTAAAAGAGAAACTCTGAAATCCTTTTTAGCCCAGGTAATTTAAACTATTTAGAAAATAGAAATGTAGACTAAAAAAAAAAATCTGAAATTGAAATGCAGAAAAATCCAGATCAATTATGATGACAAAATATTCTGTAATGTAGCCCCAAATCTTTAGCATACATAAATTATACAAAAAACTTAAGTAATACAACTTAACACTAAAAGGTATTCAGTCAAGCCCACAGGATATTTGTGTTGATTAAAAAATTGCCTTATTATATCACCTCCTTGTCTCCATTTCATCTGCCTTCATGTCTTTTTGAAGAAATCAGTTACTTGCCTTGCTAGTCAGCATCAGTGATTTAACGAATCGTGAATGTTGGTTATAGCCCACATAGGAATAAGCTGCAGTTACATTCTATCATCAAGCTCATTATTGTTTAGACGTTTATTGCTGTCTATTTTATTGTCTTGAAAATTACTCTTAAAGAGAACTTTCTTCTGATAAACAGTGATCCTAAGCAATTTCAGATGTTACATACTTTAAGTTTGAGAAAGATCCAAACCACTGTTCAATGAAAAATGTGTATTCAAATCAAATTGAAATTAACTCTTTTGACCTGAGCTGACCAAGGTAAATGAGGCAAATGAAAATCTTTACTGGAGATGTTATGCAAATGTCTAATGTCTAAAACAAAACCACGGAAGCCACTGTCTCCTTTGTAGATAGTATCCCTCCAATTATGTTGGCAAATGTATTCTTATTTCTCCAGAATAAATGACACACAAACATACAAATCCATGCATGTACATAATTGCATGTATTCACATTAAAATCCTCTGTCCAAATATCAATAAACACCAGCAATACAAGTGCATATGCTTTCTGTTCAATTGAACCAACCCACCTGACATAGATCACCTGCCCGCCCTCCACTCTCCTCTGCCAGCTGATGGGGACGTGTATTGCAGTGTTGTGGACCCCATCCTTGTCCCCACTGACAGTCTCACTGCCTCCCATCATTTTGTAGCTGCGGCCTGCCAGCACCTTGGAAAAGCAGCAAAGTGTTTCTAAACCTTCTCTTTAAATTCATAAAATGAAGTTAAAAACCCAAAGGTTTATCTGAAATACATATTCTTATTGCCAGGATATCATTGTTCTGTATTTGAAAAGTCAATGTCATAGTCTAAAATGTTCTTGTGTTAATTTTTCATGTCACAGGCTTAAGGAGTCTTACAACCCAAACGAAGGATGCGCATTTTAAGTAATTTCCATACAGGTACAGGTACAAGTACTTGCATTGAATAAGTATCGAGCACTCACAAGAAAAAAATTATTTAATGTAAGAACAGGGTCCGACATGAACACCCAAGCAAAAATGTGGGTTGGGGTGAGGACAAGCCTTCCTTCTTCACACCACCAACTGTACAGATTAGCTATGATACACACGTTAAACATTACAAAGCTTGCACTGCATATTCATTAAGTTTATTTTGTCAGCATTCTTCCAAACACTCTTACGCCTGGTCATCATTCTGCCTAACAGTTCGATCGAGGAATGCCTGGCTGAAAACACTGGCTGTTATCTGCAGCTGCACAGATCTATTATTTTTACTTAATGGATCTGTGCAGATATTAATAGATAGCAGTAATGTCACTGTGTCCCATCCAAAAGATTTCAACTTTTGATATAAAAACAGGGTCAATTTACATTCATATGTATTATATACGTTTTCTTTTACAAAGCAAAAAATCTAATAAAGCAACTACTCTCTATGAAATTGAGTATTCAAGTACTCACACCTACCCTGATTCAAAACTGAATTTTACATTTAAAATTTTCAAATTCATTGCCATCAGTCAATCTTGGAGTGACACTTTACCAGAGCTTTACAACAGTCAAAACTCATATTTACTTTTAAAACCCAATATCAAAAAAGGCTCTCAACCCAGCTGAACTTCTTTTAAAACTGTATGTGGACCATACAGCCTAAGTTAGATGCATGTATCAGTGTAGTTTGTTGTGTCTAACTGTAGGTCACTAAATAAGTTAACACATGCATACAAAAAATGGATGAACAAATAACTGCAGCAAAGTGGGAGAATACTAGTGTTCTAACCTGCATGCTAAATGTGTGAACCACATCATTCGATTACACAACTGCAAATTACAAAATGTAACTCTGGCACGATGATGATATCAGCCTAGATTTAACAAAACCATGAAGACTGCAAGCCAAAAAGGCTGCTAATTAAATACACTGCACTTTTTTAAAGACAGTTACTGAGACTTGACTTTCCAGATGTCTTCTACGTCCCCAGAAAGGTCTGGCAAAGTGCCCAACATTTGCTTTCCTTATGTCTGTACTCCACAACTCAAGCCTCTGCAGAATTGTGTCTCTAACAATTAATACCCAAAATATAATGTTGACAGATCACCACTGGGTGTGGCCACGGCAAAAGAAAATCAGTTTATTGTCATTGTTAAGTAATACAATGTTAGAATAACTGAGGCACAGTTAGCTTACCTTGTCATCTTTGAGAAGCCAGGATCTGTTTTGGCTAGGGTATCCACTGTCCACTGTACATGCTGGTGGGTTAGAAGCACACAGACTGCCAGTAAAACCTGACTTGATGCCCCAAAACCTGGACTTTGCTCAGCTATGAGGCAGATCCACAATTTAGAGGATGACAGATTTATTTGTTCAGCTCACATCAGAGTAGGGTCTCGGATGAAGATGGAGAGCCTGCAAAGAAAGGTGGAGGTGGATTATGTAATCTGACATGGAGAGCCAGGCTAAATAACTCGTGTACTAAACAATTTCCTGCAGCTGATGTGATTCAAGCATACTTCAAAAAATGATTACATCCGATGCATTACTCTCTCAAAAAGAATACAACTCAAGAGCAAGCTGCGGCTACTTTGAAGTGGGAGGGTGTGTTTAGATAGGCCCGTGGTTTGCTGGATGTTTAGCTACAATATAAGCAGCTGACTTCCCAGCACACAACACACAAGCTAACAAGCTAGCAACACAAAAAGAGCTTAAATTAAAATCGTCATTGCATTCGTAGTTGAGCTTATGCCGACATCTTTGCGGTGTGCAGCCAAGAAACAACATCTCACTAACTACACGACTGATGCACGACAGGCTAGCAGCTAAGCTAACAGCTAAGCTAGCATGCTACCCTATTTTGTACTGTGTTGTCGTGACAGCTGTCAGGCGCACAAAACACTCCGATGCAAAACTCTTACGTGTTAGCTACGGTTACAAGAAACGAGCCAGACGCAATACCGCTTCTCAAAAGAAACTATGAATTCAATCACCATATTGCACTTACTTATTGACATCCGTTAGCTAACGTTAATGTTAGCAGGACCTATCAACCGTTCCCTGCGTCAGGCTCTCTGTGTTGGCGAAGTTTTGGAGTCTTCGCTTTTCTGGCTCGCGGGAGAATCAAGAGTTAGCTGGCTAGCTAACGGACTAGCCAGAGAATGTTTTGAAAACGGCCGATACTTTAATAAATAACCGTAAAATAAACAATTCAATCATTCAGATCGCGTGTTCGTGCGATCAATCAGCTCTCAGCGTTTATGCAACGTCTGCCAGTCCGATTTAAAAACAAAGGGCAATAACGCTTCATTTTACTGCGCCTGGGCTCTCGGGGCTAACGCTACCAGCTAGGCTAGCAGAGCTAACTGACTGAAATTTACTTGATTCTGGAGTGTCCCAACAAGACTGAAGGATGTCCCGCTCCCGGTGCACAGTTATCCAGCCGTTGCTTTGGTCTCTGCTCTGATAAACCGTCTAGATTTCAGATGTATTCCGACAATTATAACGATCCATGTAATCCAAAATTCACAGTTTCCCACTGTTTTTTTTTTCTTACAGATTCCGAGCAAAAAAAAAATAATGGAGTTTTCTGTCGGGCATGCGCACTCGGCGCTCGGGGACTATTGTACCCGACATGCAACGGGACCTTTGTAGTGTTCCAGACAGACATCAGTGCGGAGCTCCTTGATAGAGGACATGATAATGACAGAATAATAACAGGCCTGGGATTCATGTCTGCAGTTCACAATAATGGACTCATGAGCACCTGTCTACACTGAATTTAATCCCAGATAACATAGTCTTTAGTCAGATACACAAACGATAAGTAAAACACATCAAATTACATCAGTATTTTGTCCTAAAGTGTGCAATTTATTAATGCATTTTACATTTTATTCTAATTCCCTATTCTCCCCGAATAATTCTCACATACAATCTTCCTTTCACCTCAGTGTTACATTATAGGGTACATAGAAATGTCTGTCAAGGTAGTAAAGTAATAGCCGTGTGTGTGTCTGGTGTTGTCTGTGATTAACATATTTCAGAGAGCATACCATACTGATTTTAGGTGAAGACTGAATAAGACAGCCTAGTGAAGCAGGTAAAAGCCCTAGGGCCATAGATCGTCAGAAGGGGCCAAAGGCCCCAGGTTCACCACATGGCAATTAGTATGTTGTGTTTAGATTAATTCCTTTTTTTTTTTTGGCAATACTGTATGCACCATTACAGCACAACAAAAAACTGAAATGATACCAGCCTTAGGGTGACACCTGAAACCTTTTATTTTTTTGTCGAGGGGCGCTCAAGATTATAAATTTAAAAAGTAGCTGTTAATTCAGTTTATACTGGGTTTACATCTTGCAGTTTCCCAAATATAGTCTATTTGTTCCCTATTAAGTTACCAAAATGTAATTGCTAACAAATACACACAAAATACAGCAGAAAGTGGGGAAAAGGAGTGGTCAGGCCCACAGCATGTTTACCCCTTGATGGTTAATCTTGCACAGACTCTGGTTACCTGATGATGTTACCTCTAGCACCACCACCAGGACAACCCTTCAATTTTCAGGTGAACTATTAGTTGTAAACACCAAACATCTCAGGGGGACTTTCATGCTCCAAACATAAGAAAAAAAAGTTTTAATTTCTAAGACCTTATGACCCATCTCCAGAAACCTCCAAAGACCACCATCAGGGTCAGTGTGACTTAGTCAACTTTTCTGTCATCTACCCATAACAGCTGTGAGAACTGATGTGAATTATTTTCAGATATAATGTTTAACAAAAAGGTGATACATAGGTTTGGGCATTGTTCTTGGACTCCGAGGGATAAAAGAACAAGGACAGTGAGCGTTTTGAAGACAGAGGGAGAGAAGGTATCTGATTTCCCTTCGTCATCAGTGCTCACTCTGAGGTCCCCAGCTGTCGCAAACAGTCAGCTTGACACATGAGTGCTCAGCTTAGCACGCACACATACACACATACAAATACACACACAAAATCATATGTACGCAAATACAGACATATGCATAACACCCAAGCCTGGAATCACCTTGGAAATTACCTACAGAGACTACAGAGGGAATAAAGAAAGGGCCCAGACTGTGTGAGTGTTGACACAGAATCCTGAGGGCCTGAAGTGAGGAGGCAGGTTGGTCGACTGGTTTGTTAGACTCAGATCCACTGGCCGCACAGCGCTCCAGTCATCACCAGCAGGTGAAGGACTCATTCACAGAGAGATTTACCCACACACTGGATATTGTCATTTCTTCTCTGACCTGCGTGAATTTTACCAAGAGGTACGTTCCATTTTGAAGTTTGAGTTACTCCATTGGAAAATGTGTTTGCATGACTAAAGCATGTGAGTCACTTTATTTAGTTACATTTCAGTAAGGAAACCTTGTAAGACTTACTAGATATACTGAATATTAGCTGTATAACTGCCATATTAAAGTGTTTTTGCTAATAAACAAAGCCAGATTTTTATTGCTGTCATACTTTCGAGAATTTTGCTCTCATTTTCCTGACTGGCAGAGGCACCCAAATTTAGCAGTGATGAGATTGAATTTCACAACCCTAGAATAGTTTGGGTCAAGCAGACAAGTGCACTCGTACAGTATGTGTGTCTACGAGTGCATGGCTACGTGTAACTTTTTGTTAATACAGACACAAGAATAGATCCTGTATATCAGTTTATGTCACTGTGTTTTAAACAACAGTGTTTGTGCTAGTTTCTACATGACAAACATCACATGTATGTCTACTGTGTCTGTTGTTTTTAATCATTATCATCTTATTTAACATAAAAGATGATGAAATACAAAGCCAAAATGTATTCTATACATTTGGACTGGGTGCCACATGAGGGCCAACATTCACACATGACAAATAGCTGCTAAATACAGTCTTATTTTATTCAATTATGTCTCAATGAACATTTAGAAATATGCACATATGGCTTGTGGTACTTGTTGATTTTACCAACTACGACATATAACAGTTGAAACAGTGAAATAGTTGAAATAGTTGAGTTATAAGAGATACAAGACAGAAGTTTAGTACTTTAATAAAGTGCATACTCTATGTTTTTCCACTAGGGCAAATAAGGTATACATACATTTTCAAAAATACATACGATAAAATCCTTTGCCTGATACCATTAATCTGCATTACTTGCAGTTAGTTATTTGCTTCTGAAAAACCTAATAAATATATATATTTATCTTTGTAGGTGGGCAGCACTGACATTATCCACCAAACATCATGGACCAGTGAGTATATTTCCTGAAAACAGCTCACTTACCTCTGCAACACAAATATATTGGTTGCCCTACTTTGCCTGCCTGGCTGCATCTCTTCACCATCTCCACAAGCCTCCATTTAAATTCTAGTGAGCTACATGTTACAACAGCCTAAACTGAAAAGCCCCCAAACTTACTAACCAATGTACTGTCCATCCATGTCTTTCTAGAGTTTATTTGAGTACGGTAATGATGCAGCTTCATGTTCATTTGAGAAAATGTGTCATAGGAGTCTCCCTGAGTAAATGATCAACACTTAACTATTTTGAGGTGGAACGGCAATTTGATACCGGCACAAAGCCTGTCTGTCACGTCAGGTCACTCCATGAACTTGTTCTGTGGCAACACTGTAACTCTGACTTTGGCAGTTTCTATGTTCATGTCCTAGTTCACGTTAAAAAAAACAAAAGTTAAAACTTTAGAGAGACACTTTACATGAAAGTAATGACACATAGCAGCATGATTTGATCGTACTCATGGCTTTGTGTTTTTCTTTGTGTGTCAGGGAGGATGACAAAAACTCTGTGGATATCCATGACAACCCTCCAGCTCCTGACAATGTAGTGAGGGAGGACGGAGACACTGTGAGTGACATGACCGTGTCAACCCCCCCACTGTTAGTAGTGCCATTCCCGGGCTGGTTTAAAATAGCCACCAGCTGGGACAGGAACGCAGTGCAGCGTCAACTGGAAAAATAAGAGCCTTGACTTTAGTGTTTCTGTCTTTTATCTCCTATGGGAGAGCATTACACCGGTGACTGATCTGTGAAGGATGACCACTGACTGTAGGGTTGGAAAACACTAAAAAGTATTAAATGGAGCTGAACAACAGAATGCATATCTTGTTAAACATCACATGACGTAAACAAGTGCACATGCACATCCTTAGAATACTTTATTGCAGCTATGGTGAAAGGTCCAGTGTGTAGGATTTAGGAGGATATATTGGTCATAATGGAATATAATGTAAAAAGTATGTTTCCTTTCGTTTACAATCACCTGAAAGTAAGAACTGTGTTTTCATTACCTTAGAATGAGCCATTTATATCTACGTAGGGAGCGGGTACTCGTCTACAGAGTCC
>JAPZEB010000002.1:14400847-14411782 GCA_029783705.1 Chaetodon striatus
GCTTTATTTTATTTTTTTGCTCATGATGAAGTAGTGTGTGTGTGTGTGTGTGTGTGTGTGCAGGGGTAGAGAGAGGAGGGAAAGATGGAGGGAGGGAAGGGGGGGGGGGGGGAGGAGGCGCACTGAGCCCAGTATTCACTCCAGATCTTGGGGATTTTCGAGTCTCTCACTGCGGAGTGTCTCCTCTACTTTTGAAGTGAGTGTAAGCTTTAACTCAGTAAATCACCACTTATACAGCCGGGCAGATTGCCTCCGAGACGCTCCGGCTCTCTGCATGGAGAAACGTTACTGCTGTTGCTGCAAAATGAGGGCGCTGTGTTTGAACTTTGCCATCACCTGTCTGTGGCTTCTCCCTTCAGCGGTGAGTGTGATCAGCGATCAGCCGCTTTCCTTTGCTCTGCTCCAGAGGTTGTGTTGCTCATTATTAACGCAAGATGTTGTAGTGGTACTTCTTTGTACTGCTAATTTGTGGTTCATTTTAAATCCCATCATGTACTGTTCAGCCACTCTTCCTCATATTGCAGCATTGCTGCACAATCAAGCAATGATGTTTTTGTTGTTGTTGTTTTGTCTTGATTGGAGATTGTGGTCTGTGTATGAGAAGGGGACTCCATTAGGCCTATAATCAATCAGCATCAATGATTTCTGAAAGGTTTAAAACTGTTAAGTTTAGAAAGAAAATTCACAGCTAAAAATAAAATCAGTTTTATGCCAGTTTGACAAATACTGTAGTGATTTTAAGAAGCAGAAGATCTCCAGTTAACTGACGTGTGCTCAGCTGTGACACTGGTGAGGGTTTTCTTCTGTCTTTTTGACACTGGTGTGAGACTTGACTTTCTTGTGATTTGAGGTTCAGCCTGGACTTTCAAGTCATAAAAATGTTCCACTGAAAAGTTTGAGGCATGCTGTTTTATTCAAGGAATAAAATTTACACTGGTCTTTTCTTCTGATATGATAGATTTTGAATTGAAGATCTCGGGATGTGAGACTGTCTTTGGACTTGATCAAAGTTGACTCCTCTGTTAGAT
The DNA here is from genome assembly GCA_029783705.1 of Chaetodon striatus. NCBI lineage: Eukaryota > Metazoa > Chordata > Actinopteri > Chaetodontiformes > Chaetodontidae > Chaetodon > Chaetodon striatus. The sequence goes on from JAPZEB010000002.1 coordinate 14,401,876, forward strand.
GGTGAAGTTCAGCCAGAATGGGTCTGCTCCATCCTCAAAATTTTAATTAGTTCCGGTTTCGTGCTCTGTATTTCTCTTTCAGGCATATTTGTAATTTAATCGTCTCTCCTGTCTTTAATTTAACTGAGCAGCCAACTGCAACATTTGTATCTTTAACAATGCAGTTGTCAGGTTAAAAACCTCAAGCAACCTAATTTTGTGCTTTATTAGTTGAACTAAATGATTGTGCAGGCTTTGTCAGTTTAAAAAAGTTTTATCCCCTTTGGGTTTCAGAAACATTGTCACTTCATTTTTTTTTGTTAAGTCGTGAAAAACCAAACTCTCACATTAAGGATCCTTTTAGCCAATGGCAAAACAGTTCTCGCTGTCCTTAAAATGCAATTAGGCTGCTGCTCTTTGGTTTCTCAGTTTCTGTGCCTCTGCAGGTGCTTTTGCACAGGTGTTGTGCGTGTAGCCACTCCGGCATGCAGTCACTGTGCTGGCATCTTGACACAGAGCCAATGACACGGCTGTCACACAGTGGGCTCCAATTAGGGTAGGTGAGAACAGCACATAGCTGGAGATTTAGGCTTGTAACAATAGGCACAGCTGGAACTCACTTGGTTACAGGAAAAGACAGAGATTGGCACACAGGGCCGGGGTGCTCGGGGTGATGTGAATTCCACTTGTTGGTGAAAAATAATGATATCCTGGAAGCTGTTTATTCAGAAATCTGGGGGAGAATAACACTAAACCTCCAAGTGCCTGCGACACATTGTGATGAAAATGGAAATCAGGTCTTAAACTAGGTGCACAGACCTTTTTGCCCAACTCATGTCTCAGTTCTCCAGAGTAGGGCTGGGCAATATATTGATATCATATAGATATAGTCTTAGATTTTGGATGTTGTGACATCATAGCTGTTGTCTTTTCCTGCTTTTAAAAGTTGCATGACAGTAAAGTGACATCATTTTCTAAACTTAAAAGACTGTTCTGGCTGTTCTATTATTTGCCTTCACCCACTTAGTCATCATATCCAAATTACTGATGATTATGTATTGAAAATCTTATTGTGCAAATCAGTGTTGTAGTATTTGAGATCAGTCCTTGTTTCAAGACCACGTTTTGAAGTTCAGTGTCTCGTCTCGTACTTGACCACATTTTTATTTGCTCTTATCTGTCACAGGCAAAGAGGACTCAGGGTTTTATTTCAAGTTTGGTCGAGACTGCAGCTTCAGACATATCAATATCACTAAATTGCCTGTGCGAAAAAGGAGTGTTGAATAAAGATGATAAAGTTGATTTCATCTCCTTGTATTTGTTTTCTGAGAGAAAACAAAGGAAAATTCCCACGCGTAAAAGTAATCTCTTTCAACTGTTTCATTTAGTTCTATCTCATGGTGCACTTGTACACACACACACACACACACACACACACACACATATTTATATACAGTATAAGGCAATAAAAGAAGGGGATTCTTCACTTGTGTTCTGTGGGGTCTTTTTATGGGAGTGTGGATCTTCAGATTAATCTGAGGAGTGGTTTACACGTTCCGATTGAAAGTCTGTTATGTGGGACTTTCATTGGTCTAGTCTTGTCTCGGTTTCCATACAGTCTGGTCTTGGTCATGACTTGGTCCCAGTTTAGGTGGTCTTAGCAACATCACTGGTTGAAATATGTTGTGAATACACCAAAAGTCAACCCCACACTATTGCTGCAGAATCCATGTTGAAGTATTTGGTCAAAAATATGGTGATATTTGATTTTCTCCATATCGTCCAGCCCTACTCTAATGAGGTACAAAAAACTGTGACTTGTCTCTCACACTGCATCCACACATCCACTTAAAAATGGAAGTGTATAATGAGAAAAAAATAAAGTCTTGACACTTAGATTCACCAGACCTGTCATTAGTTTTCAAGCCGCACTCAGTGATTTTTGTTCACATTGCTATGTTATGATTGTGTCTGCACACTTTATATGTTCAAACATATCTGAGCTCTGCATGTCAACTGTGTGGTGAATCTCAGAAAAATCAATCACATTAACATCCTCATTAATGACTGAATTTATTGGGATTTGAGCGTTTTAATCAACACAAGCGCAGCTGGCTGCCTGGCTCATAATAAGCTGCTTCATCAATCTGAACACGCACTTAATTTTCACAGTCACACTTCTTTTATGTTTTTTTATGCAGTTCTATTGTTTAACTAAGAGGGAAAGTCAGGTGGAGTTAGTCATGTTTCTGTACTTCACTGATGTTTTCTGCTCAGTGTAAGCTTTGAACACAAAACTATGTTTTGTTACAGTGATATAAGTAATTGATATCATTATGAAAAAATAAAACAAATTCTGCTACATGTCAAACTATTGAACTCTTTTAGTAATGAACACTGCACTGTCTCATTTTAGGAAAGTGATCTTACACATATTTTTGAGATACCTTTATAAAGTGTTTCTACAAAAATACGAGGCACAGTAACAGGAGGAAGGAGAATGTGTGTGGGGATGGTGAAATGCAATGGCAGATACAGTAAGTGAATAAAACATGAACTGCTCTTCGTATGAAATAATAACCTGACAAGGTGAATCCAGGTGAAAACTTAATCCCTTATTAATTTCAAGTAATCCAAATCAATGTAAGAATGGAAACTGGGGTATTTATGGGGGTGATCAGCACAGAGGAAGTATGGAAAAGATGCCTTTTCATTTAGCCTTTTCATACATAATGTACATTGTTAAATATATATTATTTTATCGATTCTCTGTAGTTTCTTCAACAGTGGCCAGTCTGTTGTCCCTCTCTCTTCCAAGCATATTGATTAATAAGCCCGTAGATTCAGTCCCTCATCAAGGTCGCATTGAAAAGAGGATTGAGAGTTTAAACAAGGGGGCGAGAGAGAGCGTGAGGGAGGACAGCCAAATTAAAATGTGTTAATGCCAACATGAATGTGACGGTGTGCGTGAATGTGTGCATGCTTCTCGTCACTGTAGTCCTTGCCTGAAGAAGCTGACCTATTGATCACAGTCAATTTCAAGTCGTTCTCATTCAGGGGACATCAGAGCATAATTATTTTAATCGATTATCTGCTGCCTTGTGATGTAGCTACAGTGAAACTGTCCTTCATTTGCGGTCGTCCTGGTGGTCAGAGGCCCTCTTTCCTCTCTGTCATCCGGCACAAAACAAATTCCTGTGATACTGTGTTTACTGTATTGAGAGTTGGCAGTTGTTTCTTCTCCCACAGAGTTAAGATTTATTATGAATGAGCTCTTCAAAACCATCTATTAGTAATAAAGTATCTCTGAAGAATGTGGAAATATATAGCTATAGTGCTCTCAGAGTAAACCATATGGGCCAGTTTCCCTCGGGATAAATACAGTTCTATCATTACTCATTACCACAGACGCGGTTTGAACTATCTGAGTGTATCAATCTGACACAGACCTTGTACTTAAAATAAAGTTTGATGAACAAATGATGATTTGAAGGAGGCCCTATTATAAAATGATCTGTAAATCAGTTCATAATGTGATGTTAGTACCCTGTTTTTGTGTCTCATGGTTAAAAGAAATGGAAAAAACTGTTTTACAGAAAGGCAAGATCGTAAAAGATAAGCTTTACAGGTATAGACAAAGTGGACATGACTTTATACAAAAAGATGAGGTACACTTTTCCTTTTATCTGTGCTTTAAAGGGCCAGTGTGTAGGATTTTTTATTGGCAAAAATGGTACATGATATTCATAACTATGATTTCATTGGTTTATAATCTACTGAAAATAAGAAATGTGTTTTTGTTACTTTAGAGTGAGCTGTTTATATCTCCTCAGCGAGTGGGTCCTCATCCATGGAATCAGCCATGTTGTTTCTACAGTAGCCCTGAATGGACAAGTCAAATACTTGCTCTAGATAGGACCATTCACATTTTTTGTGTCAGACATTGTGGATCTTCTTCTATGGTGTCGGTTCACTCAAACAACAACGATTAAAAAAAAAAACATTTTCTTTTCCTTTAAATCTGGTAAAGCCTGGTTATGCAAAAACGTATAGTTTTATTTGCCCAGGCCTTGAGATATCTGTCCCTGAAATATCAACATCCTTCCCCAAACAATAGTAAAATTTTGTTGGTGGAATTTTTGGGTTGTTTTTTTTAGCAGCATAGAAAATCAGCAGCAGCATGTCTCCTTAGAAACAGTGTCCCTGTTACTCCGTATAGTCCACAGAACACACTGTCCTTGTTTATTTTATAATAGGGAATGTTTCTTTGGCAGAGGGTGGTTCCACAAACTAGCCCCACAGACAAAAATCCCTTCACCTCCATTGTGTTGAGGGAAACTGATATCTCCAAACTTAAAGATAAAAAACAAAACTATCTGCAGAGCTATGGAAGACAGCTGAGAAAATATGCTTTTTGAGGCGGATGAATTTAGCTTTCTGGTTAGGAAAAAGAGCACTTAAAATGATAAGGTTTCCTTATTTACGTTTTGTTCTCCACAGGTCCAAGAAACAGCCAAGCCCCTGGACTATCAGAGTCAACAATGGAGAGAGGATGGAGGAGGAACAGGAGACACTGTTGGAGCTCTGAAAGTTAAACATATCTTCAAAGACTTACAGATCATCTCCACCAAACAAAAAACACCAGCTTACGGCTCTCTCGGTCCGTACGGATGGCCTCAGAACTTCTCCCAAGCACTAGACCAGTATCTGTACCGCTCTCCTCCTAAATCCAAACCTCCTGCAAAAACATCCACTAAGGCAAAGAAGATCCTGGGCTGGGGCGATTTTTACTTCAACGTGAAAACATTAAAGTTTAGCCTCCTGGTGACGGGCAAAATCGTGGACCACATCAACGGCACATTCAGCGTGTACTTCCGCCACAACTCGTCTCGTCTGGGGAACATATCTGTCAGCATTGTCCCACCCTCCAAAGCTGTAGGATGGGAGGTTTTGGATCCAGCAGCTCAGAGTGATCACACCAAAAACTCAGTCCTGGTTCCAGATCTGACCTCCCAGTTCCAGAGTCCCCCTCAGTCCACCAGCTCCACTCCCCCAGACCAGCAGAAGCACCAGCAGGACATGATGATGGTGACCGAACTCAACTGCCGGATCGAATACCAGAGAACCAACCGCTCCAAGAAGACCAAGCCCTGCATGTACGACCCAGGGCAGACCTGCTACTCAGAAAATACCCAGTCCCAGGCAGCCTGGATCTGTGCCAAACCCTTTAAGGTTATATGCATCTTCATCGCCTTCACCGGCACCGATTACAGGCTGGTGCAGAAAGTCTGTCCGGACCACAACTTTCAGACAGAGCAGAACCAGCAGCACTTCGGATGACAGATTCTGAGATATCAAACACTGACTTTTCATGCTTCTTTCAAAATCATGTGTTCATTTTTCAAAATAGGTTCGAGACTGACTGTTTTTTTATACGCTGTTGCAAACAACATGTCAATGGGTGCACTTGTGTTAATGTGTTCATGAGATTAATGAGATTTATAACGTGAGCTTTGTGTTGTTTGAACTCATCTGTTGAAAGCTCCACATGGTCTTAAAATAATTACTTAATTAACTGTATCACTTTGTGTGTTGTGTTTTCTGGTTTTCTGAATATGCATTGATACAAGGAAAGACTTGAAATCCATAATTTGATATTTACAATCTGAAAAAAAATACGATTTCTTAGCTCATGAGTAATACAAAATCTGTAGAGACTGAATCATCATCATCAAGTTTTCAAACACAGACTTCAAGTGTTTTACTTTTCCTATAAAATGAATTATTTGCCTGTTCAATGTACAGTGACTGATTAGATGTTTCTTCTTCAAAGAACTGATACAGAGTGAGATGAAACAGATGATTTATTGTTGCCGTCACTTTTATCAGTGACACAAAGTACGCATGTCCCTGGCTTTCCTCCAGTACTGATTTTGCTTTCACCCTTTGCACCTTGAAAAGTTTTCTGCTTTCCCAGCCCTCAGCTGTCACAGACATGCTTTCTCTGTCATTACGGCAATCATTACGGGTGAGTACATTTGTTTAATAATGTATTTATTTTTAAGCTTTATGTAAATGTAGCACAGATACACTTGTATCTGCATTAAAAGATCTCTCACCCCACCTCCGAAGACCAGTTGTAACTAAATCACTTATTACTGCAAACTAGGTCAGCCTGTCATCCCGGGTCACCTCAACCATGATAGAAATGTGTGGTCAGAGGATGCACATTGTGTTTGACTTAATGTTTTCATAACTGTCAGTCTAATTGCATAAGTGTCACTGTGTTTGTGTGATAACTGTGATTATCTCAGGTCGTCAAAATTGAAAAGGGCGGAAGAGCCAGAATATCTGTATTTGAAGGAAAAATTGGCTGTACAGTGCGTGCTTTATGCAAGACTTAATTTAGCCAAGGCTTAGAAAACACAATGAACACAGAAGATGAAAGGAGACTTGCTTCAACATATGTTATGCTTGAACAGTAATCTCTCTATTAGGCCAAAGTAACACATGGTTACGCAACTATCATGCAGCTACAAGCTCCCTTCAACAAACAAGACCCTGATAAATAAGTCACTGCGCGTGTGGCCAGCCCACGTTACTGTTTTTATGTCCAAGGTTTTCGGTAACCGCTCCACTGAATAGCACGTTTGTTTTTTCACTGCCTTTCATTTAATGGATTGTTTAGAACATCAAAAGACACATTATTCTAACTCCCTTGTTTCCAAACCCCCGGTGCAAAGTATTATAATTTTAAGTGATGAAAGTGTTTTTGCACAGGCTCACTCTTCCTGAGGTTTTCAAAAGACACCAAAGGAACAATCTTGGAAAACAACAACAAAAAAGAACCCCTCAGAAACTTTTACTCTGCACAGACAGTTTATTGCACAATGGAGAGTTGCATCAAATCCTGTGACTTGGTGTTTTTTTTTTATCCTCTTAAAGGTTTTATTTACTACACTGGGCTGTTAAATGGAACACCAAGAAATACAGCACCAGCTCTCCAGGGTCCTTCCCAAACAGAGAACAGTTACACAACTATTATAAAGAAGTGGACATGTAGTCGCTGACTGAAATGATAATGTTGTGTGTTCATCCACCACACCATGCAGCCCCTCTTCCTCAGGGTCTCAGGATGTTTGGGCCGAGAAGGGCAGGTCACAGCGGAGTCGAGCAGCCGAGGCCTCAGCAGCGCCGGCGGGTGGACGGGGCAGGAGAGCCTGGCGCAGGATGACCCAGAGATGTGGAGCCTCCTGCAGCAGGAGAAGGACAGGCAGTGTCGGGGACTGGAGCTCATTGCATCAGAGGTAAAGAGAGACACAGGAGCAGTGGTGTGGAGATGTTTTGTGTTTTAATATCTATTTGATTCACATTCACCCACAATATAACTAATAATCTATTATTAACAGTAAGTAAGGTTAAGGTAAGCTAAATTCATTTTACAATCAGTGAAGCTCATTCAAAGTGAAGTTAAAAATTGACAGAAAGGTGGAAGAAACTGTAAATTATGAGGCAACATTTAAGAGCTGGGGTGATCCCTCAGGTTATGTGGCTAATTTAAAACAATAAGGAAATTACAAGTCTCCTCCACAGCCGTGAATACTACACACACAGTCACAAGGACGACAAGACTTCAGGTTAATTTAAAAAGCCCAATGCAACAAGATTTGTCACCCTTCTCTTTCATTTCTTCAAACTATTCTCTATGAACCTGTTCTTACTGTATTATTAACAGACAGTTGCAGCTTAACCTTGTATAACCCTCTCAGAAACTGCAGGTTGAAAGTAAACTGTGATGACCCGTGTCCACCAATGAGAGCGATCGAAAGTGACTATGTTTGTTCAATGTCTTGCGACACACCTCAGTCTGCGTGTGAAACTGGCGGAGGAAAAACAGGTGTGTTTTGAGTCATAAACCCGTGGAGGGATTGCTGTACAGCATTACCAAAACCCCAAATCAATTTTCTTTGTCTTACCTGCTTGTTCCATTCAGATGAGTTAGTAAATGAGGTTGTGCTAGAATATAATTTCAAACCAGACAGCAAACTGATTGTCACTCTACAAACGTACATTACACCAGTGATTCTCAAACTTTGTCTGTCAAGCCCCCCTTCAGATGCCGAAAAAAAGTTAATGCACCCCCAACCCACATTTTTTAACTGGGAATGTAAATTAAAAGGAACCATGCAGTGTTGTTGTATTCAAGATTGGTCTTAGTCTCATGACCACTTATTGAAAGTCTTTGTCTCATCTCCCACTCAACCGCATTTTACTTGGTCTTGTCTTGTTGGTTTCAGACAAATAAGACTCAGGATTTTATTTCAAGATCAGTCAAGACCACAATTGCAGGGATATAACTACATTTCTATAGCTTATCTAAGTAAATAAAGATGGTGAAGTTCATTTCAGCTCAGCTTGTGCTTGTTTGCTCATACAAAACAAAGGAAAATTCCCACACATAAAATTTACTTTCTCTTTTGACTGTTTCTCAAGACGTTTCTCACGATACTTGTAAACTTTCACGCTTACAATATTTACAGCATAACGCAATAGAAGAGGTGAATTAAGAGGAATCTTCATTTGTTTTCTTGGGTGTTTTTATGGGAATGTGGATCTCTCAGATCAATTTGAGGAGTGACAATGGTTTGCATGTTCCACATTTTATTGTAAGTGTGTTATGCTGTGTGGAACTGTGTGGCCCTGCGTTGGTCATGGTCTTGACTCTGTCTCTGATTAGATGGTCTTGACTGCAACAATAGAGCCATGTTGAATTGTCGAGAAATAAAGGTTAGCTTGATAGTATTAGCAAACTCTTTTTTGTTTTTTCTTTCCTATTACTATGATCATATTCATTGAAATTTGTTTCACTCCATATTTTTCCCCTGGACCTCCATGTCTCACCTGCAGTGTTTCTATGCTGCCCCACAGTTTGAGAACCACTCATTAAACATTTAAAGTTCACTTAATTGTCAACCATGGTGAAGATTTGTCTCTTCCTGTATGGAAAATTCATGGAAATACTTATCAGCCACAAACTCTAACATTTACATGTGATAATCATCTGTGCAATAATCAGAGCAGTATGTGCAAATTAATAGGTACACAGTGAACTTACAAACAGCACTTCATTATCTACACGGGGGTTTGGTACGTAGGGTGTTTGGCTCAAAAGCGTGCTTCGTCTCTTTTGCAGGAAAGCAGCTGTTCAAACTGTGAATAAAGGTGATGTGAAGATGCTGCTAATTATCCTTTGTGATTTCCTGTAGACAGAGGCGATAACGACTGCAGTGAGCTAGACAGAAAGCAGGAACAGCTTAAACTGCAGAGGAGCCTCCTTTGGCACTGTAACTGCAAGTCACCAGGGATGTAGTTTCTAGAATTTAACTGTTTTCTTCAGAGAGTTTTCTTTCGCATTTTTCACCTCGCAAGTCAGTGATTCCATCTAAGTGGAAGCTGTGGGAAAAGAAGGGAGCTTTCATTCTTCTATTCTCCAGCAATTATGAATCCACAGCACTATCAGTCACAATGACATCTGAAGATTTTCATCTTCTTGTGCTGTCAGTCAGTCGCCGCTGCAGGCTGACTCCCAGTGGAGAGCCACTGTTTTTTTTTTTCTTCAGGAACACAGCCAAGTGGTCCCATTAGGTTCCCTCACTGATTTCTCCCATTGATCTCCAGATTTTTAGCAGCGACAGAGGAGGAGGGGTGACCGTGTGTCTGTGTGTGTGCCTGTATGTGTGTGTGTCAAGATAGTGTTTTGAAATGTCATAGAGAGAGTTTTGTGTCACATAAGGGACCGGTTTTAAATCCCACTGGAATGATTGAGGGATCCCTGAACAGTGACAGGTTTAGTATAATAACAAGGCAGAGGGGGCGGCTGAGGAGGCCAGAGAGAGAGAGAGAGAGAGAGAGAGAAGATGAGCAGAAG
>JAPZEB010000002.1:14411882-14424450 GCA_029783705.1 Chaetodon striatus
GGCGGCTGAGGAGGCCAGAGAGAGAGAGAGATAGAGAGAGAGAAGATGAGCAGAAGTGAGACTGGGAGGAAAAAAGATACTGAGACAGGGAGAAAAATTCATTTACATTCATTTCCTTTTTCTGCAGCTCCATCTATCCTCTGACTCTCAAGTGTCTTTGGTAGATTTGACACCGTGCTGAACCCCACAGAGATTCAGTATTAGTTAGATTCCTCAATATTCATCTTTTAATTTCACTATAGCACCTCTAATACTTTAATATTTTTAGATAAGCTAATTTAATTCAGTTCTGCAGCTTTCAAAAAAGGCTGCGATGAACTTTTTTAAAGATTTATGCAACAAATTTAACAGATTTAAATTTAAATTTAAGCTTTGATTGTCCTTTTCTAACTCTGGGACCTGTCTTACTGTTTTTATAATTGGTATTTGTTAAAGAAATGCTTGCAGTTAAACTACATTGCATATTGGATTCAAGTTTGGACTGGTTGTACTGTGTAGCCGGGGCCTGCTGAAAAGGAGCAGGGGTGTTCAGTCACCCCTTTCCAGCTAAATAGAGGTTATATTTGGATGGTGACAGTGTTCTGAATATATAAACATGATATAAAAAAAAAAGTACAGTATGTGGCTGTGGATCTTGACACTGTGCTTGTTTGTCCTGTCAGAACTTCTGCAGCCGTGCAGCACTCGAGGCCCAGGGCTCCTGTCTGAACAACAAATACTCTGAGGGTTACCCAGGACAAAGGTAACTACACTGACAATGCACTTTCCAAAATAGATTGTTACAGTCATTAAAAACACTCTGAAATGTTTTCAGAAGGCCAACTGTATTTATTTGTGAAATTTATTGAAATACAATTTGGAAATGACTAGAATGTGTGTGATGCATTTCAACATAATACGATACAGGATCTCACAAAATACACAATTATACAATATGATATGACCTCATACAATGTGAAATTAAACACTACAACATATAATACCTAATGATGCAGTACAACCGAATACAATACAATATGTAAGGATACAGTAAGTAACAATACAATGTGACAATACAACACGTAATACAATACAAAACGATTCGATATGTAACAGTACAAAATGATCAGTTACAATACTTAACAAGACAATATATAGCTATTTATTAGTTAACAGTAGTAAGCAATAACAGATTATGATTTGTCGGCTCAGCAAATACAAATTCTGCTACAACTAATGGGACGGAAATCTTGTATAAAACACATACACATTCCTGCACATTAGCATTTGCAAGCTACATTGTAAAAGCTAGGTCTGTACACACAGGGGTAAATTTTGGAGAGGACGCAGGGGACACGTCCCACTCAATATTTAGAACATGTGCAGATGTCCTCCCCAACAATACCAAAAAAGCTGCAGAGGACTTTTATTTTAGCAAAATTAAAGACATTTACCATATGCTGACACAGAAGAGGCACAAGTTGGTGCATAAAAAATCACCAGAAATGAAAAATAAAAAATAAAGATGTAAGTACTCACCCATATTCTCAGTGGTTACCTCTATGACTGCACAGCTGACAGGGAGATGAAGGAATACAAACAACAAGCAGAGTGTTTTAAATTTGTTTTAAGTCTGCCAGACAATATTGTTTAGTACTGCTGTGCTTAAAAACCTGTTACTTAGAGACTGTACCAAAAAAAATGTAGGAGTTGCATTGAGCATTGTATTTTCGATTCTTTTCACCAGGAGGAATACCTAAATATGTAATGCAAAACAATTCAACAGCACCACAAACTACATCCTCCAAAATTAGCTTAGAGTTGAATCAACACCTTTATAAAAAGAAGGATTTACTGCGTTATGTGCCATATGTAACGGATGAAGTGTGGACAGGGAGCATCCTACAGTATGTTACGATAGAAGCTTGCTTGCCGTTAGGACACAATGGTATGATACACTGCGATATGATGCAATGGAATATTATGAGTTGAAATATGATGCGATGCAGTGTAATATATTGCGATGCAATATGATGGGACGCAATGCAATATAATGAGATGGGAAGCAGTGGGATGGGACGTGTTATAATGCAACATGATTTAAAGCAATACGATACAAGATGATTCAATACAATAAGATGTGATGCTTTCAAATATTAATCAGTACATCTCTTTCAGGTACTATGGAGGTGCAGAGATTGTGGACAAAATTGAGCTCCTGTGTCAGAAACGAGCACTTTCTGCCTTTGGTTTGGACCCAAATCTGTGGGGCATCAATGTCCAGCCGTACTCTGGGTCCCCTGCTAACTTTGCAGCCTACACTTCTGTACTGAAGCCTCATGACCGCATCATGGGCCTGGATCTGCCTGACGGAGGACAGTGAGTATAGACTTACATATATATATATATATACTTATATACTGTACTATATATACTTCAAGTATAGAGCTTTTGGGTTCTCAGGTTCTCAGTGACAGAGACAACACTCTAAATCAAACTATACCATAACACTAATGATGTAATAACTCAAATTCTTATGATTCTTAAAACATGTTACATAAAACAGAATAAGTAATCTTTAAGGTGATGTTGTGCCATCACTGTTATACGGTGTATTTAGGCAGACACGTTACTGACATTATCTTACAGTTATTATGTCATGAGTTGCCACAGTTTTGTTAAATGTGCCATGAAATGTTGTGAGATTTTGCCTGAGTGGTTTTGACATTTTTCTCCATGACACTGGATGTTTTTATGGGAATTAACTTCAAGAGGAATTAATGTAAATGACAAAATGTTAGTCACACAGTCTGGAGTTGTCACATTATACCACCCTCTTCGAAATGAATATATTCTTTAACTACAACCACCGTAGTGTGGAAAATGCCAACAATCATTTTTCCAAACTGACAGTGAAACACACATCTGAGTCATATTACTGCTGCAGGCAACCATTAGCTTACAGACTTGCAACTTTTATACACTATATAAAACTTATATAATGGCTGGCTTGGAGTTGGTAGGTGTAGAGTTACTTTGAAGGATCGGATTTTGATATAAATGTATACAAATGTTTCATATATTGAGCATATAACAATAAATAGAAGACCAATACACTCAGAGGCACAAGGTAACAGCATGAAAAAACATTTTACTTCTCAAAAGTAAGAATATGATATAAGGAAGACCTACTCTTTACACAGCCATATGAATTACTAGTAAATACATGTACAAATGTACAAGCAGCAGCAAATAAAAGGATGTGTAGATCAGAGGAAGCAGACCACTGAAGTCAGCTTCAAAGAAATTCATGTTTTATCAGATAAATCGCACTGGTCAAATGGAAGAAAAAGAAGGATCTAGAGAGGTCAGAATAAGTTCATGATGCTGCTGAAGAATTCACTGAACTTCTGGGATGCACACTTTTTTTTAGCCTCACCCACGGCTACATGACAGACACCAAGAGAATCTCAGCCACCTCCATCTACTTTGAATCGATGCCTTACAAGCTGGATGTGAGTAATTTTGGTTTACTTTATGTAAATAAAAATATGTTTTTTTTAGCCAAAATTGTGAAGAAAGCAGTCACAAAATTGCGAGGTATTCACTTTTGACTATACTGTGTAACGCTGTCTTCTATCCACCTGTGTCAACTCAGCCCAAAACAGGTCTGATAGATTATGACCAGCTGGAGAAGACGGCCCGACTCTTCAGACCCAGACTAATCATAGCAGGAACCAGTGCCTACGCTCGCCTCATTGACTACTCTCGCATGAAGAAGGTACCTCGGATGTCAAAATTATGTCTTCTTGGGTTGCCTTAAATCACCTGGTAGACAGTGCGCCTCATATAAGTCCACGATGCTGTATCCTAAAAAAGTAGTGGTTAAAACTTTTTCCTAGCCAACTCTCAAAAAGCTGTATTAATCCCTAAAGCAAGAAATAGCCAAATATAAGGGCGATAAAAACAGAAAATACAAAGAAAAGAAGAGAAAGAAGAAAGAAAAGAAGAGAAAACAGATTAAAGGAATGGTGATGATGAACATGTCTGACTGTGTGTTTTAGCTTTGTGTGGAGCTTAATGCCTACCTGCTGGCAGACATGGCTCATATCAGCGGCCTGGTGGCAGCAGGAGCTATACCCTCTCCTTTCGAGCATGCTGACCTGGTCACCTCCACTACCCATAAGTCTCTGCGTGGAGCAAGGTGAGGGCCTGGACGTTGTTTGTGAATGATTTCTTCACTTGGCAAAGAAATAGGTGCTAATTGTGTTCAGGTCAAGGTGTTAAAGGTCAAGTGTGTTAGATTTGGGGCCATCTACTGGCAGAAATGGTGTACAGTATTCATAACTATGTTTTTAATTTATAACAACCTGAAAGCTAAAGCCCCATTTCCCCCAGGCAGTTCAGTTTGGTATGCACTTTTTCTGTTTCCACTGTGAAAAGTTGTGGATGGTACCAATAGAACCGTTCCGCACTGTTCCGTACCGTCCCCATTTTTAGTCCCCCCTCTGTTGGGGTACCTAGCACACAGATCTGGTACTAAACGGTGGAGCTGTGAACACTGTAGTCTGTCAATTGGTCAATAGCAGACGAGAACTCTTGCTCAGGGCTGAGTTGTGGCTGGTTTTTAGGCTTTTATGTTACCACTGTCCATATTGTGGAGAGTTTTACATATATTAGTAAACTGTAACTATAAAATAAAAGGATGTTTTGCTGCCTCTTGCAGCAACTGGAGTCGGAGAAAAAAAAAATTGCTTCACTACGTTGACTTCCGGCGACTTTTAAGGTGGAACATTAATTTGTAATGTTACTCAATGCATAAATTGACGACGTGAATCCATCAGCACACCTTAAATATTCCATATAACAACTCTGACTATTACTTTAGTTTTTATTGTCTCTCTTGGATGACATATATATTTAGTAATGACTGGATCTTCAAGCGTTTATCTATATTAATTTCGGACGGATTATGTGAACTGCAGATATTCTAATCCTCACTTGGAGAAAAAAAAGTGTCATGGAGCGTCGTTCCTGTGTACTCCAGCAACAATAAACCCCTGAGCTCGCCTTAGAAGGACTAAATGCATAAGCAGCTATTTTCAAATATCCCATTTAGAGAGACTCTCACTGCAGCTTGTTCTGTGGACAATAAACAAGGTGCAGACTTCCCTCTGTGTCACTAGTGATAAGGAAATACAACGTGTGCTTGACAGAGCAGTGAGTGACAACAACCCCACCCACATTTAAGGTTACTGTTCGCAGTGGAATCGCTAGCAGACCAGAAGTCTAGGTACAACGTCTGAAGGGTTACTTTTGGTTCCAAAGGTACCATACCGAAAGTGTTTGGTGGAAACAGGGCTTAAGAATCACTGTGTTTTCGTTACCTTACAATGAGCTGTTTATATCTACGTATGGAGCAGGTCCACTGCTAAGGAGTCAGCCATGTTGTTCTACAGTAGCCCAGAATGGACAAAACAAATAATGGCTCAGGATAGAGCCATTCACGTTTTTGCGTTGGTCGTAGTTTTCCTACATGCTTGGCACATGGGATAAAGTTCAGTTTTGCAACCTCACCATTGGATGTCACTAAATCCTACACACTAGACTTTTAAAACAACTGAAAAATAATAATACTGAATAATAAATAGGATCGCATCGTTTAGTGTCAAGAGGAAAATTTTGGAAATTTTTGAAGGGACATTTCAGGTTCTGTTCATTTTTCTCTCTTCTTTCTGCAGGGCCGGGTTAATCTTCTTCCGGAAAGGTGTGCGGTCTGTGGATAAGAAAGGACGGGAGGTGACCTATGACCTCCAGGACAGGGTGAACTTTGCTGTGTTCCCATCACTTCAGGGAGGCCCTCACAACCACGCCATTGCAGGGGTGGCCGTCGCCCTCAGACAGGTCCGGATATCAACATTAATCATTAGTATTCAACAATAATCTACAAAAGCAAATGAGAGAGAAAATCCTTTGGGGAAGCACTTCGCAGAACGTATTCAACACCAGCTTAATTTCAGCAGCTCATGTATAAACCATACGAGTCATCTGGAGTGTCCTGATATGGTCTTTCTTGTAACACAGCATCATTTCTGTCTCTGCAGGCCTCCACTCCCATGTTCAAACAGTACATCGCTCAAGTTCTGCTGAATGCCAAGTCCATGGCTAATGCTCTGCTGAAGAAAGGCTACACCCTGGTGTCAGGTACTGAGGGAACTGAAGAGTGCTTTTTAGAATAAAGATGCATTTTGTATTGTACAAAAAAAACATATACATACATATACAAGTTTGTTTACGTTTTTGTGGTTTTTTCCCCTTGCACTGAATATGGAATTAGATTTAGTATTCAAAGTGATATTGCATTTCCACCGCTCTAAAGTACCTGACGCAATTGCTTTTGGATTGCTTCTTTATTTGCTCCAACCTAATTTGCATTCTGTTTCCATGACTTTGGAAAAGTTCACGTAACTTAAGCTTGACAGTTGAATGGAAGGAAAAAAGCCAATATTAAGAGGAAAGTGATGATAACTTTATCATTGTCTGTATAAAGGTTTGAGAAGAGAGTGAAGGCAATTTATCATACTGTCAGACACTTTTTTCCCCCGAGCTCCGTCAAATTTAAATTCAATTCAATCCCCCTCACCCATCCCTTCTCCCCCTCCTCCTCTTCTCAGGTGGAACAGACAACCACTTGGTCTTGGTTGACCTCCGACCTCGCGGGATGGACGGGGCTAGAGCTGAGAGGGTCCTGGAGCTGGTGTCCATCACGGCCAACAAGAACACCTGCCCTGGAGACAAGAGCGCTCTCACTCCAGGAGGACTCAGGCTCGGTACTCAAATGAGTAGATTTAAGGCTTGTACAGGAAGCGTTAGCTGCAGGAGTGGAGGTTGTTTGGGCATGAATCTGTCAACCAGTCAGCCTTCCTACCTATATGATACTGGATCCTTTCTTCTCCCTCTGTGTGTCTGTCTCTGTGATGTGTTTGCTTTTGTCTGTCTGCGTATTTGTCTGTATGTCCATCGGCCTGTCAGTCAGCCTGTCAGCATGTGTCTCGCCCTAATATTGTATAATACCATTGTCTCTTACAGGAGCTCCGGCTCTGACCTCCAGACAGTTCAAAGAGGCAGACTTTGAAAAGGTTGTGAACTTAATTGATGAAGGGATTCAGATCGCACTGGATGTGAAGAAGAAGACCGGTGAGAGGGGAGCAAGAGTTTGGGGTTTCAGTGGTAGACACACCGTGGTGACATGTTGTTTGTTTAGAAGGCTTTCAAAGGTGTTCAAAAATGTCATGACTGTGTTCACCAAAGGGAAAAATCTGTAATTTTAAAGTTTTTAGTAAGTTCAGTGTTGTACAAATTCATATCCATACAAATATATACTCAGTTGCCAGTTTATTAGGTACAACTAGTTAAATCTAATTCAGTCTAATATAAAGGTCCTGCAGTAAATCCTTCTTATTAGAGAAGTGTTGATTCAACTGTATGCTGATTTTGGAGGATGTAGTTTGTGGTGCTGTTATCTTGTTTTGCATTACATATAGAAAATACAATGTTCAATGCAAGTCAATACTGTATGGCAGACTTAAAACAGATTTAAAACATTGAGCTTGTTGTTTGTATTCCTTCGTCTCCCATCAGGAAATCTGGCCAGCTTCAAGTCCTTCCTCCTGGAGGACCGAGAGACAGTGTCCCGCATCGCAGAGCTCCGCCAGCGGGTGGAGCTATTTGCCAGACACTTCCCCATGCCTGGATTCACTGACCACTGATTAACACCAAACACAGAAAGGCAGTTTCCCCACCGCATCATGGACATTTACTTTACTTTAATCCCTTAATGGAAAATGAGCATTGTTTCAAACACTGTCAGGTTCATGTCAGTTGAAATTTGTGTCAGAGTGCAGCCTTGCAGTCATCTCTGCACACAGTCATTTTTCCATATCAGCTAATGACTTCATATCTGCCAAATAACATGAAAAATACAATATGATGTATCAAAGCCTGATCAATAAAAAGTCAACAATATAAATTGCTAGATAATGCAGATATAATTTAAGTGTTTATTAATGTATTTGTCAGCAACTATAACTCCTCCTGTGAGGCATCCATCAGTGGAGGCTGCTGTTTAAACAGATGATGAATCATGACGTAGTAAAACACGTATTAATAATATTAAATACGTCTGCATGAGAAGTTATAATTGTTGACCAATACTGCACATTAATAAATACTTTTTAATGTCTTTATATCTGTTGACATAATAGTCAACTTATCCCCACACAATGGTGCACACGCAGCCTTCCTCTCTTGATGCATGTCTCTCTCATGCAGCTTTGGAATTTTTTTCTTTCACAAAGTCAGTTTGCTTTCTCTGCCTTTCCTCTCTGTCTTCTTTTCATGTCCTTTTTGGGACCCCGACTTTCCTTTCTTGGGGAAAGGCATGACAGTATACATTAGTGCTTGTTATGCTGTCTCGCATAGCTCAGTTTTAGCTTAGTTTAAACCACCATAGGAGCCTCAGAGAGCTCCCACTATTTTTTTTATACAAAGTTCAGTCTCCCAACTGATTTATTCAGTCAATTTTAATGTAGTTATGGCACTAATTACTTAGACATTAAAAATTTAAATAACAGAAACCAAGCTTTTTGAGGGCCCCTCTCCCACTGGGACCCTGGGTAATCAGTCCCACTATTCCCCCCACTATAATGCCCCTGGTTACAGACAGATTACTGGCTCATCATTACGTGAGATATGTATGAATTTTGGTGCATTACTTTATGTTAGAAGAGCTACAACAGTGCGTGAGAACAGCCTGATTTATTAAAGGTATATATACTGCCTATAAATGTTAAATGTGGAGGACTTGAAGCGCTTTATAGAAGTGAATCACATCAGTAGGTTTTATAGTATTAGCAACCCAAGTTATTACACTGTGACAACTTATTACAGCAATGTGCAAAATTTTTATGGGTCATCATGTTTGAACCAACTAGATATGGAAAAATTTTTCATCTTTGCATGAGTGAGGTATACTCTCATTCAAAAAATATAAAATGCAAGTCTTCTTCAAAAACAATCCAAAGCACATTGTCGGGTTTGTGCAAAAATTTAAATGGCAATATATATTAAAAAGACCATTTTTTGCACAAACCCTACAGTTGTTTTCGAAGGAGACGTGCATTTTATATTTTTTGATTGAGAGTACACTTCACTCATGCACGAGCCCTTCACAAGATGGAATAAACACAGTGCACTTGAAGTGTCCTGTATGCAAAGAGCACCTGTATGTGACTAGTACTAGGACCCAGCTTTGCTTCTACTCCTTTGTCTTCATGGAAAGTGGCCAAAAATGTTGCACAGTAATGTACATTATTTTGCAGTTAATTCAACACCAGCTGCTGTACTTACTTTAATACATTTGTTTTACTTCTTAGACAACTGTTTGCTGCCCTTAGCCAAGAAGGACTGTAAGTGTTTGAGGTATTTGGCTTTTTGTCACTAAGCTCTTTTCATAGCCCTTATCCACGTCAGACTTTGTCCCAGACTGGGAAACTCACAGCAGCTGTGTTGGGAATTGAACACACGCTCAGTTTACACCCACAAAACCACAAACCTAGAGGGGAAACAGATAAAAAAGCACAAACTTTGTTTTTAGGCTTTCTTGTTGTAATACCCCCTGTTCTTTTATTTTGATTTGTACTATAAAGACTGTACAATGTATATACAGTAGATCTTCATTGCAATAAAAACGGATCCTCCATGTTTCTCAAAGTTTGTTGATTTTATAACATTTCAAGAGCTCTCCGTTGTCACTTGTGTTGGTCTTATGAATACCTGCTGCTATGTCTCACACATTTATTTGTCAGAGAAGCAGAGGATTTATGTTTACAGTGGAAGGAGGGAGGAGACTCTGCAGCGTTTATAAACATTGATCCATGTTAAGCTGCTGGCATTTCCTCTGGTCATTTCCTCTCACTGTCAACTTCAGGGAACAGTCCAGAAAAAGAAAAGAAAAGCTGATCTCCAGACAGTGACAGTGATCTGACAAGGAAGATAGCCAGAGTTTCACAACCTGAAAAAACACTGGACATTACAGTTTGATATGTTTTCAGTGAGCTTCAGACGCCTGGTTTGTCCAATGTGGACGTCTTATCTCCACTGGACAGCTGGGTTTGTTTTCTATGTGACAAAGTATTTCATGTCTTTAATTAAAATGAACTTCTTTGCATAAAGACTAATAACCAGACTGTATGTGTTATAAACAAACACAAACAGGCAGGAGGTCGAGGTGAGACCATCTTTACTCAGCCATTTGCAGAAATTCTTGTTTCCTTTAATTCCATTTTCATCTTTGTGACAGTGTCTTTATGTCACCCTGCTACCCCACATTACATAATGCTAATAAACACAGAGTTCATCATGTCTATATGAGAAGATGAGAACATTATGTAACACCAGAGTCCTTCACTGTCCTCACAAAACTTCACAACTTGCGTGTCTATTTATTTAAACGCTTCCTCTCCCACTGTTTCTCAATTTGCTGCAGTCAGATCTTTATTCTCCCCGACAGATAAAAAGAAGAGCCTTCCTCTCACTTTCACTCTGGGATGAAACTTTGTTGTTATTTTATTCTGATGTATTTATTTCTTATTCTGAAAGGAAAGTTTCCTCTGAGACACAAAGTCTTTCATAGAGCGGCACTAAACGAGCTTTGCAACATGAAGCACTGCTGCCTATTGGAGCGCTTAATATTTATTTCACTGAAGAACTGAATGGACTTTTGTTTGGTGTCACACGTCTTTGAGTCCTGCTGGGCTCTTCAGTCTGTCTTCCAATTTTTCGCTCGAAGGTTATTGCTAGTGTTTGTGCCAGAGGAATGTGTCCCCTCCACAGAGAGCGGCCAGCTGAATCACAGGTCAAAGGTCACAGAAGCTCTCACAACTCTGTCATCAGGAAACACACACAAGCAGCATCACAGCACCAATAACGACTCATCCACTTCATCTCTTTGCCTGTTTCTCATGACCTGACAACTTCTTTGACGCAGTATGCATGTGTGTGTGTTTTTTAAAGATCCTTTAGGGAAATCACATACTCCCTCATGCTCCATCGCTCTAGGTCTCTAGCCCTCTCCTTATTGCCACAACAATCCCTGTGGTGTTTAAAAGTCGGATGATTTTTTTGATGTCCACTGTTCTTTCTTCTCTCTTCATTCGCTCTTTTTGTTGCGTTACGGGGAGGAAATGAGATGAGTATGAGCCCAGAGAGCCGGAGGGGAGGTCTGAAGGTTTCTTAAGAGGATGAAACACGAGTCTCACCTTCACTGAACAAAGACAAAAAAATCCTGTAAGAATTTAAGGGTTTTTAATTCATCCTCCAGACGTAGTAAAGTGTTATTAAGGAAGTCAATAAACAGGAAAGAGAGTGATAAATACTGTATGTCAATATTTGAAACGACAAGAGATGTATTTTCCAAAAGAAAGATAATAAATGCCTTGCAGTCACAAATGATGGACTGACAGATCCTTTGGTCTCCTGAGAGCTCCCACACATGTGTATTTATTTTACCTTTACTCCCCACATTATATTTGTGGTATTTTTGGTTTATTTAAGATCTTTATTCACTAACTGTTTATGTTAGTTCAATGTTCATGCTCAAAAAGAAAATTACCAAACACTTTCCTCCTCCTCTTAAGAGACAGATGTGGATTTAGATGTTTAGAGTCAAAGACAGAAGGAGCTTTTACCTGATTCACCTCCTCATTTGAAATGTAATCAGTGTTTGTGTCTGCAGTACGGACAGATACAAGTGTTACCTGGATGCGGACTGGTGTGTACGGTGTGTGTGTGTGTCTGTGTGTGTGCATTGTGTGTACACTTAGATCGTGCACACTGTGCTCTGCTGTCATACATCAACACCATGCTGGGGGACTGCTCAGCATCCTGCCACTGCTGTTGCTGATCAAAGGCACAGGGCTGCTGTCACACACACTGGTGCATACAGACTAACACACACACACACACACTATAAACGTGGTCATGGAAGAACCAATCAGGCTGCAAAGTGACAGCTGCACTGCCAACAGATGGATCTGTTCCATCAGAGTTACTGATTGTGTATTTTTATCGTAGGATGTGGAAAAAGATCTGTATCTGACTCCGTTCCATGCAGGTGGTTGAGAGAAGTCACGACGCAAGTTGGCAACAAACACTCTCATCCAAACATGAAACAGACAGTTTGTTTATTGAAATAAATCGGCCCAGCTTATACGTCTCTGCATTTTTATATCATAACTTACACAGTCGTTGCTGAAGTTAGTGGCTGCTAAACCAACAACATGTACCAGTTATGAAGAAACACATGCAGTGAAGTCACATTAATTTGACCATCATGCACTGCAACAGGGCAAGTAGGTTTTAACAAAAGGGGGTTTCATCAAAGCCTTATACTTGCATATTGTATGGGGAAACATACATTTTAAGCTGCAAAAGAAGACAACAACCCTCAGACACAAAAAAGAAACCTTATAAGTGTTTGTAGGTTTTAGCTGCTTAGAGGATCAATGTGCAGGATTTAGGGGGATATATT
>JAPZEB010000002.1:14427743-14437920 GCA_029783705.1 Chaetodon striatus
AACCTGCATGTCTTTGGACTGTGGGAGGAAGCTGGAGTACCTGGAGAAAACCCACGCTGACATGGGGAGAACATGCAAACTCTGCACAGAAGGGCTCCCTGCTGGGATTGAACCTTGCTGTGAGGCAGCAGTGCTAACCACTGTGCCACCCAGAGTTAAGCAGCATTTTAAAATAAAAGCTTGGGACATTTCCAGCCATGTTTGTAGCTATCAGAGTGGTTATGTTATACCAAAACATGATGCTTTCCTAACCCTACAAAGTGGTTGCTGTGCCCAAACTTAATCACACATTAACAACTATGTTGTCACATCATAAAATTGAAAACTGAAGTATAAGAAACAAAAACTTTCCACACATCCACGACATATGAAACGTACAAATGTAACATATCCGTGGTTTTTTAGAAACGTAAAATCCCATTTATTCTGGCAACTGGGTTGAGCTCTCATCACGATGGAAAACGGTAGCTACTTTCCTGTGTTGCATCAGCCTCAGTGAGCTTCAGCCTCATGACACTGTGTCAGCTGAATGTCTCAGTGAATATGCAAATATAAAAGCACATTCTTGAATTTAAAAAGGGCAGATGCAGCTTTCTTTCAAAGTCACCCTACTTATTCAACTGTGAGAAGCTCACACGTCAACCATCAACAATAACACCAGAGAAAATATGAACTCATCCCAAATTCACATTAAGTGATATTAAAATATACTCCACAAGGTTTTTATGAAGTAGGAAATGTCTTTGCTGAAGTAGCTGAGATTTACTGTAGCCTGCTGTTGGACCAGATGCTTTATACTTATTTGTCACTTCCTGTCTGCAGATTATACTTACTGTAACAGCTCCGAGGATTAACTACTGGCCTGCTTTTACTCAGTCACCCTGCGTCATCCTGATGAACCTGCTGACACACACTGCTGTGGTCTGTGTCTGTGCATGTGTGTGTGTAAGGCAGTGGTGGAACCTAACCAAGTGTATTTACTCAAGTGCTGTGCTTCAGTACACTTCTGAGCTACTTTTGCTTTGTTTTACTGTTTCAATTTTGCTATTTTATACTGCCCCACTAAATGTGATGTAGTTTTTACTCCACTAGCCCACAGATAATTGACA
Source organism: Chaetodon striatus (assembly GCA_029783705.1). Taxonomy (NCBI): domain Eukaryota; kingdom Metazoa; phylum Chordata; class Actinopteri; order Chaetodontiformes; family Chaetodontidae; genus Chaetodon; species Chaetodon striatus. The sequence goes on from JAPZEB010000002.1 coordinate 14,428,853, forward strand.
GCAACAGTTCCTTTTCAGATTCAAGTCAAGATAGAAGAAAAATACAGTTTTAGCTCTTTTAAATCACATCTCTGTACATCTTAAAATATATTAAAAAATACATTAAATCCAATCATATTTTCCTCTTGTAAAACACAATATGATATGTGCTTATGTAAGCTCGTACCAACCAATTTGAACCACTGATATCGCGTCATCCACCATCAATCAATCTGCAACTTTGAACCACACAGGGCTAAGATTTAGTTGCTAGCAACAGTATGGTACATCAGTCTGTCTTCATTTCCCTGAAACATCATGGTTACAGGCCCGCATGCTGGAATTTATTCACTTGAGGAGAATGGTGTCTGTGACAGCTCCAGATTATGTGCAAGGCATTTTACAGTGGACTGATTCAACAAGTACATGGGGCATATGATAAGCTTTGTCTTTCTCTCTCCCTGACGACTGTTCAACAATCAAAGCTTTACTTTCATTTCCAGAACGATGTGACTGAGGTCTAATTCCTTCATTCATCTCTCCCTCGTCCTGCCCCTGATCTAACAATGAGGGAGGTGTGTGTGTAAAGCCACCGGCTGGCTGTTAGCCAGCAGTCAGCTGTGGCTGCTCTAAACTCTGAACCAGCTTTCTTTTCAGCAGTCCAATCAAATGTGAATGACAATACATCTTTTAACTGCAGATCAAATATTTCTTTTCACTGCGAAATATGTCACAGTACAGAAGCTAAAGACGCTCTAACTTCACTGGGGCTTAACGATTTTGGCCTACATCAATAAAACACATGCTTAGTTTGGTAAATACAATGCATTTAATGTTTCAGATGTCTATAAGTAATTTACAGTCTTATTAAAGAGTGATTTCTTCTCTCATATTGTTACATTTTAATAACTGTTAGAGGATCCAAAAAGTAAAACCATCCAGTGCTTTCTAAAAAAAAAAAAAAAAAAAGGCAAAGATTAGAAGATTATAAATCTGTGTAGCAGAGCTTATTTTTTTCTTATTCTCTCCCCAATTAATCGTCTCACAATCCCTAAGATTTATCTTGTGACCCACTGGGCTGGAAACCACTGGACTAAAATACTAAACAGTAAAATGTTCCCTGTAATGCACTGATGCATTAGGCAGCATTCATCCTTCGGCTGTGCAATATTTTCAAAACATTTTGCTGATAAAACTTTTACCAGTATGCATGACTCTTACTTTTAAAAGTATCTTGACATAGTTTTGTAGGTACTTTAACTCAAGTCGAAGAGAACCAGCCATGGATATGATCATTGAATCAAACACTTTTTACTGTCAGCTCAAGATCTGCAGCAACACCCCTGAATGATCATCACGTCTGCCTTTAATTCTGTCTGCCTATCAATCTCTGTCCATCTGTCTGACAATCTCACTCCCATTCAGACTTTTTTTTAATGACGTGTCTCTCTCTGTCTGTCTGTTAACTCTCTATCCACCTTATAAACTTACTGTCTACTGAGACTGTGTGTTTAAACTGAAATCATTAACTTATTCTAATCACTACTTTTTCAGCTTATGGTGATGGAAAGTATACATATATTTACCTAAATACTGCAATATTATACATACAACAGTATGTAAAGTTGTTTAATGAGCTCAGTCTTAAACATCTGTATCAGTAAAATGCAACATACATATAATATTGAATATTCATAGTAATTCTAAGAAATTCAGATAACACAAGCGGGACTGTATTTTGAGTTGTAAGTGATTTTGGACACAGTGTCAGTGTCACTGTGGCACCCACCTGTCTGTCTGACTCTGCCTGACTCTCTTGCTTTATTAAGCCCTCTCCATCTCTACCTGTCTGACCGACTGTCCATTTGTCTGGCTGAATATCTGTCTGTCTCTCTGACTGTCACACTTCCTGACTCTCTCTGTCTATCTGCCTGTCTGCCTGACTGTCTGTCCCCTGTAACATGATCAAGGAGCTGTGGTATAGTCTCACAGGGATTTGCTCCCTGCTGCTTCTCTTGCTGTCTCTCTCTCTGTCTTGCGCGCGCGCACTCTGTCTGTCTCTCAGCCTGTCTGTCTGCCTGTCATGATGATAGACCATATCAAGGAGCTCTGGTAGAGTCTCATAGGGATTTCCTCCCGGCAGCTCCTCTCTCTCTCCTTCTCTCCAGGGAGGCCGATGACAAGAAGTTAAAACTCTGTCACTTCGCTCTGTGACAGCAGAGCTGGTTAAAAGCTGCTGAAATAATCCAATCCCCTGTAGGGACAACTCATATTTTTAAATGTATTTTACTACTTGTACTTGTCAGTTTAGACTTTGGATGTTTGTAAAGGTCATGGGTTTGTTTTCAAAGCCTAAAGCCTCTCTCACGTTGGCTTGATTATAAATGAGCCACTAACGAAACTTAGCCTACTGACTTAGAGTTAAAATAAGATTAGACGAGGCAAAATTAGACGTCTGATTGTGTCAGTGAACCTAGCAACACTCTACAAGCACTGCAGGCAATCATCAAGTTTGTCTGCTACTTTAACTTAATCAATAGTCATGTGTAGCTCTTTAATATACAGTATTTTAGGCTAAATTCATGGTGCACTATTTTCTTAGAGGTGAAGCATAGATATATATCAACATATTGATTTCAGGGGGATGTGACATAATTACTATAATGGTGACATCATAAAAGACAGAAACACAATGTCATTGGATTAGTAGTCCACCAGAAAACCTTCATTTTAACTGAATTAAAGCCCAGCCAGTGATGAGGGCGGCAAATTAGCTTCAGCTAGACCAACAGCTAATACTTCACATTAAATTTTTTTTATCCTATATATATACCAACTGTGAACTCTTACAGGAGGAACTGTGGGTGCAACTTAGCATCTACAGTTCACCCAAATGTACTCACACTGCTGTGAATGTTGCATTGATGTTAAATAATGTGCAGAGATAAAAATTAACACAATAGGCTTTTTAATGGTAAATTATGTGACTCACTATTACCAACACTGGAACTGTCCAAATGCTGATTCCATTCAGAAAAGCATGTTCACATTTGGATTATTTTAAGTTTAAAATAATTATTTAACAAACAAAATTCAGGAAAATTAACCATGCAAAGAGTTTGTTTTTAATCTAAGATCTCACTTGAACTTTAGTTACATGTTAAAACATGTTTTGGATATAGTAGGTTGCTGTCACTGACAGTAAATTACAACAAAGAAACAGAACAGGAGAGAAATAAAGATTACTTACACCAGGGTGCTTCTTAGCATGCTCTACTGCTGTCCGAAATATCATTGCTCCAGTTTATAGAAATCTAGGAACAATGAATGAAAGTTGGTGTTTCAGGCCCTTGTTATCAACAAGCTTTGCAGAGCCGTACACAGACAGGATTTAAACCTGTTGCTCTCTGCATGTTGAGGGAGGAGGGGGGAGGAGAAGGAGGAGAAAGAGGTCATTTACATCTGATTACAGTTACTTCTGCTCCCTTGTTGGAGTGATTACACTGCTGGACACTGTGCAACTGTGTTTATATTCAAACGATAAGGTTTCATCCTTGTAAATGCTCATTAAATATCCAGGCCTGAGACATTTGATGCTCATATCAGGGTGTTCAATCAGAAGAAGTTGTGTAAGCTGCTGCAGAGTCCTCAGAGGCTTTTTCTCCCTCGTTTCCTCCACTGCAGTTTGAAGAGTTTTTGGCCCTTTGGGAGCCGAGTGGAGGAAATGGAAAAGCATACAAACACTGTGTCCTTTAAAAGGCCACATGGGAATATCTATAGTCTGTGGACCTCTACAGTTGTCAAAATAATAATGGCAAAGATGTGTAAAGTACAAATCACAAAAAACATAGTTCAAGTGAGAGCTGCTACGACAAAGAAAAGGTAGGATCCACACAAAGGAATGAGGCTCCTTGAGCTTAAAACAGGGCTGCAACTGACGATATTTTTGTGCGAGCATATTTTTACTCCCATTAAAGAAGTTAAATAAGGTTGAGTAAACAATTGTTAAGAAGGAGTAATACAAATTATAAGGAACGATAACAAAGAAACATTTACACAGATCTGCACAGATTGTTTGATAACAAGTTCACTATGCATCATTTTCAAAAGCACATCCATTTTTGTCCTAGTTTAGATTATTCAAGCTGATTATCTTGGCAACAAAAGGCAGGAACACTCCAAAACATAATTATGTACCACAGTGACCATGTCTGGGCCTTTAAAGGACTTTTCAAAAGGCCAGTCTACACAGTGAACGACCTAGATACAAACTGAAACACAAAAACATTGAGAATTTAGAGACATGGCAACTCAGCTTGTTGACCGTTAACTGCAAAAGAAGTCTCAGTTTTATGCAGCCGATGTTTACATGTGGGTACATTAAGAGGTAATTGTTCCAGCAAGTGGTTTAAATATTGTTCAGCTTAGAAAAGATCAGCTCTGGATGATTATCAACACACAAAGAGCAAAAAAGTGATGCCTGAAGAGCAGAATAAAAATGTCACCTTCACATTAACATTTGAGTTCAGTTTGAGTTAACTGGGGCTTTCAGCAGAGGTGAAAATTTCATCTTGTTACACTTTCTCTCCCAACCCCAGAGGTGATGATATAAACCAAAAATCAAACGTCCAACCAACAGAGATCAGTGAATCGATGCTTTTATCTCATCAGAAGAAAACCTCCCGGTCTGTTTAAGGTACCAGTGTCTCTATCACTGCACTCCAGTTTAAATGGAAAATGTAATTTAATTTGACATATGAGTGCTTCACTTTCAGCTTCACAGATGTGCCGCGACCTCCCACGTACCACATGTCTGTGTTCAGATAATTAGGCAGCACGTAAGGAAAAACATACGCCTTCTTCTAATTCAGCTTTTACTTTAAGTGGCTCTCTTATTGGTATCTATGCTTTAAAAAAAGACTCAGCTATGAAATGAGCATAAAATAATACTGAAAGCATCAAACTTTAGTTCAAATGAAAACAATGATCATTTGCGAGCGAGGAGGTTTTTTTTAACAGCAGAGATTCATTATAATGACTTCATCAGCCTCAGACAAGGTGTCTCCAGACACTAATAAATCCCAGTGTGAGACAGGGCGATAGCTCTACTAACCTGTCAAAGCTATGTGTGTGTTTGCGCGCGCGCGTGTGTGTCATCCGTGTGTAGTAATAGCAGTCAGATCTTTTGCAAATTAGCTCCTGGAACTGTCTTGCAAATCCCTAATCAGCCTCTGTTTGTGTGTGTGTGTGTGTGTGTGTGTGTGTGTGTGTGTGTGTGTGTGTGTGTGTGTGTGTGTGTGAGTGTGTGGACAATTCATTGGACAAATAACAACAATAGTCAGAGCACATTCAACCAGTGTTTCACAGCTGCCTTAAAGAGATACTGAATCTCAGATCTACCTCTTCAGTATGAAACACACTGTGCCCCCTGTAGACTTGACGAGTGACTCTGAAAAGTTTGTAGCGTGATTCAACTTACTTAAAAAGATTTCCAAATGTGACAAGTTAGTAAAAAAAAAGTAATGAAACATCCACAGAAATTTCTCAAACTGCTTTTGTGACATAGTCAAGTTTTCCTCTCAAACGAAATCACTTATGTTCAAAATAAGACATTTTTCAACAATATGGATCAATGCACTGCTTCCTGGTGCATTTTTTTCTGTTTATTTATTTCACCTTTATTTAACCAGGACGTTTCAATGAGATTGAAAATCTCTTTTACAAAAGAGTCCTGGCCAAGGTAGCAGCCAATCAAATCACACTGAAATGAAACAAACACAACATATAATACAAGTATCCACAATAAAGCAACTTTTGAAACATGTGGCCTCTCAAGAAAAACAAGCACGTCTCTATCACCACATTCTTAATGATGCCCTTGAATTCATTGAATGATATTAGTGTTTCTAATTTTAGATCTTTTTGAGGATTGTTCCATGTCCAAGGTGCAGAGTATGTTTTCCCCAGATCTGTTAAAACCCAGGATATGTTAAAAAGCAACCACCCAAAGGAGCGTAGCTGGTAACTACCAGAGCTGACACACAGAGAGGGAGCAGAGGTAGGCCACAAGTTTGCCCAATATTGCTTTATAGATAAAAATACACCAGTGCTGTTATGTGCAAATACTCAATGATGTCCAACCCACCCAATCATAAATAATGCAGTGATGAGCAAGTGACTTTGCATTTGTAATAAAACTATATGTGAAAAATGTGTAGACAATAGAGAAGTGGATTATGCTGCAGAAATAGTTTAATGTGTTTATATGGATACTTTGGTTCTTCTTTCCACTGCGTAAACCTCTAACTACTGGAATCAATAGTCAATGATTTGAATTCAAGCTAACAACACCCTCTGTTTTTTTGTTTTTGTTTTTTTTTAATTCATTTTAACTTTTATTAAGACAAATATCATACACAACATATAGCAACACACAGCACGGCACACATATACATATCTGGGTGTCATGTAGTCATGGCTAAGCCTCCCTCTGGCCACCAATTCAGACTTTCGATTAGCATGTTAACTGATTCCCCCAAAGAAGTACCATAACATATACACATATAAAATACATACACACACCCACACACATCTCCACAAATGATATAACACATAAAACAGGCAAACACATGCTGACACACACACACACACAAACTCACAAGCATACACATATGCACAAACATGCATTAAACAGGATAATAATAATAATAATAACAATAACAATAACAATAACAATAATAACAACAATAATAATACACTGGATTTATTATCTCTGATTTGCCCAGACTCCACTCTTCGTGAAGAGCGCTATGATCATTTCATTTCCTCTCAAGTGGATGACAATAGGCAAGGCAAGTTTATTTATATAGCACTATTCAGACACAAGGCAATTCAAAGTGCTTTACAGGGGCATAGAAACAGAGGAAATATAAGACATTCAGATAACAATAAAATAACATCCAAAAGTGAAAAAAAAGGAATAAACATATACATGTTTATCCTCAAAAGATTTTAAGTGGAATATACCTTTAAAAGAAATCTCTGTAAACACTATGTGAAAGAATACCAACGAATAATGATTAGTCATTAATGATACAGGGAAAGCAGCATCTTATAAGTTATCCATGTCCTCTGTCATGGGAGGAGACATCAGGTCTGCTGGGGTCACTCAGCTCATTATGTTGAAGCCCTGACACTGGAGAGACACACAGCTGCCAAGAAGTACACTGAATTCATTGGTTGAGTTTGGAAATAAATGCCACAAGGCAAACAGTAATCAAACATGGACGTCTTTAAGAGCATAATGTGAATTTGGTTGTGTCTTGGATCTAAAAAACAAACAAACATAAGTTTGGCACAGGAAGTCAGACGTCACGGCTTCTTACATGAATGCATCAACTTAAAAGACTTTTCAAAACAATTTGTCTACAAAGGTACTGCACGTAAGTACAGTTCTAAGGAGGAGTACTTCCATTTTACTGTAGTACTTTTTAACTGCACTTCATTAATTTGACAGATAGTCAGTGTTTTCTTTTACAAATAGAAAGCCTATAATAATAATGGAAAATATTATACATTATTATGGATTTAACTACCCAAAAGTGTGTGCAACATAACATAAATTAGCTCCACCTCAACTAGTTACCATGTTACTTTTACTTATATTTTTCTTTTGATACTTAAATGACATTTTGTTGTTAAAACATAGTCACTTGTACATAAACTTTCAAATGCAGCACTTTCACTTGTTATTGAGTATTTGTGTAGTGTGAGTTGCTACTTTTGCTGGGGTAAATGATGTGAAAACTTCTGCCATCATTTCCACTCAGAACTATGCAGATGACCAAGGAGTTGTTAGAAGTAATAATAGGCTTCCCACCTGCAAACAAAAGCCATTATTCTTCGAAATGGCATGCAAACATTTTGTCCCTGTGCAAAGCCTGAAGAGAACCAGGAAGCATGGAGAGAAATAGCTGTAGGTCTTTGCAACAAAAGTTGCCTTGGATTCCAACAAGTCTTCACCTTATGTAACAGTGCCAACTGGACACTCTGCCAACAGGCTATTTTAAACTCTGTAATCATCAAGACAAGAACAAAATAAGTGGATCAGATTGTTGCCTCCAGAGGTATTATGAATTTGTGACAAATTTTACACAAGGAAAGTTAAATAAAATAACATTGTGAAACCATTAAAAAAACTCATTGTGTGTCTGTCACACCTCCAACTCTGGGTCCTTATTTTCTCCTCCCCTCTGACACTGGACTGTGTGACATGAGCTCAGCCCTGCCTGCTGCTCCTGCTGACCTGTAGCACGGAGCTCACAGATAAATCCTCCTAATTGGACTCTAGCCAACACTGTGGCACAAACTGTGCCAATACAGGTCCAACACAGACATGTGTGGTGTACCTACAGTATACCATGAGCTGTTCGGCAGAGAATTTATTTAGAAACCCCACCTAATGATGACGCATATTGGTCCTAGCAGTAAATTTGACTTGTTCATGGCTGACATCTGTCAAGGTGGTAGAGGTGAGCACGATGGAGGTGAAGGCAGGTATGAACATAGATAAAAGTGGGCGCCATGGCCCATCACATGTTTTTCTCACTGAATTTGAGCCACAGTGTATCTTTAAGTGCTAAGAAAAGCCAGGCCACTATCAAAATGGATCACAGCCACATAATAAAGTAAATAATAGTCTTTACAGATTATCCACCTGCTTGTTTATGGTGTATAACAACCCAAAAGTCACACAATGGCATCCCCATTAGCTGAACACAACACATGGAAATGAAAAGGTAGGAAACACAGTATCTATTGTGTTCTTTGAGTTGCACCTGCAGTTGAAGTTTTTTCTCTTCACATCATTAAGAAAGCTTTAATGAAATTTAGTGTAGTCATAGAAATAAATCCTGTTTACTTGCTTTTACACATAAAAGATTGCCTTGTTTTTCCTTTTTAATCCCTCTTGTTAAATTTGAGCCAATCACCCTGCAGTCATAGGCCTGTTTTGGCTCTGATTAGCCCGCTCTGCCCTGCTGTGGAAACCAGGGGTGTGTGTGTGTGTGTGTGTGCGTGTGTGTGTGTGT
>JAPZEB010000002.1:14450128-14484147 GCA_029783705.1 Chaetodon striatus
GCCTCCCGTTCGAGGTGTTCCAGACACATCCAACAGGTAGGAGGCCCTGGGGCAGACCCAGAACACTCTGGAGGGATTACATATCTTGTTTGGCCTGGGAACACTTCGGGGTCCCCCAGGAGGAGCTGGAAGGCGTTGCTGGGGAGAGGGACGTCTGGAATACTTTGCTCTGCCTGCTGCCCCCACGACCTGGCTTCAAGTAAATGGTTGAAAATGGATGGATGTGCCTAACTAAGATAGCATTACCTTTACCAACTGATCCTCAAATCCCTTTCTCAGTTAAAAATAAAGTATACTACTGCTTGTAAATACAAACATTAAGTCGTATATATATCCAACCACGTGTCTTCTACAAGCATCTAAACCCTCCAGTTATCCTAAGGAATTTTAATAAGGTCAGTCATTTACTACGATATACTATAATAGGGCTAATAGCTCTGCAGTGCAATATAAACAATACTGCTCTTTTATTTCCATGTCCTCTACACAGATCATTAGTTAGTGAGGATACTGACATGCCATCATGGGCATATTAAAAACCCTTATATAGGGTTTCTGTTTAAAACAAATCAGCAAACACTGAAAAAAAAATCAACTAGAGAAGCGGTTTCAGATTACTTGCAGTGTTTTAGTGAACTTATACGATAGCCACCTACAGCTGACAAAATCTGCCAGCAACACCAGTCATTTCATCTGACAAAACCCAGTCATTAGGTAGAAATGTAATGCATGTTTTTGTTTCCTTCTGTGTGAAGTATTATGTAAGAACCTGTTATTTAAAAAATATAGATACAAAAGTATTTTGGCAGATGCCACTGTTAGAGAGAGAATGTTAAGCTAAACAGGTGTAGCAACAGTCACAGAGAGGGTGGGGCTTGTGGTTTTGGATCAGTAGGGTGAGTTAGACATCACTCAGATGCAGTTTGTACATGCTCACACAGGCCTGAGGCAACAGAAGTGAAAAAACCTGTGTGTGAACTATGTGTTACTGTTAACTGTCTGCCATTGTATTTTATTGAGAGAAGTCCATGCAATATACACTACTTTAAGCTAACCATCTCACAATACAATGCCCTGCATTTTATAGATGCAAAAATTACTGTGTGAGGTGCAAAATGATGGTAATAATAATAATAATAATAATAATAATAATGCATTTTATTTGTAGGTGCCTCTCAAAGCACTCAAGGACACCTGACAAGACACAGTTAAAAAGCAAGCAGCAAGTAATCCACAGACCATTAAGTCAAAGAGATCAGTAATATAGAGTCAAAAGTTAATCAAATAGACAAAAATCCAATATAAATCCTATATAAAAAGCAGGTATAAAATCAACATCAAAATAATCATCATCATCAGTGCAAATCTCAATGTGTGTGTCACCATTGGATCAGACCAAATATGCCAGCTTGAAAGTTTTCAAACTGATTTGAAGGTGGAGAGAGAATCAGAATTGTCTCAATAATGTCTCATGGGATAGAGCTCCAAAGGTGATGATGATAATGATGATGGTGAGTAGTAAGTGTCTGATATCTTTATTGACTGCTCACTAACTATTGAGCGTCTGTAATATGGGTAGTAGTGAATAGGCCTAAATGAACGTGAGAGTGATTTCAGACACAGCCCTTGTTTTCATTTGTTGCTCTGATCCCCCAGTAAGAACAAACCAACTAGACCTCCACTCTATTTTCATCCTTGTTACATACACCAGCGGGATAAAAACAGTAGGCCTAAAACGGATTTTATTGGAGCTGGTGTAAACTGGGAAGAACTGATTTATTTTTGGTGTGGATAATGGGGGAATATTGCCACCATATGGCCAATTATAACACCCATAAACAGAAGCAACATCTAACTTTCATGAAGTGCTTTCTTTGGTCTTCTTGTGTAAGTCACCTTTCATTTATTTTTGCAAATACTGATTTTCACTACTCCTCCCACAAATTGTATCACTGAATCTTAACCACATGTGCTGCATATTTGGAACATATTTGGATGAGATGTAAAAGCTGATCATTTGTTTATTTATCACCTTGGTTTACTGTAAACTGGTTGTTCCAAAGATAAGGACTGAATTAGGAAAGAAATCTTTTAGGTTTCCAGCTCCTGATGTATGGAACAAGCTTCAGTCTGAACTACATTTACACACACTGATCCCTTTGACTGATTTTAAAGAGAGAGTGTAATTTTGGGGAGTCTTGGCTTTTGGTCTGTAAATGTTTTATCTGATTGTATGAGTGTTTGTTCTGTGTTTGTAAATGTTTTTCTAATTATTATAAACTGTAACTATGTGACTGTATTGCTGCTGTCTTTGTCAGGTCTCCCTCGGAAAAGAGACCCCCATCTCAGTGGGACTAACCTGGTTAAATAAGGCTTAAGTAAAAATAAATAAAATAAAAAACCTTGGTTTACTATAAACTGGTTTAGGATCTATTCCTGTTACTATAATTAATTATGGCTGAGGTCTAAGTCCAGCATGACAGTGTGACAGTGAACCATGAACAGTACCAGGGCCTGAAAATGAAGCAGCACAATAGAATTCAGCCATTATTCATTTTATTATTTACACAAATAAAAATGTCTACTGTGGCAAAAGGCTTTTTTGTAGGAAGGCATTATGAAGCTGACATAACAGCGAGTGGTCCTGCAAAATATTGTGCTATCCAACCTTTAGGTGGCGTGGTAAGTGGTCAGGACTCGCTTGGAAGTTTCTACAATTAATTCAATAATCCCTGGATTTTGGTGTGACTATTCTCCAAACATTGTGGTCACCATGCCAATCAGCATTATGTGATGCAGATACATAAAATATCTTTTTTCTTTCATTAAGAAAATCTCGCGACTGTGCATTAAGTGCCACCTGACTCTATTTGTATTTTGCCTTTTTTTTGTCACTCTCACTATGGTCACACAAAAGGTTTGGGATTGGATTAAATGATTGAATTCTCCTTCCACCCAGGCAGTCAAAGCTTTCAGACACAAATAACAAATAACCTGTGCTGAGAAAAAAAAATCTCTTTTCTCTAAAATCTCAACACACACACACACACACACACACACACATACACACACACCGTCCAATTACTGTGGCCATGGCAACTATCAGAGATTATTGCTTCCAGTCAGCACTGCACGGCTGTTAGACGAGGCTATAAGCCCCTCCGTATCTCAGGCCTACACACACACACACACACATACACACACACTGATGCTGCGTGCTTGCAAGCATACACTCCCCTCGCTGAGTGTCTCTTGCTTTCTCTCACTCATACACACACACATAGAGCCTGAATAAATCCCTCTTTGTAGCCTTAGAAGCTAAATTGGTCGCCCCAGCAACCAATCTCACAGCCCTTTCAAAGAAAAAAAGGCAGACTGCAAATCCATTTGTCCCAAAAAGTGGGGATACATCTATCGTTCTGGAGAGAATTTAATGCGGCCTGGTATATTTTTTTCCAATATGAGTTTTCAGATTGCAAATTTGCAACATTTTTTTTCTGCAGGAGGCCTATAATAATTTTTTTGCATGTCTTTCTTTCACATTTCTCGATAGATGTAGCCTTGAAGCAGTTTCTATTTCTCAGATTTAGGGTGAGGCAGCATGTATTTTGCGTGCTTGTCTCTGTGTGTGTGAGTGTGTGACATTTGCAGCCGATCCTCTGTCCCAGCGTTAGCCCGGGGATTGTGCATGCGATGGGGGGGAGGAGAGATGCCTCAAGGACTCTCCCCATTTCCTCACTGTCCTACACATACATACACACGCACATACCCCCAGACACGGATGACACACACTCACTAACAAACACTATGTTGGCTTGAGCACAAATGGCAGCTGGCAAAGCAGCCCAAGCCAAGCATGAAAATATGCGGAACTTTCTCTGTCCTCTGGCTGGTTTCTAAATTTAGACCTATCGTCCATGTTGCGTTTTTGTCTTGCAATGCTGCTCGAGAAATATCGTCTCGATTATCGTCTTCTGTACGTGCTTCTGTCTGTAAGACATTTTTTACAGCCTTGAAAAACACATTTGCTCCATATATGTAATCCCTGATTAACAGAAATGTTCAGTGTTTCTAAAGCTCATAAATGGCGGCTGTGATTTTTCAGCCTTCCTGCCACAGCGGGCTACATTTCTGCAAGCAGGCTGCAAAAAACTGATGACAGTTTTGCTCAGCCGTGTCACAGCAGATTATGGAGGCAAAGATGAGGTGCTTCGTATTCCCGAGGAAGCTGAGGTGAAGAAGAAATAACTCTCCCCTTGAGATTATTTCCACTGCGCAGATCTTTCATAAAAGCAGCCCACTACAAAACAATAATTAATATAGCTATCAGATTAAGATTGTGGTGTTTTTTTCTGTAATTCAATGTGAAAGAAAAAAAAAATCAGAGGAGGAGTCTGACCTGTTTTTTTTTTCTCTTTCTTTCTCTCTTTCTTTCTTTCTGTTTTTAAGGAGCTNNNGTCGGTGATCTGCAGCAGGCCAGCCGCAGGATGATCATCATATCAGCAACGAGTTGCATCCCTTCACAGCCGGCTGAACATGATCATCTGGAGTCAAATGAGCTGGAAACTTAAAATCTGTACACATGTGCATTCATGAGAAATTCAGACACGCAGATCTGAGTTAACAGCGCCATTCATTTACATGTTTTAATATGAGGGTGGGGCGAATAATGGTTGAACTGTATTTTCGATGTCTGAAATGTGTAAAAACAAATGATTGAAAAATGTAATAAAATATTCTCTGTTGGCAAATATTCTGTGTATAATTTAGAAACAAATTTCATAATTCTTTAAATATATTTGTCATGAAATATTTAGGCTTTTTGTCTTTACGCGACAGAAAATACGCACGAGTTGTGTGTACCACTCTGATCTGTGGGCGCAGGCTGTCTCAGAGTTGAATATGCTGCTGGTGCGCGTGCCTCATTTCACAAATTTAAGATTGATTTCACATGTTAAAATGCAGCTGAGCAGGTCAGGCGGAACAGTTAAAATTTTCTCTAACGAAAAAAAAACAAAAGATGAATTTTGCACTAATAGTCTATCATCTGTGGTTCATTTATGTATGGCGTTGGTTGTATTATAAATATCGCAGCCTAAATGCAACCGCAGGTCAGTGTAAGAATTTAAAAATGTACTTTTAAATTAAATATATGCAGGGGTCTTCTTAAATAGCCTACATGCACGACGCTCCTGGCACGTTGACGCATTTCCCGTCGACCTGTTGACAGGATTCAACATGAGAGCAGGTGAAATGTTTGATCTTTTCATTCATACATTATGTCACGAGCTATTCTGTAACACTGCTGCCTTTAAATGACCTGACCGTTTTATCCTCGTGACCACTGTGCCGGTGAATTAAAGTCTCTCCCTCTCTCTCTCTGCCATCGTGACAGTCCGCTGTGCGCGAGCTGCTACACTGGCACTCTATGCGGACACGTGCACGCCCCTCGCGCTCTCCCTCCTCTCTCCGGGTGATGCAGTCAGAGATTCCAGCGCTCGCGCTGTCACCATCAGGACCCCCAACTGACAATAAAATGCTAAATTGTCTATTTTAGAGACAAATGCGGACATATTTCCGTTTGTGTCTCTGTTTTGAGGCGTTTTCTCGTTGAGGCGGATGCCAAGGAGTGTTTTTGAGGGAGTAATATGGATGAGCAAACCAAGAGAAGCGGCTGAGGATTTTTAACGGTTTGGGTGAGACGGGTAGGCAGCCGTAAGAGGGCTGGTTAGCTTAATTTGCGACGACATCAAAGAGGCAACAGGCATGACTTTACAGTCGCAGTTTAAAAAAAGCGAATAAATCACCCTGCATGCTTCTGCCTCTATGTTTTTTGCTCGGTAATATCATTTTTCATCTGAAGAACGTCTTTTAATTCGGGTAAAGATGGCTCATCTAATACGACACAAGCTCACCAACAAGCTGACAAATGCGGCCCACACGGTGTCCAACAAATCTCAGGCCAAGGTCAGCGGGGTGTTTGCCCGGCTGGGCTTCCAGGCCGCCACGGACGAGGAAGGTTTGGGTTTCGCCGAATGCGACGACTTGGATTATGACTACAGGCAAGGGATGCAAATGGATGTCCTTCAGGGAGAGGAGGAAGAAGGGGGACACATGGAGGGAGAGGGGGAGCTGGAGGGAGACAGCCACTACCAGAGGGACGGCACCGGTCGGAGGCCCTCGTCCCTAAAGACAGGGGGCTCACTGGATGAGGACAAGCCAAAAATCACGTCATGGGAAGCTGGCTGGAACGTCACCAATGCCATTCAGGTACACTGTGATTACTTTTACTTTGCATGAGTGCATGCAAAAACACCAAGGGCTGCATGGATCAGGCCTGCAAGTGGACCAAAAGTCACCTTGAAGATTTTCAAATTCTAAGATTTATATTTTAAGATTTTATTCGGAATACTCTGGGGTTGCGCATATTTCAAACAATCCAAGATATGAATAAATCAATATGATCAATATTGTCGAAAAAAATATAGAGAGCTTTAAATGTATCCCAAATTACTGTTATCATAATTTAATTCAGGATCCAATTTAACGTTTAATCCACAGCGTGAGAGTGAATTCATCGCAGCCAGAGGGTGTTAGGATTTATTTATTCAAATCTTTTTATCAGTGGAGCTGCAGGCAGGGCCTGTATGACTTTGATAGCCCTGAGGCTGAATGGCACCCACGTGCTTATCTGCGTCCCCATCAAATTGAAATTGTAATCAAATGAAATTGAAAATTCGTTTAAAAATTTCCTTTTGCAGCCTGAAGCCTACGCAGACTAAAGGCCTTTTTTTCAAGGGCGCGGCGAATGAGAAAATAATTGTGTGACATTGGAAATGAATCAGCTTTGATAAATCAAATATTTCTGGATTGCATTGTTGTCTTAATGCGCAAAAATATTTTTTTTACTCATTTATTTTACCTTATTTTTTAGTGTTCTTATGTAAGATGTGCGCTGTGTGAGCCAGTTATTGCATGCCTGGGCTGGCTCGGCCTGTCACTGCGATGTGGGCCTCGTCCATTACCACTCAACTGCGCCTCTCTGTCCGCAGGGCATGTTCGTCCTCGGCCTGCCGTACGCCATCCTCCACGGTGGCTACCTCGGTCTCTTCCTCATTATCTTCGCTGCTGTGGTGTGCTGTTACACCGGAAAAATCCTCATCGCGTGTCTGTACGAAGACAACGAGGATGGCATAAAAGTGCGCGTGAGGGACTCCTACGTGGACATCGCCAATGCCTGCTGCGCGCCCCGCTTCCCAGCGCTGGGCGGGCACGTTGTGAACGTGGCTCAGATCATCGAGCTGGTCATGACCTGTATTCTTTACGTTGTGGTCAGCGGCAACCTGATGTACAACAGTTTCCCGGGGTTTCCCGTCTCCCAGAAAGCTTGGTCAGTGGTGGCCACGGTGGCGCTGCTGCCTTGCGCGTTCCTGAAGAACCTCAAGGCCGTGTCCAAGTTCAGCTTGCTCTGCACTCTGGCGCACTTCGTCATCAATGTCCTCGTGATTGCCTACTGCCTCTCCAGGGCACGCGACTGGGCCTGGGACAAGGTCAAGTTTTACATCGACGTGAAGAAATTCCCCATCTCCATTGGCATCATCGTGTTCAGCTACACCTCCCAGATCTTCCTCCCCTCCCTGGAGGGAAACATGCAGAAGCCCAACGAGTTCCACTGCATGATGGAGTGGACTCACATCGCAGCCTGCGTCCTCAAGGGCCTCTTCGCCCTGGTGGCCTACTTGACTTGGGCAGATGCCACTAAAGAGGTCATTACGGATAACCTGCCTACAACCATCCGGGCTGTGGTGAACATCTTCCTCGTCGCCAAGGCGCTGTTATCTTACCCGCTGCCATTCTTTGCTGCAGTCGAGGTTCTGGAGAAATCCTTGTTCCAGGATGGTGGGAGAGCCATCTTCCCTGACTGCTACGGCCCTAGCGGGCAGCTGAAATCGTGGGGTCTGGGCCTTCGAATTGCCCTGGTAGTCTTCACCTTGCTTATGGCCGTCTTTGTCCCCCATTTCGCCCTCCTTATGGGTTTAACTGGGAGTCTCACTGGCGCTGGCCTGTGCTTCCTCCTGCCAAGTCTCTTCCACCTGAAGCTGCAGTGGAGGAATCTCCTGTGGCACCACGTCTTCTTCGACGTTGCCATTTTTGTTATTGGGGGCATATGCGCCATATCTGGCTTCATTCACTCGATCGAGGGGCTCATAGAGGCGTTCAGGTACAATATCCAAGACTGAGAGCTTCAGAGATGACCTTTATCGAATGGAGATGTCCTGAAATGCCGCACTCCGGCAGGTTGTCATAACGCAGACCTTATCAAAACATCACGTTAACCACTTGACAAAGAAGCTCATGAGGAGGATAATTTGTGTGAAATGTACATCTTTTTATTTTGCCTTCGTGATAATGTGCAATAATAAACTCTACAATCATAGTGTAAAGTAGTCTACTCATTCCAGAAAACATGTTTGATCATTAACTGGACAGAGGAACAAAGTCTCCGCATGACAGGGGGTGATTAGATATGCGGGCATTAATAAGCCTGTCCAGGTTATCAGTCTTCATGCAAAGAGTTGTCAAAGATCCAGTGAAAATGTTTGCCATGGGTATTAACTGTGAGTGTGTACGTGTTTATATCTGGGGAATGAAATATGTGAAAAACAATGGGGTGAATATGTTATTATTGGTTTTTGAGCTGCTAGATATATCATAAATCCCACTTCAGAGAAAATGTAAGACAAAGGCACCCATCAGATCAGATGGTGCTCTGTGGATTATAATAAACCATGAATAACTTATGTGTAGTTGTTTAAACAAAATTATTTATTTATTTATTTCAGTTTCAGTGTGATTTACTTTCCATCTTATGCCTATAGTAGTCCTCGTTGGCTCGTTTGTTTTCTTGGTGTTTCAAGTGTCATACTGGATGAAGTGAATTCAAAGTGCAAGCAAGTGGGTCCTAATTGTGTTATATGAAAAAAACAATGTCTGTCTGATAATATTCTCTTCTCCTATTGAAATTGTTAATTGTGATTTAATGGAACTAATCATGGTGTGTGAGACAAAGAGTATTTGTTGAATTAAGAGACAAATAAATCAAATATTTTATGGCTGGTGATTTTAATGTTTCCTTGAAATGTATCCAGGGTCGACTCAGAAGCCTTGCTGATTTTACTTTCTGTTATATATTTACTGTCCCGGCCTCTGTTGAACTTCCTCTTTAAAATGTTAATTAAGCTTCCCCTTTCCTAAAACAGCAATGTGAGCATTCGAAGACAAGACTGTAGGTTGCAGGCTACAATGCTGCGTGTCAAATGGCATGTAGCTATATTTGCCTATTTAAATAACTCTGGACACAGTGCAAAGCCTCCAAAATAGCATACAGCAGACTGAGAGAAAATCTGGCACTGTTGATATTAATGATACAACTGTTGCCAGCTTGGCATCTTCAAGTGCACCTGTCAATTCAGAATGTAAACGTAAACAGAACAGATTATTTAGTTTTTACTTCCTTGTACATGTTTGTCAACAACAACAGGCCTTTCTTCTGAGCTTTAGGATGATGTTCAAAATACTGGCATCTGATTAGGTGGATTTATGACAACCTACCTTCAGAAACATGGCTATTGTACTTAAACATGTATGAAAATTTTAACCTTAGCTACTATAACAAGGATTTTGGTTAGCATGTAGAAATGATTCACACAGAGCAGAGTCCAACAATACACGAGTTTCCTGTTCTTCACACAATTAAGCCGACACCCCGTCTGCCTGGAACTGCTGCCAGATGTCAGTTAGTTTCACTTCTCAGTAAAAGAAAGCAGTGCTGCTGTAGATAAATCGACAGCAGAGAAAGTGTGAGGACAGTTGTTAAGAGAGTGACTCTTAACTCGGCAAACAAACTTCATCCTGCAACAATTCAGGTATGCTTCATACAACACTACAGCAACTTTATTGAGAATGTTTGATTTTATGTTTAACAGTAAAATGTAAAAGTCTCAGCATTCTTTATCAATGCAGAGTTTCATGGTTACGTTCATGCTCAGATGTTGTATTTGGTACATTGCTTGCACCACAGGGGACCCACGAAAATGCTGCTTCCTGTGTTAGTGGTACTCACGCTCATCTCTTTAACCTGTGGAGAAAATCCTGCAATACAAATCATCCTGACTAACAAGGGACTCCAGTACGGTAAGGCAATGTGTGATGGTGTTATTCACTCAGTTACTCACACAAATAATTGCTTCACATGGCGTGAGATGAGTCGTTCCATAAAGAACCCAACAAGTGTATGCATGTGTGCTGCTTGTCCCAGGAAAGCATGTAGGTGCAGGATGGATTCAGGAGAGGTTGGACCACATCACTCTCCCTGACATCAGCGGGAAAATCCGCATTGGCTTCCTTGGCAGTATAGGCTACACACTGACAGGGTAGGATTACATAGTACACTCCTGGATATAAAAGTCTTTTATACTTGATTTCTTTTTTTTCTTTTTTTTTACCTTTTTTACCTTTTTTACATCACTCACATCTGTGTCCTCACACCTATCTACACCTGTCTTTGCTCTCCCCCATGTGCACCAGCACCACTATAGTCAAGTGTGACTTTCCGGAGCCATCTGTTCATTTCTATCAGAACAACACAGGATTCAAGACATCCATCCCAGGCCTCAGTATTGCTCTCACCGGCAGATGGATTACTCACTATGGCATAATGTGAGTGTTCCTGATCTCTCTGCCCTACATGTAAGATCCTTGACCATGAAGTCAGTAACCCCCCAGCTGTTCAGTCAGGGTTTGTAGTGACATTTCTCAGGTTTCCCTTTAGCCAAATCATCGGAGCAGCAGAGACAATCTGATTATCCTATAAAAGTGATTAAATATACTTCTTATTGTTTCAATGCATGTTAAATATTTCAGTTTGAAATGTTGGCAGATACATTTACATATAGAGGCTAAATGAGGAAGTGATATTAAAATTCAAAACAGCCTTTGTGTTCTCAGTTCATTTATGGTTGATTAGAAAAGGAAGTGTCTTTTTTAAAATGTCACGCTGCGTTGTTTCCCCTGAACTCTCTTGTGGAGCTATGGTTCACTTATGCTACACTGTCACCACTGTCACAAAATAATAACAATTTTACTGCATCAAAACCTGAACTTGACATGTTATCCTGAATCAAACTGTGTCCATTAGATCAGTTAATTGAATTAGCAATGTAGACAGTGATAAGTGGAGCGATCCATTTACATGCATCTTAGAAAGTGGCATAAAGTTAGTTAAACCAGTGATTTTGGTGACTTCCTGTTCTTTCACCCAGTAACATCAGGCCACCAACACTGTGGTCCACCCAGTAACTATGGTGAATGGGAAAGTAACAGCTAACTGAGGGTGTTAAACGGCCAGGCAGAAGTCTGTAGTCAGCACTCCACTGAGTTGTTTTAACTTACAGTGCTACAGTGCTATGTGTACTCTTTAGTTGGCATTTTAATCAGACTTTTAATGCTTTTTTTAAACTCTAGATTTATTATTTAGTCAATAATGCTTGAATTGTTAGCCACTGATAAGCCAGCAATGATAATTTACCTTTTAAATGTACTGTAAACAAAGACACAAGCGCGGGAAACTATGCAAAAGAAAAACAGAACGCATTACTTTCATACTTTTAATTAGATTTGCAGTCAGGTGTTATTCATAATGCATGTACGTTAGAGCTTGGACAGGTCACCAATCTGTTAATTTAATGTATATGTACACTACATACACACAAATACACACAGATGGCTGTGGCTTTGAAGGTGTATGTTGCATGAACAAATGTTCAGCAACGCCAGCATGCGTTGACTTTGTACTGTGTGTTTTCAGACATGACGGAGGATCATTCGACATGGCTATATTTAATATCGATGTGACCTCTGTGGTGGAGCTGGGGACAGACACTGGTGGGCATCTGTCTGTCACCAGTGTTGGCTGTGATGCACAGGTTGGAGATGTGGACATACAGTTTCACGGTGGAGCCAGGTACAGTGGGACAGAGAGAGGGAGAGAAACCAAGAGAGGGTGACACTGATGTCAACATATCAACACTGTATTTTCATTTGTCAACAGTTGGATGTTCCAGCCTCTTGTGGAACATTTCAAGGGGCATATCAAGGATGAAATACAGGGCAGTGTGAGTGTTTCACTATGTTTTTGTCACATATATCCGTGGAGGCTCTGTCTATGCTGCATGATTATCAGAGAAAGCTCAAGTGAAACCTACTATACAGACCAGACAAGACATTTGCCTTGTTTTGTCCTCCACAGATCTGCCCTTGGGTGGAGGAAAACATTGTGAGCGTGGAGTACAGCCTACAGGCCATGGAAGGTATTGCATCAGACTACATCCTCATTTAGACCCTATGATATTTTGTAAAACGTACAGGCTCATAGCAGTTGCATAGTGCAGATGTTACTTTACTTTGAGACAACCGTAAAATAACAGTAAGAAACTAATCTATAACTATACAATTCAATCTATTAATGATCTCTACTTCTCTCAGTTTCCTTGAATGTGGATGACATTCTTACTTTTGAATTTCCTCTCACCGGCGCACCCATCATTGATGCCTCAAGTATGAATCTGGGTCTTAAGGTAAGGATACACACAATCTACAATCTATTTTCATATTTTGGAAGTCCCTTGACCTTTGGCCACATCACATAAACACACATATAGGTACTGTGTATACAAGAAAGTGGTCTAAAAAACTTTTTAAATGAAATTTGCCCAGTCAGACATCCAGATATCATTTGAGCTAAAGATGACCAAAACATGCTTACTTAGTGAGAATGATAAACTGTAATACAGAGCTGTAACAGCTAATTGCTGGACACACTGGCTGCATACCAGCCAGTCTTAGAAGCACTGTGTTGCTCTTGCTTGCACAGCGCTGAAGACCGCTATCATTAAGTCAGCCCCATTAAGTGTCCCTTATGGATGTATCTACAGTCATTATGCTTCTTCGCTAATCTATTCAGGTTCCTTTTATTTGTCACCCATCCGTATATGTCCAACACACTTTGGCAAAAGACACACAAAAAAGTAATCAATGGATTATTTCTAACTCCTCATTTAAAGGGAGAGTTCTACAGTATCAAGACTCATGCAGAGCCTCCATTTAAGTCCCAGCCTTTCACCATGCCTCAGCAGCCGGGCTACATGTTGTCACTGGGCCTGTCTGAATTCACTCTGAACTCTGTCTCATATGGACTCTACTCAGGTGGACTGCTTCAGGCCCTCATCAATGATAGCGTGGTAAGTGCCCCCTAAACTAAAGCACTCAACACTTTCTTCCCTAAACCGTGTCTGTGATTAAGAAATGTTGTTTTATCACCTCAGATACCTCCATTCATCCCCTTGCACCTAAATACCAGCTCAATGGGGCCTTTCCTTCCTGAGGTAAGTGTATCTGTATCAGGTTTGCTTTTAGCAACACTAGAGAGTTTCACTGTATGAATAGCTTCATGTGAGCCTGCACTCGGTGACACAGATCTGACATCCACAGAAATCAGCTCTGAAAATGAGCTCTTCTCTAAAAATACTGGGGAGGAACAGGGCCACACAATGGCACTGTGGTTCAACAACTCTTTCTTAATGGATAACAATCCTGGTGTGAAGCAACAGCTTGTAATTTACACATATAATTACCAAGCACATAAACAGGAGACATAAGACATTACATTACATTATATATATGATATCATCGTTCAGTCAGATTACTGATGCCAAAGCCATCAAGAACATCCCACTCATTAAAACCGCATTTATAGACCATTCATACTCACGTAGCCAGCATTCGTCAAACAGCTGTCAGCAGGAGGATACATGGGAATGTTCCACACCTTGTAGACAGTATTGGTTGTATATCAGTTCAAACAGCTGCAGCAAGCTTACAGTATGTAATCCAGAAACATAGTTATGATACATTTTCAAGCCTGACCTTGGATTTAACTTCCTCATGTTTCTTGGGACTGAATATCCCATATGGGACTGTTTATTGTTGAAAAGACAGAAAATACATTACAAACAAATAACATATTAAACTGATTAAAAAAAAAAAAAAACACACAATAGACATAATGTAGCCTGTATCTGAACACTACTATGGGGTTTTATTTGTTATATTTCTGAATGCTATTTTGACGAAACAACCTTTGCTCGGACAAGTTTGTTGACCACTGCACCATACAAACACAACTTCAGTAATGTCAGCCCATTTCTTAAACTTCTTCAAAAATAGCCATAGTTTGGCTGGTCTACTTTCCCTGTGCAGTCAAAGTGAAACTAGCTCTGGTCACATTTGTTCCCAGTTAACAAGGCTGCTGCACTGAAGGAGGAACTTGTTGTCCCGGTAAAGACGCTGTCTTTCTGTTGAGCTGTTTTTGTTGCCACCTGAATCGCATCTTTATCACCCTGCTGCCCAACGCAACCTTAGCCAAAACACAACAATATCATATTCAAGATTAATTCAAAGTAGCTAAAATGATTCAGACCTGAAACGTAGCAGACAGACATTGGCATTGTGAACTGTGTGGCCTGTTTTCCAGCAGTCATGTGAACTCACTGAACCATAAAAACAGAAAGTCACCTGGCCCCTGGTCCATAGGGTCCCCGCCCTGCTACAGGTCACGTCATGTATATTGACCATTGATGCTGATTCAATAGTACCATTTTTTTGGATCAAACAAACATGAAGATCTTCACATGCCGTCCTATGAACAAGTAGGCTGCACTTCATTGCAAATAATAGGGTTGCCAGGTCAGTGCAGAGGTGTGACAGTCAGTCGATTCAGTTACAGGTGCATCCATCTGGGGACCCTTAGTAGGTGCAGGACCCTGAGCAGCTGCTTAATTTGCTTATAGGGAGGGCCGGCTCTGCCGTCTACCATCTGACTAACCCAGCAGAGGCACAGATGATCTATGGGACACTGTTGTCGTCAGCCTAATTGTAATTAACCCAAACATATTCAACGTACAATAAATAAAACATATAAATTAAATACTCACATTTGAAACTGTAAGCATTTTAACATCTGGCATATTTGACAAATGAATTACTCAAACAATCAATGGTGTTGCTGTTAACTTCATACTTATTGATTAATTGGTTAATTGACTATTTTTTTCACTAAATAAAGACTGTCCATGGAGGAGAAGTAGCTGTGAGATTACTGTAAACAGCACTCACCAGGCTAGGTATACTCACACTAACAGGAGTTGGGCCAAGTAATGAATAACTCTGATACAGATATAACATTATAGCCTTATAGAAAGTTAAAATACAGCACGTCTCCAATTTAAACCTTCTAAAGTAGAATCTGTTCACAACAATTTGATCTGTTCTGTTGTTGTTAAAGTTGTCAAAATATTAAAGAATTAATTGGGTTTTTTATTTCTCTGCAGCTTCCCAAAAGGTTGCTAGGTCTGGGGGTGAATCTGCAGATGTATGCCAGTGAGGTGCCGATGTTTTCCTTCCAGACTGGTGTTGTTAAACTGGACTTTCAGGGCACTATTAAGGCTTCTGCCATCCAGCCAAATGGTACCCAGATCCCACTGTTCACACTCAATGCTGTGAGTACTTTTGTTTTCTGGTCTATTAATACGCAAGTGTTTGGAGCTTCTTTCTTTTTTTTTTTTTTCTACTCTTTATGTCAACAGTGCATAAAAGTAGTTGTACAGAGGATATGTATACAATGACAACAATTTGGCCCTCAGTCCTGAGCCCACTATGTGTCATTTTGAGCAGGACAAAACATCTTTTGCAACGTGATTTATATTTTGGAGAAAAAATTGATATCACTGAAAGAATCCTTTTATTTAAGCAAACAAAACTAGACAAAAGGAATACATGCGAGTGTTTGTGTGTTGTGAAGCAAGTCTTTTTAATGTAATGTTCATGTCTTCATTCAGTCCGCTGTAAATACATTTCATAGACAAAACAATTACTTGCTTAAGTAGCAAAAACTACTGACACATTAATGATGATAAAAGTAATTATAGTTGCAGCTATAATTTAAGCCTCTTCCTTTCAGGACACTAAATTCAGCGGTAAAGCGTTGATTGCTGATGGAAGACTGAAGGGCTCTATGGCACAGGACAAGTGAGTATCACCATGTTTTAAAACAAACACCTGAGTTCAGAAATATGCAATGTAGAGTGATGACATCTCTTTTTTTTCAAACAGTTTTACGCTGTCGCTGGTGTCGAGTGAAGTGGGAACCGTTAAGGTACATGACACATAACAGCGTCACATTATGTGTTAGTTACAGGCAGCCTTATGTGTGCACAAACTGTGAGAGTAACAAATCACACTGTGCGGTTCTCTTTGCAGATCGACTCTTTGAGAGAAGTAATGATGGTGGGAATGAAGGTAGTCTTAGCAAAAGTGAACGGTGAGTCTGAGACACATGTTTCTGTGCTCAGTTCTCTGAGTATGTGAGATTAAAGATTAGTAGCTTAGTACACTTTTGTCTGTCTGCTTTGCTGAGTACAGTTGGACAGAGATTGGCAGTATATAGGCTTGTTTAATTTTTCTACTATTTTGAAGTGTATCTGTAAGAAATAGCAACTAAATGTTTATAATGTTGAGTATGACCCTGTTTGTTATCTTCATCGCTGTACACTAGAGAAACACAGGGGGATACAATACATTTTCCTTCATTACAGTACAGATCCAACATATTTAACATAATGTTTAAAGTGTACTTTCTCTTTCAGTGGAACTTGGCAAAGGTTTTATTTTACCCAGAACAAGACACGTAGAGCTGGTCAACACAGTTCTGGAGGTGGAAGAGGTCAG
Organism: Chaetodon striatus; assembly: GCA_029783705.1. Lineage (NCBI taxonomy): Eukaryota > Metazoa > Chordata > Actinopteri > Chaetodontiformes > Chaetodontidae > Chaetodon > Chaetodon striatus. The sequence goes on from JAPZEB010000002.1 coordinate 14,466,971, forward strand.
TGTTTATATAATGTTAGGTTAATATTTGGTGCAGGAGGACACTTAACAGTTTTTCTTTCTGATTGCTAAGTTACTGTCTTTGAAACTACGGGCTACTTTTGCAAATCTCTACACACTAACCACAAACCCTTTAATCAAACCAACAAAACATCTTTTGCAAAAGCTGAATAAACACAAGAAGCATCAACTAAACACTGGTTTAGCTTTTTCTGTGTGCAGAGTGTATTGTTAGCAGTTTGCTATACAGTTTTGTCAAACATGTAAACACACATATGCACAGGTATCACAATGAGGTAAGAATGTGTATTTTAAAAAGAAACACACTGTCAGTACGGGGGAAATTTTTTTTCGAAATGTTTCTACACTCCTTGAACAACAAAAACATTTCTGTTAGAAAAAAAAAGCTGAATCTCCCCTTCTGAGTGGGCTAGACTTCACCCACATCTCTTTGTCCAGTGTTGGTCTCCATTGTTGTCAAAATTTTTATCTTCAGCCTGTGTGAGTGAGCGCATTCTCTATAAGTGTTTTCACATGTGTAAATGAGGAAAGGAAATTGTCAAAAGAGTGTAGCAATGTACAGGCCGGACAAGCTGTTGTCAATTATTGAGAGACACAACCACAGCTGATTAATTCCCTCACATCTGTGCACACCTGGAAAATGGGTGAGGCAATTTCTATTTAAGCTCAGTGTTGGAAATAATGGTGTTGAACACTCTTGATGAAGGTCTAGGACAACTGAAATGTTAGTGTCGCCAATAAATTGTGAGGCTGAGCAAGAGCAGTGTGCAGGATTTTCTGTTCAAAGACTCAAGTGATATTTTCCAACACACCTGAATCTGAGACAGATGGATGTTGGAATACTTTTCCTCAAGCAAGAGTGAGTTCTAAAAATAGAGACTGAGTTAAATGCAGAGAAAATCATTCAGTTTGGCACACGTGGTAAATGCATTGGCTGCAAGGGTTAATGATTTCAGAGACAGTGCTTCAAGGACTGTAATTAAGAGCAGAAATTCTTGTTGTACTGACCATTGTCTTTATTTCCAACAGGGGTTTATAGCCGTCTCCTCAGATGCTGAGTTGCTGCTAACAGACAGAGGCTTCAACTGACAGACGAACATGGACGCTTTTCATCTCAGTTCAGATTCTTCAGCTTTAAACCAGTAAACAGACTGGATTTGTCCACATCTGACACCACGCAACAAAAGCACCTGTGTGTTTAAGAGGTAAACTACAGGTCTGGATTCTGGACTTTAAATGATTAACACGCCTTGCTACAGTACACAATCAAAATGTACACACATGCAGCCTTCATGTCAAATCAATGTTAAGCCTGTGGGTTATCTTTATAAATGCTTATAAAGTGGCGTTCAGCGTGAAATCAGATCTTTTTTACACAATAACTTAATTAATTTGTTTTTTATACTGCACTCTGATTGTTTCATTAATATAAGAATAAGGTATAGCTGATTAAAGGGGCTGAAAATCGTCTTGCCATAAGAACTTATTTTTTTACATTTTACATACATTTGCACTAATAAAGAAAAGTGAGTGATTTGATTTTAAAGTCTCTGAGTTTTTTTAAGTCAGATGTTTTTTGTGTTTATTTAATCTTTCAAATGTTTCTCATGACTAAAATTTTTGTTTTTATGAACAGGACAGTTCTGGTTTGTTAAAGCATGCTGTGAGCCACTGTGTTGTTTTTTGTACTACCACCAGAGGGCACTAAATTAAAAACTATGTATATAGTCATAACAAAATGTACTTAATGACGGGAGGTACCATAATTTAACAGGTCTGGACAGTAATGCTGCATCATTTAACCCTTTGAAACCTGAGCAAATAGGCTTGACTTCTTTTAAGAATGTGGGAAGAAGTCAATGAGCAATGTCAGAAGAAATGAAATGAAATGTTATTTTTTGCAGTCAAGGAAATGACCATGAAGGAGTGCTTAAAAAATACAATAATTCTATAACACAATTTTAAAATAAATAATAAAATGAATTATGAATATAGTTTTTCCCTAGCTTTTTGTATTTTTTTCCCCACTCTGTTGGATATTTCTTACCAAGCTGCTCATTGCATTTTTCCCATTTTTTAGAAAGATATCACAACAATTTGCTCAGAGTTCAAAGGTTCAAATTTAATTTAACACAACCTTTGAGCTACAGGCAAATCCATATCTTGATTTATCTGCATTTTTTCCTGAAGAACCAATTTACAGTTTTTCTCCACGACTTACACACACAAATGAAACTATGCACAGAGCTCTGAAAACCTGAAGCTCCTGTATCAACAACAGGACACTGCTAAACTCTGAGCACAATTTTATTGTTTTCACACAAAAATATATTACATATCACATTTTTGCATCGAAGCACATATTGAGGAATCTGGCCTTAAAGTGCTACATGCTGACTACCAGCAGGTCTCACTGACATCTCACCTGTTCAAAGTCAACTGGCAAAACAGTCCCATGAGAAAGAAGAACAAGATGTAGAAGAATGCCTTTTTAATTTTCATTTGTGCCCTGATTTAATCATTACAGCTCCAGAGGACAGTCTTAAAGTGGTATTTCCTCGCTGTAATGTTTCTTATTTCACTTATCATTGCGATATTTTTGAGTTATGCTTAAGTAGGTGTTTCTCAAAACTCTAACAATGCTGCATTATCAACTTTTATAGTGTGACTCTGTGAAGCTGGGTTTTAAGTTTAGCCCAGTTGGAGCTCACTGGATAAAAAAAATGTGCGTTGTATCCTCTGCTGATATAAAGATTGTGTCACTAGTATTTATGATGTATTCACAGTATTGTATCACAATATGGTAGCAGTCTTTCTAATGTATGTACCATAGATTTGCAGCCTATTTTGGGACAAACCCCCCCCCCTCAACTTTGAAAAAGGAAACACTTACGACACTGTGTTATAAATCTGAACATGTAGTGTGGCCTCATGAAGCCAAAACATATCTAAACAGTATTTATACGGCAGTGCTTTCAATTTATCACACCAGTGTTTAACTGATGCTCTGTATGAGATATTCAAATGATAGCCATGTGAATTAATTTTGGTGGAAAGAATCAGTTTTGTGAAGAGACTTGTATTGACAAAATGGTTAGCTCTTTTTTGTTTTGAAAAGTTGAGCTTTAGTTTCAGGCAGTGTGTCGAAAGGACTGGGAAAAACTGTAAATACATAATTGAGTTGTTTCTAATACATTTGTCAAATATTTATCCTGGTGGAGTCGAGGCAAAAACACCATTTAAACATCAGAGTCAACAATCAGTAAAAGCCTCAGACTGAACCTAATGCCTTTTCTGTACACAAGACAGGCTGGTTGTGTTTTTTTTTGGTTTGGGAGAATACAGCTGCAGAGTTCAGGTGAAAGTTGAGACATTTAACAAAACAACGTCACCACCACATTCATGAAACAATGACATCTCTTTATTTTGAAACATTTCAGTGTGCACTCTTCAGATTCTGTTACAGGTTCACATTCTCGGAATGTAACACCACCAAAATATAAATATAAGCCTATGTACAGCCACTGCTCCTAAAATGTTCCCCGTAGAAAAACATCACACTTCAATGTGAGGATACCGACTGTCAGTTAGGCAGCGGACCAGACTCCAAACAGTCTGATCCTGAGCTGGACATGATGAGGAGTTAATTATGGACAAGCTTTTTAAAAAAGAAGCTCAGCTGAGGTGGAAGCAGGTGTGAAAGAGACTGACCTACTGAAATAATTGAGACCATGACAGTCGAGCAAGATACCCTCTGTGGAGCATCTTGGAAGACTTGTGACGCTGAGCTGCATACAGATATTGAAAATAGCTTGCGTTGTACCACAAACCCTTCTGCTGTAAACTTTAACTTGTAGAACTGTCCTTATTAAAATTGCTAGAGAGAGGAAGAGAAGAAAAGGGAAGAACGAACAAGAGTTACAAAGTGATGTCGCCTTCATCTCAAGGTGGTCTTCACAAAGGAAGCAAACACGGAAACTGAACCAAAGCCAACTATGTAGCACCTGAGAGTCCGCTATGGGATAAGGAAGAAGTATCAAAACACCACGAGCAAACAGCTTTTAAAACCGGTTAAATTAACAGCCTTTGTCAATGCTCACCAATACATCTATACTATAAATACCACCATCTATAGAGAGTATGAATAAACAGAGCAGGTTTGTTCATGATCATACATAAAGTGTTTTGGGATACTAAATCTGTAAAGTTACTTTAATCTTCACATTTAGTGTTGGCACACCCAGACTGGTGAATGTTCACAACACATCCAAACACTGTGGTCGATGCCTACATGTTGCTCAGTGCTCACACACTCATTTTGCAGCTCTACACTTCTATAAAAGACTTCCTGCCCTTTTTTAGGTGTATTTAAGTACACATGCCGTAAATAAGTTAGACATTCAAGTATGCACATTCTTATACTGTAACACTTAACTGTACAGCACATCATCAGTGTAAAAGGAAAGACTAACAAAAGGCAAGAAATAAAGTCATTTGTACCCAGAACAAGAACAGAATATCTGAAGACCAGTCACATCTTTAGCAGACAGACCCGCATCTGCATCAATAGGTCAATTAAACTCACTCCCCCACTTCTTTTAAATGCTTTGAGACGTTCAACAAACGACAAACGTTGGCTGGTTTCTCTAGCGGACTTCCAAATGATGGCACAAGGCTTTCAAATTTTAAAAATCGGTTGTACCAGACTGTGCAAGTACACCCACAAACTGGCCTTCCTGTCTAGCCACTTAACCTCAACTCAGATCTGGCTGTCAAATGAGAGCTCTGCTTCCTCTGAGCCACATCAGTTTTCAGCCAAAACTGTTCAGACTCCAGAGGACAACAAATCAATCTGCTGTGAGAAAAAAAAAACAGACTCGTCTGAATTATCAGCTCGCTCAGTAACTCACAGGACAGTGTAGAATAAAATCCTAGAGCTTCGATACCACAAAACAAGACAGCTGAAGCAGTGTCTGTTCTTTGTTGCAGCCTGTTTGGTGTTTCGTTTTTGGTTTTCAGATATTTTTGGTCTGTTCTGCTGTACAAAGCAAGGTCAGCCAATCCCGTGAGAGTTAGTGAAAAGTTAGCTGTACTCAACACGCTCACGAGGGTTTGGAAACAGTAAAAAGAGAACGTTAGAGAGATGGAAAGTTCAAGACACAGGGGAGAAGGACAGAAAAGACAAAACTGATGAAATGATGTGGAGGCACAGTGTGATTCTTTAAAAAAATTGCTTTAACATCACAAGACTACGTCCTATGAGCTTCAAGTGCAGTCCAATTCAACCCTGTTTGTTTTCTGTACTGTCATCAGCTCAACACTCCTGGTCACTGCCCGCAGCAGCGACTATCAAACATATCGCCGCAGACCGCTGAGGAGGGACGACCAGCGAGTTCTTGTGACATGCACACACAAACAAACGTACACAGGGCTGAAGGATGGGGCTGTGGTCATTAGGCTGTGTTGGCAGGTTGGGTTAGAGGAAATGTCTAAGAGGTCCATCGGTTCATGATGGTGGAGAAAGCAGTGGAGAAGGCCGGTATCATTTGTCTGCGACAGCTGCTGCCATCGGAGCGCGTATCGTACCACGAGCGGTCGCTGCCAACTCCTCGATTTCTGTGTTTAATCGTCTGATGACCCACTCCATTGCCTCCCGGCCCTGAGACACACAGAAGGAGGGTGTTAACATAACGTCATGTGTAGTGACAGGCATATTGCTATGAAAAGATGTCATATTGTCATGATAAGTTATCAGGAGATTTTAAGGGCGGCTTCACCTTGCCAGCGTTGACAGAGATGGTTTTGGCCATGAGACCCTCGAGGTAGCTGCTCAGACTGACACCTTTCACACTGATCAGAGCCTCCTGTGTCAACACCGTCCTGAACACACAGTCATACAAACAAAGGTCACAAACAGTCAATACAATGTTAAATCTGTTCCACTGCATCCATTTAATCATCTTTCATTTGAATCACAAAACACTTTTTGCCAACAAAAACTATACATCATTTTTAGCAGCTAAACTTCAACTCAAAATCAGACACATGTAGGACAAAGAAAAACAGTCATTTACTTTTCAGGATCCTGCGGATGTGGCTTGTACGTTAACTTCTCGTCCACAGATACCAGGTTAGTGAAGGAGATCTGGGTGGACAAAATAAAACACACATTAGTGTTTCTCACACACAATATTTACATTGTCTACAGACATTTTAGAAAATGTAACAGTAAGCGCAGTCAAAAAAAAACAAGAGCCATAAATTCCTAAATAAGAAATTCAACAAACAGTATTACTCCTTCCACGACATTAAACAACTTACACAATTAAGATGCCAAAAAGCTGGTACTATATGTGAATGGCTACTTACTGAAAATCAGATGCAGACACTGGTTGAGGGAACGACAACGGCTTAGGCTATCACCCTTTATCACAGTCAAGCAACAACGGTTCTTACTGAGTGTACAGTATTACTGTATTATATAAGCACTACTTACATTTGTAGATTTCAGCTCAAAGCGCTTCTCTTTGGGGTCCACCACTGAGTGTTCCTGAACATAAGTGCACGTTCTTGTTACCCCGATGATCTGCGGGAAAAGGACACAACTCCGGTTGGATTAAAAAATACAAAACATGAAAAAAAACACACCTCACATTAGATGCTTGAGTCAGGCCTCTGAATAACTGACAGCCGTACAATGCAATGTAGTTATATTTCTGTCTGACTTTATCCTGACTTGCTCCGACTTCACATTATATTCCATTTCTGCCAATAGATACCCATAAACCTTACACACTGGACCTTTAAAACTTCACTGCAGCTCAAGCGTTTTTCTCATAATCAAACTTACAGACTTGGCGATTGCAGGGAGCCCCCACTCTGTGCTGAGCAGTCTGGTGCTGTGTAAACGTCCCTGTGTGTCCACACTTCTGTCCAGAACATCAACACCAAACACACCAGGGTTCATGGGGTTGGGGTACTTCTGCATTGCCGCTTTGGTCACCGTCTCCCATGGATGGCTGTTAAAACCAATGTTAACATTAGAAACAGTTCATAACGTTCCCAAAGGTCAGGGTACAAACGTGAGCTACACTCTGCTCTGCTAATAAAAAATAACTTTTTTCCTTTCCTTTTCTGTCAAGCATTATGGGTAGCAAAGGATCATGGGTAATGAAGGCCCTCAACACAAATACAAAGTAACTGCATCCAAATTTCTATTTCTTGTTCTTTTTTGCAGTCAATAAATGAACTTAAATGTATAATTGTCCTTTAGCTTGTTTCCCATATTAAGTAATAGTAAGTTATTAATAATCCTTACATTAAAACAATCTCTAATTAAAATAAGTCACAACAATAGTAATGACTTTATTAAGGACACAGAGGGGCCTCTATAGCATACCACAAACAAACAAACAAAAAAAATCATCTGTGTACAAAAATATGATATAATAAATACAATATATAAAAATATCTTTAAAAAACCCCCCAAAAAAACAAGGAATACCCAACACATCATTGTAAAAATTTACAAAAAGGGACAGAATTCAATAAACTGCACCCACAAACAAGCTGGAGGGCCAGTGGCCCCACAGCCCAGATGGAAACCTGACTGAGCTCAGCTCAAGGCTGGCCAAGACCTGGATGATACTGTTCTCTGAGACAGAGAGCCTGCACATACATTGATATAAGATTTCGTATTAAAACTTATTTATTAAAGCGTTTCGTATTTGCTTGTCTGGCAAAAGCTAACAGACAGAAGATCATTCTCAAGCTTATGACATCTGCCATTTATTAATATGCCTCATGCAAACCCCACCTTTAAATAACCCTGAGAGCTCAATTATATACAGAAACAGCAGTAACACGAACAGGTGCAGATTCATGAGAAACAACTGTGAAAATGATCGGACTTGACCAGCCTCACAACTTTCTATAAAGCTCAAATATCATATTGTAAATATTACAGACAGGCGCAGAATCAAAATGGAGGACTCATCAAAACACTCCGGCAGACTGACAGGAGAAGGAACGCCCCCTCCGCACAGCGTACACCGTCTTCATCATCATGAATTTAACTAGAAACTTCTGGAAATGGACGAAAATGGTCCCACCATTGTTACACACTGAGCTATTGTGCTGTCTGAGGAGCAAACATACACAGACAATGGACAGATCATTGTGTTGACATCGCGGAGTCTTTACTCTGACAGCCACTCAGACCGTTATGTAACGATTATGATCTCGGTAACGTTAGCTAACGTACATCTAGTCAGATAAAGCGGCAGATTGAGTCCCGTGATTCAGTAAATACACGTGAAAACGTTTCAGTAAGCTTTAAGATTAAAGTAGCACACACGGCTAAGCTCCTACCGTTACAGTATCTGATAGCCAAAGTTAGCTTTACGGCTAACAGCACAAAGCTAACCATTAAGTTCAGCTAGCTAAAGCGGGTACTTCTAGTACACGAAGACCAAAAAGTGTGGATATTTGTTGAAAAAAAAAACGTCAAGCATGCTAAAGAACGGAGGTAACAATTATTAAATGTGGCCACTAACATTACCGACAGACAGTTAGGTAACTTTGCCGTAGGCTCTTGGTGCTAAGTTACCTAACTTATGAGCAACCTTAGCAGCTAAGGTGGCTAGCAGCTGCGCCCGGACACTACGGGGAGGGGAGCCAGCAAAAACTAATCATACGAAAGGAAACCCGCTACAAAACAGGCAGACTTATTTAGGGCATCAGCATAGAGAGAGAAACACTCACTTGAAAATGTGCTCTGACGCCCAGATCTTCATTTTTTAGGCTTTTCTGTCAGGGCTCGGGAGCCGGCGCCTAATGACAGCGTGACCGCGGTGAGGAAGGAAGAAGGAGCTGAAGGAGACAGGCTTTAATGGACGACACTCCCCCTGGTGGCAGACACAGGAACTACACCCTGACGTCCAGAACAATCCGCGAGGCTTGTGTATTTATTATTCAGTACAATCAAGTGTTGCTTTAGACATGTAGTCTGAGGGACTTGCACGTTTTTTAAGCACATCCTTTCTGTCTATTACAGTTAAGGGGCTAATATTTTGCTTTTTACTCTACTACATTTATTTGACATCTATAAGTTAATAAATAAAGTTCAAAGTCAACGTTCAAAGTTTATTGTCAATTCACTATATGTGCAGAACATACAGAAGAATCGACATGCTTTTTCCCTCTTACCTAGTATAATTCCATACAATTTTAAAGCTAAAAGAAAGCTTAATAAAAGTAATACAAGTAAAAATGAAACAAAGCAGTACAGCCTAACAGACAAGACACTTTTGAACTTGATGTACTGATGTACATGTAGTGCTGAGAAGGCTGAATAATCATATCAATAAATGTTTTTGAATATGTCTCATAACATTCCCCAACAAATCCTGCCAGTGGAGCTAAATTTCTCCTATAGTTATAAACATTTGAATGATTAGATATTTTTATATAGGCTACTATAAATGCAGACACTGCAGTTTCTGTTGGCAGATCCTTTTTACCCAGTAATAACCCGTGTATTCCTAAAACGCACTCAATAAATCACTATCTTTTATTTCATAACTTGATTCAAAGTAATTCCCTGTCAGAGGAGGGCCTGTAAAGTGTCATCATACTACCGACAAACCAATCAGATAAATACCTACGAAACAACATTTTTATTAAAATCACTTCAAGTCGATGGGGATGTGAGGATGGGAGGAACTGGGATGTTTTACCACAGACACCTTATACTTTACTTGTAAATTGTAGTTTACTGATTGCTGAAAACCCAATAGAAAAAAATACTTTACGTCAAACATATAAAAAATAAATTACATAAAAATATATATACCATTACAACGACATTGCTAGATTTCTATTTTCCCCATAACTTATTGACCGCTTTAACCAATTAAATGTGGTGACTGGTAATTAATTCAATGTGTTATGTGAACCTAAAACAACATTATCACAATCAACAGTCTGTATGAAATTTCACTAAATTAATAAAAGAAACATTAAGTTGTTTTTTGGTCAGGTGGTTAAGGTGTTGTCTGGGGGCGGGACATAACGGTCACAGCTGTCAATCATGATCAAGCCCTCTTATTATTGGGTGGGGAAAAGACCAGCGTCGATCTGATGACGTCATTACGCACACATCCCAAAGCCGACCTGTCCTTGAAGCCGTAACACCACACAGTCAAGATGGTCGCATACTGGAGACAGGCAGGCCTCAGGTATAAAACATATACATTTATATCTACAGAGTGAGCTTTGTGGTTAGTGTCGAACATGTTATTGTAAATAAGGATGTGTAGATTTGATCGAGTACTTTCACAAAGTGTTTGTTAGCATTTCGTCTATTAAATCCCTCAGAGAGAGACATAGCTACTGTGTTAGCTTTATGCTACTTTATTAGCTTTTCCGCACATGCGTTTAATTTAGGGCGCCAGCTGACAACCGGCCAACATGTGTTTCTGTCGGATAAGACATGCGTTACATTTTTTTTTGTTTGTAAAGTAGCAGTAGTGTGTTTCCACTGTCGGTACTGTTTGTCCTTTAGCATGCGGCTAACAACTGTGTCCTCTCTGCAGCTACATCCGCTTCTCCGCTATCTGCGCTAACGCGGTGCGCGCTGCGATGAAGCCGCAGTTCCAAGCCGAGGCGCTGAAGGCCGCAGAGGCGAGCGTCAAAGTCAACAAACCCAAACCAGCGTCATGTAAGTTCGGCAGATGTTTTGTTTTGGGAATAAACTCTGTTCACATGAGCACATAACTCCGTCATAGCCCTTGACTTTGTGTGTCAAGCATGGGCAGCCATGACATTGAGTGGTGACATAGAGCAGGTTTTCAGTGGTGAAAGAAGTGCTCAGGGCATTTAGATGGCAATATTACAGTGTCGGAAATATTTAATTGCTTGCAAAAGTGAACTGCTTAACCAATATAAAATTAACACAAGAGAAGCTACATTAATAAGTAGTACAACATCAACAGTGACCTTACTCATTTTGCTAAATGCTCCTTTATCAGAGTGCTGCAATGGAACATTATTCTGATGCACTGTCAGCATAATTTTGACGTTATACCTAATTAAGGTAGATTACCATTTGGTTACCCCTTATTTGGAATAATCAAGTTGAACTTGAACAATTCTCTCAACCTTTGCAGTACAGGTTGAGTGATAGTTTAAATTCAACTAAATTATCCTCAGAATTTATAGTCAGGTGTCTCACACACACTGTATAAACACCAATAGACAAAGTGAAACAATTGAATTGTTAAATCTCAACTAACAAGCCGTTGAAATGTTACAGATACTCTGTAAACTATCTGTGGGTGGACTGTTTAAAACAGGGGGGTCAGACTTATGGCCCAGGGGCCAGAACTGGCCTGCTAAAGGGTCCAATCTGACCCTCTGGATGACTTTGCACACCCAATGTTGATGCACACATGAAGGCTGAGAGGTTTCAGGAGCAATTTAAACAGTAGTCATTTAAAATACTGCTGTAGAGGCTTTTCCTCTCTGACCAGAATACAGCCCTCAGAAATAATAATAATCTGAATGAAACCTTGCATACACAGCACTGTTTGGTGCATCGTTACCTGTTCACCGAGACAAGGCCATTCATTCATTGTATTTGTGTAAAATTTACTAGATCAAGGGCCCCTACACCTTTTCATACCTTCTGAATTAATACACAGTAATAATTACCGACCCCATGTATGGTGTATCGAGGTGACGTTTTATAATGTTGTACTCCTGAAGTGTCTGCACATTGCTGCTCATAACCCATTTTTGCACCCCTCCAATACAAAGTTAGACATGTAGTAATTATAGAGGTTAAATTTTACTATTCAAGCAGACTAACCCTAAGCCTGCAGTAATTTATATAAATAATTCTCTCGTTTTGTTTGTATGCAAAATCATTTTCATGAGAATATTCTGAGTAATGCTTCTATCTTCTGTTTCTCATCCAGGATTTGTGACCTTGATGTAGATATTTTTCCCTTGAGCTGTGAGGTCTTGTCACTGTCTTGTCCTGCACATCGTGGAGAAGAAAAAAAGATGGATGGCATCAAGACGACCCGAATGAAATTGATGTATTTTCCCTTTCATTTGTAATTAAAATTGTATTAAAGATGAATATCGGAAATACACTCTGTCTCCTTGTATTCTTGCCTTGTTGGTGAATATAGTGTTTACATGTGCACTGCAGACTGAGACACTGAAACACTTTTTGTCTGTAACAACATTTTTTTATTTTGGTATAAATAAATCAGTGCAGTAGTCTACATAGTCATGTACAGAAACATGGTATTTACAGAGGTATGTGTGCGTTGATCCATGAGTAAATCAATGGTTGGTTGAAATTTCATTGATCTTGTAAGAACCTCAGAGAATAGGGTGTTGTGTGTTCTGTACACCTGTAAAAACCTGAATCTATAATCATTAGAAATGCATGTAAAGCCCAGAGGACTGGAAATCAAATATATATAGCAAATAATAACTTGTGGGCACTTATTTGTTAAACTGCAGATCAGATTATTGATGTTACAGTTTAAATTACTGTAACTTTGTTGGTTTTCTGTATGATGCAGGCAAATTATAGAAAATATTTGCTCTTTGCCAGGAACTGAAGTGTCGGTTAACAAACTACCATAACTGTCAGAAAAGTGAATCCCACATTAATGAGCTTATTGAGACTATTGCCAGACTAGAAAACACTTTTTGTCAGAACAAGTACTTGCAATGGTGTCATGAAAACTGTTCACTCCATTTTTTATGTAAGGGCTGATCTGCTTGGGAATAATTCTTTGCTCTAGGGTCAGAAAGGGCCTAAAATCTTGCTCTGGGGCACTTCAGCAGGGTTCTCAACTATGACTGGATCCTAAATAGTTACTCCTGCTGCTTCATTTGCCACAAACCCAATTTTAACTGCACTCATGTTGAAACAGAAATAAAAATGAAATGTTATTTGCTCCAATACATCACTCTGACTGATGGGAGTTCATTGTGGACGTGTCCACAGATGGTGTTTCTCCGTCCACATCCCGTACTAACAGATGGTGTGCTAATAAACCCTAGCTGTCTTTCTTCTCTCTGGTCATCTTGATCATGGTCTCAGGTGATCGGTAGAGGAAGATGAGTTTCTCAAACAGCGTCTCCTCTAGCTCCATCTCTCCCGTCTCCCGCACCACAAAAATGTCCGTGCAGAGCTTCAGGACCCGATCTACACATGGCAGCTCCTCAAACATGATGGACCTGGAGATCCCGTTGAAGAACTCCCTGACGAACTTCCCGATGACCAGCACCACTGACATGTACAGGCCTACGATGCTGTGGTGAAGAGGAGAGGAGCAAACAGAGTGGACGCCTTCAAATAAATGTGTGAGAAAGATACAAGCGTAAGTGGAGTGTGGTAATGTCATAAGGCAGGTGAGACGTCTTGTTACCTACCCGTGTCCAGCCAGGAAGCCCAGACTGGAGGGGCTGACTTTATCACTGATCACCACTATCTCTATACTGTGACACTTGAGGTTAGAGAGGGTGAGAACTGGGGAGCACTCCTCCACAACCCACCACTGGTCTTTGTCTTTCTCTGAGCCTCCTTTGACCTGTTGAAGTTTGACTGACATGGGCCTGAAGAAAGCCAGCGCCTGGAGGTCTGGGCGGTCTGAGTGCTCTGAGAGAGGACGTGCAGGAGTTAAATTAAACTGCATGTTAAAGACAAGGGATCAGCACAGGACAGATTAGTCTGATCAGCTGATCCTCATCCAAGATGGCTTCCTTTGGATAATCTGAGTACAGTTATTATTTATAAAAGAAGAATCTGTAATATGGTCAATTTAAAACAAACAGCAACTAACCTACTTTCATCCTGGTTGCCATTTTGGACTCTGGTCCTTTGGGACCCCTGAGGAACTTTGGCAGCAGAGAATTAATGATCCTACAGGACAGAATAACATAGTTTGTCACCTTTTGAGCTCAAGTGGAGAAACTACTCAGTGATGCTGCACATGAATGTCAAAGTTATAAAATTGATGAGAAACCTTCGATGACATACAGTGTCATCTCATATAGTTATGAGTTTATCTTATAGCCATTACTAGCATGTTTGTTTGATTTAAAGATGCAGTGTGTAGGATTTATGAGGATCTACTGGCAGAAATATAATATGATATTTATAACAATGTCTTCATTAATGTATTATCACCTAAAAAATATGAATCATTTTGTTTTTGTTGGCTTAGAATGAGCCTTTCATGTCTGCACAGGTAGTGGATCCTCTTTCACAGGGTCAGCCATGTTGCACCAAAGTGGCAACATTTGGGACGGTTTGTTTTTTTTCTTTAAATGTGGAAGTGCCAAAAACTGCAGTTCCTCTAATGGCCACATGAGACTGGCTCCAACAGCGAATCAATCCCCATAGACCCCCGTGTGAAAATGCCCAACTTTACAGCAGAAACAAATATATTTACAGTCTGGAACAAAAAATCTGTTTAGGTCTCTATAGCTAATTTCAACATTCATGATAACTGTACGGGGTTTAAAGTTATGCATAATTAAGGGCATGGCTGCACTGAGTGACAGGTGGATGCCATCTTTTGATAAGTTGCTATCACATCGACAACATCAGTTAGGTAACATAACCATGGCGAAGCTCCAGATTCAGATTTTGGTAGCAACAGTAGCTGTTGCTATTGCATGTTTTTTTTTGTTGTTGTTTTTTTCAGTTCAAGAGCGTTAATTGTAACGTTTTCTGTTGCCTTAAATAGTCTTATTCATTGTTCAGTAAAATACCATCTACGGAGTCTGATGTTCAGTTTTTCCAGTAAGTACCTTTTTAAAAATGGTTTTTAGCCTGTTTTTTTTTTGTTTTTTGTTTTTTTAACTAGCAAAAATTATCATTAGCTTGATCACAGTCAACCACAGGCTACAAATGCACTGTGTTAACCAAGCTAGCAGCAAGAATTAGAGTTAGTTCCACCCTCTTGTTCGCTTCTGGCTCCAAAAGTCCAAGATGGTGACTGCCCAAAATGCCAAACTTGATGCTTTAAAAAGGGAGTCACAAACCAATGAGTGACATCATGGTGGCTACATTTATTATTTTATATAGTTTATGGTTGCACAAACATACAAACCTACAACCATAGGTTCTCATAGACGCTTGGAAAGGGGCGGGTGAAGGCAGGTTTATTCAGTTGGTTGCAATCTGCAGCATCACCGCTAGATGCCACTAAATCCTACACACCGCTCCTTTAACTGTCTAACATTAATATCTTTTAGTAAGTAAAGTTCTGTGTGTTATCTCTGACTCACACAGGTTTGCTGCTGTTGCCTTTGAGCATTTGGACTATTCCTTCCCTCAAGGCCTTGTCCTCAAACTTCACAGTGTGTTCTCCTACCGTCTCTGCATTCATTGATATGGACGCATTCCTGAGGAGGGAAGGAGAGGAGCATTAAGTAGTACTTTCTGAATCCCAAAGAAATGAATATGACATTTTATGAATGGAAATGCATTTAATGAACAGATGCATACGCTCCATCCACAACTGTTCATATCCATTCACACATTAAAATAATACTTACACACCCCAAATGATCATTTGTATATCAATTACTCATCCCATGTTATGTTGAATTGGTGAAGAAAACTTTGTTCTCCTCACATACCAACAACATATACAAGCCCACTGGATTTGCACTGCACAATGAAACACACAAACACACTAACAGAGTACACACACACACACTGACCTGAGCAGTGTCCAGCGTAAGGTCATGTATATATGAGAGGAGTTGCTGAGTTCCTGTATCATGGCCGCTCGACTGGCCGGGCTGATGCTCCAAAGCAGACTGGCATCACTCTTGATCTTAGCGACAACGATGTCGTCTGCCACGTAGTTCATTATGAACTGCATAGCGCCCTGGGAAAGAGAGAGAGAGGGGGATTAGATTTATGCAGTTAATTCAATAAATGTCACCATGATGTTCTGAAATGAATTAAAACCTAATGTATTTATATGTCTTTTTATACACTTTGTTTCTTTCCTCAGTGACTTTTACATCTTGTGTAAAACACTTTGAGTTGCCTTGTTGTTGAAAGGTGCTTCACATACACTCTCCTTGACAATGCATCTTAACCATTTGTCCACAAGGAGGCCCCAAAACAATCACCATTACATGTATCATTTTACTGTGAGCCCTTCTCCTGACATTCACAATAAAGTACTGAATACTTTAAGAAACACACTTGAACTTCCTGGTGTCCAAACACAATTAACATGATGTATTTAAAATAAATATTTATGCTACCCTGCAATGAAAAGCAAACAAAATACAAACATATTATAAAAATCAATAAAACCCATATCTAGACAAAAAAATAAAATAAAATAAACTACCCACACTAGTGTATAAACATCTATAAGAGGACACACAGAATGAGAAGTGCTCAGTTTTATTAATTATTGTCTCAGTTTAGTGTTTACAGTAACATCTTACTGGATGGGTTGCATAGATTTTGGTGAGTCGGTTGAATCCAGCTTCTGTGTACGGAACCAAGTTCTGCTCCTGGGCACTCATGGTGAACAGAGGCTGCAGAGACACCATCAAACACACTCATGAGTAAAACATACACACATACACACACACACACACACACACACACACACTAGAGATCACCAATGACTGGCACCTGAACGACACAGTTAGGCAAGTAAAAACTCAATCACTGACATAAACTGTGATTGTGCTGCAGGGAAGTGGTTGTTGAGGTCGTTGTCTTTGTCTCTAGGGATGTAATGTTGGTCTGCTCTTTTGGTCTCCACTGAAACATCTTGAAAACTACAAAATGGGTTGTGATGCAATTTTGTACACACAGTCTTGGTGCCCAGAGGATAAAGCTCTCTAACTCTGGTAAACTAGACTGTATCTAGTGCCACCATAAAATTAATATTTTCCATTTTAAGTGAAATGTTCAAACAACTATTGGATGGATTATCATGAAATGGCACTTTGCATCTGGCGCCATCATCTGGTCAAAATATCCAAAACTTTGGTTTATAACTAATACCTGAAAGGCTAATGACATTCCCATCAGCCTCAGTTGCACTTTGTATTCAGTAAAAATTATTAAATGTTAGCATGTTATGCTT
>JAPZEB010000002.1:14519449-14529607 GCA_029783705.1 Chaetodon striatus
AGTACACTCAGAGCAAATTATATCTTGACAATGTACTAAGCTAGAGTTCATTTATGGGGAACATGCATTCATGAAGTTTCATCTTCAACTAATTTCTCCTGTCAATTTGAGCAGCCCAAAGTTGTGAAACCTTGACCAACTTCAGATTTTACAAAATGCATAACAACAATATTAATCACTTTAAAGGTTTTGTTTACAGTAGTCGCTGTAACTCGTGTTTGTGGTCTCCCATTCCACTCAGTTGTAATTATTCTCCTGCCTAAATTACTCACAGGGAATTATAACTTTTGATAAAACAAACATACTACACTGTATGCAGAGAGAGAGAGACAGCACCACTATGTATAAGAGTTTTGGCTTGAAGACAAAAACTAATTGATAGACCCCGCACTTCTGTTAGAAACATTTTTCAGTAGAATATTGTCTCATAGACACTTTGCAGTATTTTAAATTAAACTGGTTCTGCCTCCTTTTGAGCACTTTTACAGATCAATAAGCTGCCTAAAGAGAGAGAGAGTGTGTGTGTGGGGGTACCCAAGTGCATTCTAGTTATGCATGTGGAGTATTTAAGATGACAGTCCTCAAATGAACTTCTCTTACACTTTCCACTTTGTGTCAAATAAACAGAGTGTTATCTGTTGTAATGTTGAAGCCTGTGCTGCATTTTATAATGCAGTTCATTTAACGGCCACAAGAGTGTCTGAGGAGGCTTTGCATTGTATCCTCATACAGAAGTTTGTATTGTATCTTATGAAAATGCACATACCAATTAGCTCCCTACAAATGACCTTACATACTCAATGTAAAGTTACATACAACGTGAAATTACATAGGTTCGGTTTAGGCAAGTAAAGTCACTTTTGTTAGGTTAAGGAAAATACACGTGGTTGAGCGTCTTAAGGTTTAGGCAAGTTAAGTTACTATGGATAGGTTTAGGAAGAGAAACATGATGACGACATGCAGTACCTTAAAATGACTCAGTTCATTTCACGCAGTTTCGAACAACGGTCTCAGGGGGGAAAGTCCTGTGTTTTGTGACTTATTCACTGGCTATTTATTTATTCTGGCTGAATCATAATTCTGCACCAAGGGAAAAAAAATGCTCTGGGTTTTTTGAATTTCTTTAAACCTTGGGTGTCTTGGGTAGCGCTAAGCCCAGGATGCAGCGACAGTGCTCTTGCAAAATGGTGTCAGAGGATAACAGAAGGGGAGGAGAATTGAATCAGAAATAGCAGCCAATGTCAGGCTTAGGAGCACAGTTTACATTATGTAAGACAGACTCATTTAACACAGCTGTGCTAATGGCTCTCTGAGGCTGTACGTAGGCACAGGCATGAGAGAAACGCTCCCATCAACATGCTATCAAGCTCACAATCATAATGCTCACATATCGATGTAAGGCAGGTTTAATGTCAATGGATCCTTTTATCTTTAGTGAACATGACTGACTGTGTCAATTTTATCGACAGTCTATCCTATAGTTGTCCAAATATTTCATACTTTACCAAAAATATCAACCTGCTGGTGGTGCTAGAGATAAAACAGGGGATCACCAAGCTCATTAAGATGCACCACCTGGGAACCACGCATGTCTGTACAAAATTTTGTGGCAGTCAATTTATAGTTGTTGAGATATTAGACTGATATGTGAAAATGTTGACCTGCTGGTGGCCTAGAGGAAAAGTCAGAAGTTTACCATAGTTGTTGTTATTTCTTCAGAGACCTTGAACAGCTGTCGCGAAAATCATGGCAATCAGCTGTTGTAATGTTTCTAGAGCCTGAAACTACCCGCCAAGGCCAAATGTGGGTAGATATTGCATTGGTCAAGGGAATCTCGGAAGGCTATCCGCAACACTGGCAGCTAAGTGTTTGTACCAAAATAATCGTGTAATAAAAAACTATGCTGAGAGTCTCTACCGCGTTTTGGTGTCATCTACTGTAATCTGTAATTTCTGTCTTGGTGATTTTGAAACTTTTTTTCTGAATAATTAGTTTACAAGGTTTACAAAGGACCACATTTCGGCTGATGATTGTTTAACTGACCGGGGGGTTGGGGCGTTGTTGCCCTCAACACCTGATAACTGGTAGATTTTATCATGAGCTTGTAGAGAGGGTGGATAAAAAAAATTGGTTTTATATGTGGCCCCCAACAACTATTATTTTGGTCATGTTAAAGATGATGATGCTACAGTGCCTTTCTTTTACAAAATCAACTGCTTTTTTTTCAAGCAGCTGATGTAGAGATTACGCAGTCTTTACTGGCCACAACAGTCTAAGGGCTCATATACATGCCACATCTTCTGGAAAATGTGAGGTCGGGTGCTGGGTGCTACTCTTGTGCCAACTTTCAAGGGCACAGAGGCAGGTTGTGCCTGACTTTGCTAAGCAGCCATAACCAGCACCAAGTTATAGATCGTGGGACAGATGGTTAAGCGCTGGGTAGCCCTGCACCAAAATAGTCAACTTTTCTGTTATTTTTACCATAGCCTGTTATTTATGGAAGAAAGGGAAGATGTCAGCCAGCTGTGATTGGTTGTTCCTGGTCCTATGACATGCAGTCCACACTGCTGCACTCCAAAAATTGAACTTAGTGATCTCAAGGCACAGCTGTAGCATCCTTAAGAATAGGTGCTTGGAAAGGCTTGCACGCCATGACAGCATTGCTTTTGCTTTTGAGAATGCCTTCCCTGCATCTACATTGATAACAATGGATCTGAGGGCCCAAAAAAGGGGCATGTGTCTGAGGTTTAATGGCGCGACCTTATTGAGTACATCTGAATCTAGCTCATAGTTACTCAGAATGTAGGACGCACACACAAACTTAGTCATGGATTTACAAATAACTGGTGTAAGCTAATCCAGAAGCGTTACTATCCATAATGTTTGAACTTAAATTTTGATTTGGTAAAATAATAAATGATATCCCTCTTTGATAGTCTGCATCTATCCAGACAAAATAACACATCGGTGTGTAAGGCAAAAATCCACAAATGTCATGCACATGAATATTAGATATAAGAATTAAATACTGGAATCAGGAAGCTTTACAATGAATTTCTTTGTTTTCAAACAAATGCATCACTTCATAATCTCAGTCTAGAGTTTGACCCTTGTAATCAATCAGTTGGCGGTACAAAAGCATTATTAGCTGATGTGGCTCCACATTAGCTGAGTCTGCAAATGTGCTGTTGATGTTCAGGATTTTTACTAAAAGCTTCGTTTCACTTAAACCTCTCTGCTTCCCAATAAGGGAGACACACACACTCTCCCAAGTGTAGGGATGCGCAAAAAAAAAAAAACCCATGAAACAAATGCACACAGGATGTGCACACACACTTGACCACTTAGCCCAAGGAGAGCGGGATCATATTAGGGAGATGAAGATAACTGTGGGGTCTGTGAGGCTTTCAAAGACAAGCTGAAAGGCAAACAGTTTTTAGATGGAGGGCTGGAAAGTGAAAGAAAGAGAAAAAATGCTGTCAAAACGCTGACATCACATCTTTTAATTCCTCACTGTAATTACCAGGCTATGTATAATTGATTTGACCGTTCCAGCCACATCCCCTTTACAAAGTACTTTGAGGGAGGGGGGCAGATTCTTTAATTCACCAGAATGCAGTGATCAATACAGAGAAGGCACACACACATGCAGCAAGCACACACACAGACACACACACTTAATGTCTTTTGTTTTATCTCTGCTCCTCTCCCTCTTTGTTTTTCTCCTCATCAAACTTTGACAGAACAATTACCACTTTATTTTCATTATTTAAGAGTTTACAGTTCAGCTGAGTTACCAAATTAATATGACGTTGTTGTTTATTTGTTTATTTGCTTTTTTACAGACTCAGATCAGCGTTAAATCTTGCATTAAACCCCTGCGGATGCAGAACGGACAATGCTGTACAAGATATGCACTACCTGGAAATTAATATAAAACATCACAGGAAATGTTTCATGGACATAATTTTTGATGAGATTAATGCTCCTGCTCTGTACTACCTTAATAATAGCAGAGACTGTAATTGTCCTCTGTTTTAAAAAGGTCCGTACCAAACAGTTGGAAGCCTAATTTACAGTATAGCAATGGTATTCAAATTCTTTTGAATACCATTGAATACCATGACAGCTTTCTTTATATTTGACCAAACAGTCTATTTATGCAAAGTTGCGGATAAAGATTAGGCTAGGCTAGAATTACACTCCAGTGGTAGCTGTGTAGGACTGTTTGTGACTTGTGAGCCAAACATTTCCAATAACGTCAGAGCGTTGTTCAGTCCAAAAGTCAAAATTTATAGCGAAAATACAGATGTCATCGATTCCAAAATTGACAATGTGTTTTTATCTAAGTATATATTCGACTTCAATCCTAATGTGTTGGTATATTTAGCCTTACAAAATCAACATTTTCACTTTGGATAAAAAGCTGGTTGCTCTCCCGCTTGCTGCACATAATGAGAGGTATGTACCTGTACTAACAGAGCGGTCCAGCAGCATTTTAACAGCACCATAAGTTACATTTCATTTAAGAAAGCTGATTTAATAAAAGAAGACATATTTAATCTGATTAATCACATTCATATTGAGGATTTTGTTTGAGGATTTTTAGGTGATGACATCATAAAATATGACAAAAGACATTTAAAGCTTAATTTGAAAAACTGCAATAGAGGCTATAAGTGTAAATTAAAAATTGCAGTCAGTACTACATTAATATCGTTAAGAATTATCTGTAACACAGAGGAATGGTCTCATTTTGATTTGATTATCTCAAATTGCAGACACAAGTGACTAACTACGCTTTGTGACTGTGTCAGAACAAAAGACTGTAAAACCATAAATATGAAGTTATTGTCTCTGGAGCCCCTCTCACCTTTCATGGTGACAAGACTCGGGTTCGGCAGCAGCGGCAAGGTGAGCAAAAACAGGAAGTACACCACTGACAGACCATTGTAGCGGAACGAAGAAGCTGAGGTGCAGAGGAAAGAACACACAGACTTCATTCTGAATGAATCCAAACTAATACAGATAAATCCTAAAATGAAATTTTAACAGTTCCTCTTAAACACCAAGTGCTGTGTCTCGCAAGAGATCTTAGATTGTTTTAGTTCACATAATGCCACTAAAAGGTACAGTATGTCGGTGTAGTGTCTCTTTGTCATGTATTTTAATGTAAAACACCAGGTTAAATTTGTGGCCATAAGAAGTTTAGTATAGTAATTTATTAGCCACATATCTAAATGTCTTATATATTAACTATCTCTTGTAATTCAACCGACTGTATGTTTGGAAACGTTTTGGAACTTTGGCATCTTAACTAGAATTTAAAATAATGTGAGATTGAGCACTTCTTAGCTGCACTACTTTTGCAATGAAGAAGCCAGTGAGAGGTCTGTGAGGTTAAACATAAAACATCAGGAAAACATTCAGGGACCCTCAAACCGTTCTTAAGGTGAATAAAAGAAGGGGCAAGAAAGTGACATGTTTATTCATTCATACGAACTTCTCTGTGGCAGCACCTTTATAACTTGTCTGTCTCTAAACATTTTGCCCATCAGCAAATGAAATATAATATCTCCAGACATTTTCCACAACTTCAAATTACCTTTTGATAAGTTAAGCGCCAACTTTGCAGCACATAGTGACACATATGGGTACGTAAGAACACATATAGTGTCTAACAGAACTGTCAAAGTTACGCAGTGCACTTCACTATTCAAATCAAAGTAAAGACAAAGAAGCTGCTCAGGTAAATCCCCTATGATCAGCGTACACTATCTCAGACTTGAGCTGGCAGCACACACTGCTTCTTGCAAAACACTGGCTCTGTAGCAACACTCAAGACTCAACTCGTATATCCTAAGATGTGAATGCATCTAATAGAAAGCCATATTAATCCCTGGAACTGAATCAATGCTGTGCATCTCCTCCGTAATGTTCAGCAAAAGGCCGACCATCTGCAACAATAATCACACATGCACTAGCTGCACTACAACAACTCCAACTCATTGATGCGCCACCTTCACTATAACCAGTTTTCACCGAAGGGAGGAATTCTAACCAATATATTAAATTAACCTAATGCTAGTACTTTACAGAAATAGCCATCACAGAAAGCAGTTTGTGGGAAATTAGTTCAAGATTATTTTAGTTTGTACATTTTTTAGCATCTGCAATTGATACCTAAAGATGAGTCTCTGAAAGACCTGCAGCAATACCATATTTTTAATTTAAACATAACATGACCTTTTTCCTCCCTAACTGAAGTCTGGACACACACCAGAAATGTGATTTCTATCAGTAAAAATGCATATAAATAAAAATAAATCAGCAGACATTAACTCACCAATGAGCAGGAGCAGTGGTAGTAATAAGTTATAGAGCATCCCAACCACGAGGTCCCCTGCCATATCTCCTTCTTTGTGTCAAAGACACCCGCACCGCTCCTTTAGATACTATCACCCTCTAGATGTCCGCAGAAATAAGTAAACGTCTCAGCAATGTGGAGGGAAACTCCAGCCTGCTCACACATTTGTCAGAAAAACATTTACGCAGCCTCGGTCAAAGCATCCTCCACTACAGCAGTGAAAATACAGGGAATACAGTTTGAGTCCAACACACTCAGACTATAACAAGACAACGATGATGGCAGTCCAGTGACAGGCAGCGCTGAGAGAGTGGAGAAGCTTGATTTGAAATTGTATGATGATGACTCCCTGCACTCTTTGCTTGTGCCTTTGTCACACCCTCCTTTCCCTCCCTCACCTCTCTCTCTCTCCCAGACATAATGGGTTGTAACCCAGCATCTCTGTTACTATGCTCATATTGAGGCTAATTTCACTCAGGAGAATATCCGCTATCATTACATGACTGCAAAACATACTTCACTAATACATTAAACCAGACCAACAACAGCAACAGAGAACAATAACTTCTGACAAACAGTGTTATGATGGCATTGGCTGGGATTGTGCTTAAAAGTCTTTTCGGTCTCTGATCGTGCATGCAGACATCTTTGCATTAACCCATGCATTAGGGTGAAAGCGCAGTCTGATTTCTTTATTTCTGAAACCCAAACGGATACTCATACAGCACTGTGTTTGTTTCCGTATAGCCGCGTCAGGCTGGCTCATCATATTTGCGCTGAGGGGTGAAGGGAAGTGTATCTAATATTCATGGCTGTGAGGCCATTAAGAGCTGGTGTGACTACAGGGGAATGATCAATGCGAGGAATGAGACGAGCAAAAACATTAAATTTACTCCAAAATATAAGAGAAATCATTGCACCATCCTCCAAGGAAAATCTAATTTGCTGTTTCTCTGTGTCAGATGATATTTTTTCCTCACAGCAACTAACAACACAAACCTGCTAAAGCAGCAGACTGAACAAGTGTTAGGGGGTGAATGGGGAAATCAGTTAGTTGTTGTTTTATTACCAGTGACGGACATTTAAAGAGCCTGTTAATTTAATTAATCGCCATTTCAAGCAATATTCAATTTTAAGATAGGGAACTGTAACTGTAATTTCATAATGTGAAGCACATTATAACAGGGTCAGTGTGGAACAGTACAAGAAAACACAGAAAACAATATTAAGACACCAAAAATCACTTGAAATGAAATAAGATTTGTGTCTTGAATTAGACTATCACTCAGTAGTGCCAGAAATCTCCACATTTTCTGTTTATTGATGCAGTTTTTCAGGTGCATTGCATTCTCCATAGCTGTAATGTAAATACTTTGTAACATACAGTTTTTAGAAAACATAACAATTTCACAATTTTTCATTCTGACTAAAGTTTGAATTCAGACTCACTCAGAGACCATTCACTTAAGTGCTGAGCATGTAATCAACTGACTTGTGGGTACTAATATTTACTGTAATTTCACTTCATAAAGTAGTTTCATCCAAGAAGCTTCCTCAGTTTTTCTTGTACTACTCCACACTGCCTGCAACTCCGTACAAGTCATTTAGAACTGAAGACGTTCTTGGATGAGAGGCGAAACGTCTTCACGAAACGCAAGCAAGTCCAGTTGCCTACGATATAGCACTTATGATTACCATGACCTGGATAACTGAGAATCTTCAGCGACTAGTCAACAGCAACATTTTTATGCAGAAACAACATTTTTGACGAGAGCTGCAACAGTTAGCTGATTAATTAATCTGCAACTATTATAAAAAAATCAATCAGTTGTTCATCACTTTTAAAGCAAAAATCCCAAGCTTCCCCAAGTTTTGGCTTCCTATTTATGAGACTTTGCTGCCTTTCGAAAGTCTCACATGACATTACTGCCGTCCTTAAACAAAATGATTACACTCTCATGAACAAATTTCCAGTGTCATGACCTGGCTCTAAAGCCATGACAAAAAAGATGGAGACGCAGTCTGAAGGCAAAATAATAAGTGATTTATTTACACAGAAAGATAACTTTTAAACACAGGAAATACAAAAATAATCAAAAGTTATGTTGGGATGTGTTCATCAGTAGAATCAGTGGTGAAAGCGTGTGTCTACATAAGTGCGCAGCCGCACCAATGTTGGAATCAAGTCGTCATCATGAGTATTACCTTAGTTGGTACACACTCTTGTGATCACAATTGTTTAGTGTAAAGTGGTCATAAAACTCAGTATCAGCTGTCTTAGGTCAGTATTTTTCATGTCTTGATGTCTCAACCAAATCCAACATGTGTAATACTAGCAAAAGCTTATTTAGTGAAAAATATAAATTTTTGAAACGGTTCACCTCTTGTTTCTACTGTCTCCTCCAAGCAGAGGCTGGTAGCATGTTGACATGACAAAATTGAAAATGTAAAGTTTGTACGCAAGTTTAGTTTATCGTTATAGATTATGTTGATGCTAAATTGACAAGAATAGTGTTAACATATTGTGCCTTTCATCTTGTGCCTCTAGAGTTATGCGTTTTTGTGGACATGTAATGAATTTTAAATTAGTTATATTTCTTAAAGGGAGATTAGCAAAATATTTTTAACTAGGAGCAGGATGGGAAATAACCTCAAAAGGAATCTAGTCGTAGTCTTGTAAATAGTGACCCTGCAGGATCTCTAGTCTTTGAAAAATATTATTTGACTCAAAACTCACTTTGTCTCTAGATGTGAGAAGGTGTCAGACTTTATTTCTTCAGAAGTCTTTTCAGAGTTTTATAGTATATGGTGGGCATAAATCAATCAAATCTTTAGATTGTGGAGTTTTCTGATATTTAGATTGATCGATTTTCTTAAACGATGATTGTTAATGAAAATAATCGTTAGTTGGAGACTTACTTGCAACTACTGCATTAATGACAAACTGACTTGTGAACATAGTGGTGTTGAAGCAGCTTGGGTTTTACACAGCTGAAAATAACAAAGGAAACCAGACCAGAGAAGCTGCAATTATTTTCTTCTTCCCGGTTTTACAAAATCCTCAGAATATCATAACGTCTAATTTATTAATCTCCATTTAATCATTTAAACACCTCAAACAATCCGGACGATCCTAACCTTGTTAACAAGCCCAAACTAAACCAATAATTTCCTTGTGTGCATTTGTCTGTAGATTATCACAGATGATGCTCCTCTGTGGACAGATAAATCCTCTGACTCAATGAGAGGAAAAAACACACACTCAATTATTCCTCAGCAGCAGAGCTAAATTGATAATAATGACAATGAGTGCTGAGTAGGCAGCTAACATTTCATGACAGTGCAGTTAAAAAGAGCTGCGAGTGGACGTGCTGGAAAAGGGTCTTGGGTCATGATGTGGGGTGTGTGTGTGTGTGTGTGTGTTTGACTATTCATGAAACATAAAGGATAAAAAGATGAGGACAACTGTTTAGGAGGTTCTCACTTGCCTCAGGATTATGGTAAAAGTTTTAATTTAAGCTTTGAGTCAAAGCTAGGTTGACAGTTTATGCTCAGCTTGTGCTTGTTTACAGACATGTATGCCCCAGAATGTAATCACTTTTGGTTAAGAAATGAATGAATGTTTTGGATTACTTTCCATTTACATCTCCCTCTTTATTGTCACAGACTTAACCATTGTGAAGAAGGAAGAAGGTGTGTTTATTTTTATTTCATATATATATCTTTTTTTCTTACTTTTTATTTTATTTGTATTATTTATTTTTAATTATTATTTTTGTGTTGTATAGATA